>CM070520.1:31059618-31417412 GCA_036346375.1 Guadua angustifolia
ATCAACAAAACTCAATTTCCATCCTAACTCGTTTTTCATTGCCATCCATTCAAAATCATGACCACTAACCTCGTTTTGAAAACAAACCACACAAAGTCTTTCCTATAATCCTATCCAATCCCTTCTCATAAATTCATGTGCACAGGAACAGCAATTACCTAACAATCACCTAATCGCCCCAACAACTGCGCCTATCCCAATAGCAACCAATACATAACAACGAAAAAAAACATCACACCATGCAGCCCCATTACTACCAATTTTTCCATCCAATTCACCATTTGTCACATGCAGGAATAGCTCCACCTAAAAGGTTTCCTACCAATTATACCGATGGTTGCAAAGACAATCTTCAGCCGCAATCCAATATCAATCAGAAAGCAGAGATTCTGCAGTCCAATAGAAATCAAGAAACGCAAGATGCCGATACCAACCTGCGAGTCCCCCGGCGTCTCCGTTCCTCGTCCGCTTTGCCGCCACCTCCGCCACCTCATTTTCTTCCGCACCATACCCCTCCTCCTCTTCATCGTCAGATGGAGGTGGTGGGAGCACGCGCGGGACGGCAGCGCGGCTGGCGGCGTCCGTGTCGAAGACGGAGCGGGAGGGGAGGAGGAAGTAGAACTGCGCGTCGCCCATCTGGAGGAGGTCCTGGGAGTCGAGCTTGACCGGGGGCGAGCCGGGCACGTGGAGGACGCCCTCGACGAGGCAGCCGTTCTTGCCTAGCACCTCGAGCGCGAAGCGGCGGCGCGCGAAGTCGTAATAGATGCGCGCGTGGCGGCGGGAGACATTCATGCCGCCGCCGAGGATGCCGAGGTCCACATCGACGTCGTCCGGCGCGCCGTCCCCGTGCTGGAGCTTCTTGCGGCTGTGGCGGCCGAGGGTGATGGAGTAGGTCTGCATGTAGTACTCGAAGTCCTCGCCCTGCAGCTTCGCAAAGCCCACCTCCAGGTCCGACGCCGGCGCCGAGGCGGCGGCAGCGCCAGCCGGACGCCGGGAGCACCCCATTGGTGGGAGGGGTTGTCCGGTTGATGGGTAAACTTCGGACCGTTTGATTGTACTAGGATTGCGTGGCTTATATCGGTCTGGACTCTGGGGCGCGTCCAGAACCGTGAAAGAACTGTTTGTCTGCGCTTTTTCTTTAGTTTAAACATGTAAAAAAAAAAAACTAGAGTCTAAAATAGATATCTCTCTGGAATAACTAAATAGCACTAGATTGTTTTTTTGTTTGCGAGCGTTTAATTCTTTTGTTTATTAGATATTGTTTTGTGATCTATTTAGATTGTTTTTTTGTTTGTGAGCGTTTAATTATTTTGTTTATTAGATATTGCTTTGTGATATATTTTGTGCTTTATCATTTTCACTTTATCAATATTAACTTTGTAATCCATGTTTTTATTTGTTGTGTTCCTTATAACTTGTTGTGATCCATATTGTGCCGAAGTTGGAAGTGATTCCAAAAGGATTCATAGTTAACTTGGAGGTACAGCCGACTTTAAAAGATCAGATTCGTGAAAGTAAGATGGATGATGTCAATGTCAAAAGGATTAAATCATAAATGGAAGACGACAAAACAAAATAGTTTAAAAGTCAAATTTGTTTACCGAACCAAAAAGATTTGAAAAAGTTGATTATTGACAAAGCTCAGGATCTTAAGGAGAGGTTTTTGGTGGCCTAGTATGAAGCGTGAAGCTATCAAACATATTGCTTTGTATGCTATGTATCAGAAAGTGAGAGTGAAGAATCGAGATGGCGCACAGAAGAGGGTGAATGGTCGCAAAACAAAATTTTCCCTCACAAAAATACTCCAACTAAGACCTCAAAAAGATCACGTAAATTAAATTCAACAACTCTCCAAAATCTGAACAACTAGACAACTATATGTACCCCTAGCTTGCATAAATGAAAACTATGGAATATGTGGGGAATTTTTTATCACAATCCTGGTTATCAAGTATTCAAATAAAAAGGAACCAAATCAAACTTTGCTTTTAGAAAGGAGACTAAGCTAAATCACAAAATTCACTTTTAAAAAGCAAAAGCAAATTTTTCAGAAATTGTCCTCACTTGGAGCAGGTGGTTGGTAGGCTTCTCGCGCTCTAAAAATTTTGGAAATTTTTCTCCCTATGAGAAAATGACTCATGAAGCAATCCACCAAAGATAACCTCAAAAATCCTTGTACAAAAATTACTAAAAAATCAAATATCACAGACTGTCAGGAACATCGAGCAGAAAATTTGGGACGCAGTATTCACCTAATGGCGCCCAAATAGTGCGACCAGTGGACTTCACAATTTTTACAAAGATGAATATGAGAATTCCACACCTTATACAATATGAATCACTCAAAAATTATTTTTTTTAGATTTTTCTAAAAACAAACACTGACTGCTGTGCGAAGAACAAGTTCTGAACAGAGTTACAACTTGATAGAAAAGTTGATCTCTAGTCTATCCTAGAGTGCAAAAGAAATGTAAAACCATATGAATACACTCGAGACATTGTAGGAATTTAAATGTTGAATTTAAGACATAAAGTAAGTGTGTAATGTAAATTCAAGCATGAATGAAAAAGATTTACATTTCTGGAAGAAGGGGGTTTACAAAGCCTTACAATAAGGTGTGCAAAGCTCAAAGGAGTACAAAAATCTCTACAACCTTCAAGAGGAAGAGGCTACCCCTTCCCCTCTATTTATACTATTCTTGAGCCACCTACCACCATTAGATGAGTCTCTCAACCCTAGAGCACTCATCTAAGGGTTAGGATTAACTCACTCACACAACCATGCAAGGGCTAACCCAAAACTCACACACATAATGGATTTTCTTGCACGGTTTTCAAAGCATACTATCTAGACCCACTAACCTATCAACTAGACCGTGATCCAACAGCTCTCGTCGATCCACGCAGCATCTAGCTAGCATCATCTCCTTTTCTTGTCTTCTTGGCTTGCACGAACTCTGTATCCGATCATCTTCCGGCGATCCCCGATTGTCTGGACCTCCGACGCACCTCCCTAGTGTAACACCCCAACTTCTACCAAGCCCAAGATGCTACAAGACCTAATAATTTTTCACAAACATTCGGCATGACTTCCCTAGACTTAGGACATCCACTCAGCAAACAAACAAGATAACGATTATATCAGTCATAAACATAAATAACTAGCCATCCAAAAGAAACATTCTAGCAGCTAATAATCTCCGCACCAACGAAGATCACAACAACCACAACCACACAACACACTATCACATTGATCCAACACTAGTTATCAATACGTGACACTCTTCCAAGCTATTAGTTGACATGGCATGATGGTGAGTGAAGTGCAGCTAAGCCCCGCCCCTGAAGTCAACCTCCGAGCACCTAAAACAACAAACACAACAAGCGTGAGTCCAAAACTCAGCAAAGTACATTAAGGAGCAGTAACAAATCCAATTATCATAAATAAGACAAGAGCTTGACAATAAGGTCACACCATTAGACCCCTTTAAGCAATAACTTGACAATACCATTATTTACCACAATCAAGGTATTAACCGGACAATTAAACCATTTAACACGAACGATGCTTTACTTGACAAAAATTCTTAACTGAATTCACACAAGCACAAAAACGAGAATGACATAGCCATAAAACACTTCCATCTCACCCTTCCACTCTAGTTGAGTCCACGACTCAACCTCCCCTCGCTTTATCCATAAATCCACATTGACCATGCTATGCAATGCGATATGCTTTCACGCTCAAATACACCTTTTCATCATTTATACCGGTATACTTGGGTGCATACCCGTCGGTGTCACACTCTCTCATTCCCTTCCATCCCAGTGGAGGGGCCTACTCTTAATGACTCGCTCCCATCCATCTCGATGGATGGAACTACGAGGTAGGACTTCTCAGGAGCTCACCGGATTAGTCATATGTCCCCATATGACTTTCTCACCGACCTGACTCGATTTCATACATGTCATGAATGCAAAGTATGCCACCCTAATCACTCGATTTAAAAGAAGCAACAAACATACTCACTTAAAAAATGCAACATATGAACTCGCTTTAAAGATGTAACATAACAACTCCATTTCATTTGCCATGATTCATTTTCCAAAGAGGGGCACAATTAATATTAACAATTGCAACAACTCATATAAATCAACAAGTAGCAAATTTACCCACATTCACCACACCCTATTTCAATATTCTCCATACCAAACGATCATTCTCAACAGGAATCTATTATCACCATTTCAGGAATGAAGCACTAATAATACTACAATTTCAATAGTCCATATACGTTAGCATGGAAACAAAAATAACACGAAACACCTCATCTTCAACACACAACCACCCTCAAAAGCCTGATGTACTTACCTTTTACCGGGAGGAGCGGAGTGGCGCGAGGATGAGGCCACTCCCAAAGCCACTCCACCTGAAACCAACATTGCAAACCACTTCAATACCAAACTCTCACAACAACGCCACAACGCTCTACACAACGAACCAAAACTCAAAAACCCCCGCTTTTAGGCTGACTCAAGATGAATACAATCTACACTAAAGTGCCAATGTTAAACTCATTAGCTTTCAATTAAAAAGACTACTAGATACTACTCCACTCGAAACACTCAAATAAACCCTACTAATCATTTTGTCCTCAGCATGGACAACATACACTAAAATCACCATAACTTTCAAATGGTTAAACCAATTGGAGTGTTCTTAGGCTCTAATTAACCATAAGAATATTATCTACAATTTCTTCTACTTCCAACCGACCAAGAACTGCATTTAAATTAACCAAAACTATGTAGAACGGTAGCTTTGAACATTTAGCATCAATTCTGAACAGCCTGCACTAAACTGAATATAACTTTTGCAAAACTAAACAAAATTGAGTGTTCTCATGCTCTAAAGAAGCATAAGAACCTTATCTATAATTTCTTCTACAGCCAACCTACCAAGAAATGCCTCTAACTAAATCAAAATAACAGATTAACAAATCAGCCCTATTTTCAGCATCTTCAGTACAGCATGCAATAATCTCTTCACAAAAAAGCTATACTAATCGGAATCAAGCAAACGATGGTAGTTTCATAATCTAAAGGAAGTTTCCCACATCTTTCCAGGAAAATGTAAATTCTAATTCGGCCTCTAAAGTCCTCAAAACATAATCTGAAAATTGCTCCCAACTCTGTCCATTTCTGAACCTTCTTCAGAAAACAGGATTCTGGACAGCGGGTTCAACAGGGCAAAAAAAATTCTAGACAACTCCAAATCATGCAAATGAAGACATTTTCAGAATCTACAGGAAATTTCCTAACTTTTTCTAGACAAATGAAAATTCTAATTCGGCTCCTAACTTGCCCTAAATCACAAATCAAGACAGCAGCTCTCTTCTGAAAAAGACATTGGACAACAACCACTAAACCCACCATAACTTTCCAATGGCTGGGCTAAAATTTGAGTTCTTATACTCCAATTAAACGTAAGAGAAAGATCTACAACTTTCCCTTCAGCCAACCTCCCAGGAAAGCCCTCTAGGATCCCCAAATAGGCCATCAAATGTGGAGGCTGGAATCTGCCCGAAATCTAACACTCGCACAACCCTAGGGTTTCACTCCCAAACCGGCCCAAATTCAAATAAAACTGAAGGTAAACCACCCTAATAAGAACCCTAACAGATCCAACACCTCCCACATGAAAATCCCCCAAGATTTACCTTGGTTCCTTGCTCCAAAAATAGCAAGGGGAGGGAGACTAAGGTGCTGCAGCAGGGAGGTGGAGGAGCTGCACCGGAAGAAGGAGGAGCCAGCCATGGGGAAGGCAAGAGGAGGAAGATCTAAGCCAACTGCAGGGGAGGAAAATCCAAGGAAGAGGCTACACCCAAAATTTTGGGGAAGAAGGAGCCAGCCCTTGCTTCGGTTTGGAGGTGAGGAGAAAAAGGAGAGTGGCTAAGTGAGGCATTGAGGGAAGCCAAATAAAGTGAGGGTAAAATGGGTATTTTTACAAGGAGTTGGGTTAGGGATTTGTAGGGAAAAATCCCCCCACAAAACCCCAAAAACAACTACTAAAGCCCGACAAATTACCCTCTAAAGTCCACTCTAGAAAATAAGATTTTTTTGGTATTACACCTAGTCCCGATCATCCTCCGCCTCACCATGATTGAGCATCATCGTCCTGCATCCATCAAAGACAGGGAAAACCCATCACATAGCAATGTCCAAAAAGATATGCAATAATCATCACAAAATCATTAATCAAATCAATCACACTCAGAAGGTCCGGTGCTACCGCCTCCAGGCCAATAGTACTGGAAAAGATAGACAACTCTCAAATTGCTTCAAATTGAAAATTCAATTCAAATGAAACTCAATTCCAAAATAAACCGAGCTCAAATTTTAGTCAAATACTCATCACACACAGGTTTAGACCTCCACATGGTCTTTCAATCTCCTCCTTGATGAGTATATTGACAAACACATGAAAAGGTATACAAGTTTTGAGTTTGAAGAGAGAAAGAAGAAAGCAATTTGGGTGCAATGCCAGACTTGATTAGAAAGCGAAAGAAGTGAGACATGACCAAGCTAGCGAGAGAAAGTTTTAGAGATAAACTCAAGAAAGAGCAAGTTTTCCACAAAACCTCTAAAATCTAATAACACAGACATAAAAACAAATAAAAACCAAGATGCCTTTTCTACGATTTCTCCCCCTTTTGGCAATATAGGCATCAAGACAACATATTCTCCCCTTAATATATGCATGCAACCTAGAGAAGCTTTGAAAATTATCCAAATGACTATAAAGAAAAGATATGACACCAAGCTAGACAATTTCAAATTAGACTAGACTACGACATGTCCAAGTGCAAATAAGAAGATTTGCTTGCTAGCTTAGTTTTATTTTAAAAAGATCATGTTTAGCAATTTTGACATGAGCAACACTTAGCATTAGTTTCAAATCTAGAAGCAAAACCATTCAAAGGATCAAATGAAAACCTAGAGTTCAACCTACTCAATACTTTGGGGAATCTAGGAGTACATACAAGGTCCTTCGAGCTTTATTTTCCATATGAACCAAATTTTTCTTTAACACTTTGAAAGACATAGTGGGGTACAAATGTGTAACATTATTTGCATTCTTTACTCACATATGTTTGATTTTTTTAGCAATTTTCAAGCAATTGACTCAAGCCATATTCGATCATCTCAAGAAGGACTCTTAAGAGAATGATCTTGGTCATCCACAACACATTTCAAGTTCATCCCAAGTGCAATATGAAGCCGTCTTGTAAATGTGAGGTGTCGAGTCTAATGCGCATAAAAAGAGTCAATTTTGCTTAATTGCCATTTTAGCACTTTGATTGATAAGCAGATGAAGGACTCAAGTATGGATCAATCTAGTTTCATCCAAGTTGCTATAGGGACTCTAGAGAACTCTAAAATTTCACAAATCATGGCAAATACTGCTAGAGAAGAAACTCAGCAAGTACAAGCAACATGGTTCATTCAGTTTGTTTAAAGCTCATTTTTTAAGTTTTAGTAAGCTTAGCAAGATAAATGAACTTGGACATATCTAAGCTAGAGCAATTTTAATGATGTAGCATGGTGTATATCATGAACAAATAGACCATTTGTATAATAGATAAAACTCAAAAATAGAAAATGCATAAAACTGATTCTTAAACTCCCCATCAACATATGATTCAATTTTAAGCACAAAACTGGTTTAAGTTGAGTTATTAGCAAGATTAAGCTCAAAGAAGATCCAAATAATTCAAATGAAACCAGAAAGACAGAATGTGGAGAATAAGTCAAGAACTGCAAACTGGGTGGCTATAGAGCATAGAAAAGATGGTAGAGAATACTACGGCTCAGACTTGCTCTCATCTTCTCCAATGACTGATATAGAAAAACTACCTCTAGATCCCAAACTAAGGAGTGCATACAGACCCTGTCTACCCAGGGGCCCAACTCCTGCTAGACTTATAAGACTGTGAGAGAACTCAATCTAGAGAGAAGAGAGAACAACTAATTAAGTATGATAGCAATCTAAAGTACAAGAGAGGTCCATGCAAAGTATACTAGAAGTCTAAGTGATGTAAACTCAAAACTCTAGAGAATAAAACCCATAAGTACCCACAACAAAACAAAAGAAAGTAAAAACTGGAAGAAGATATATAATACATACTATACAAACCAGCTCCCCCTTACAATAGGCCGTAAGGGCACACAACTCCAAGTTCACTCCTCAAGGCAATAAACCTAGAGCTATCCAAAGGCTTGGTAAAGATATCAGCCAACTGGTGGTCACTCTCCACAAACTGAAGCGCTATGTCTCCTTTCTCCACATGGTCTCTAAGAAAGTGATATCTAACATCAATGTGCTTGGTCCTGGAGTGTTGCACTGGGTTCTTAGCAATGCAGATAGCAGAAGTGTTATCGCAAAAAAGTAAAACACCCTCTATCTCTAACCCAAAGTCCCGCAAGGTCGATCTCATGCAGAGCACATGGCTGCAGCAACATACTCAGTCTCAGCAGTAGACTGTGCAACTCTGGACTGCTTCTTAGATGACAAAGAAACAAGAAAAGTGCCAATGAATTGGCAAATGCCTGCTTTGAGAGATGCATGTTTGTTTGGTAACCACGAGAAGTGCACTTTTTGCACCGATTGAGTCTCGTTTCTTGGTTATGTTGTGACTCCATAGGGAATTGAGGTATATGAAGCCAAGATTGAAGCCATAAGGAGTTGGCTGACTCCTAAAACGGTCTCCTAGGTACGGAGCTTCCATGGGCTTACTGGTTTCTATAGGCGTTTTGTGCGGGATTTCAGCACCATTGCCGCCCCATTGAACGAGTTGACAAAGAAAGGAGTAGCTTTCAAATGAGGACCTGCACAAGAAAAAGCATTCAAGTTGTTGAAAGAAAAGCTAACCCACACTCCATTGCTCCAACTCCCGGATTTCGGTAAGACTTTTGAGCTAGAATGTGATGCTAGCGGGATTGGAATTAGAGGTGTGCTAATTCAAGAAGATAAACCGGTTGCTTATTTCAGCAAAAAATTAAGTGGGTCAAGTCTGAATTATTCTACCTATGATAAAGAATTGTATACTTTAATTCATGTGCTTGAAACTTGGCAATATTATCTATGGCCCAAAGAATTTGTTATACATTCTGATCATGAATCGCTGAAACATATTAGAAGTCAAGCTAAATTGAATAAACGACGTGCTAAATGGGTAGAATATATTGAGTCATTTCCATATGTCATAAAACATAAGAAAGGAAAGAACAATGTGATTGCTGATGCGCTTTCTAGGCGTTATACCATGTTATCTCAACTTGATCATAAGATTTTTGGTTTAGAGACTATTAAGGACTTATATGCTACTGATTTGGACTTTAAAGAAGTGCATGAACATTGTAAAGAAGGGAAAACATGAAATAAATACATGCTGAATGATGGTTTGCTCTATCGTCCTAACAAGTTATGTATTCCAACTAGCTCTGTTCGCCTTTTGTTGTTACAAGAGGCGCATGGAGGAGGTTTGATGGCACATTTTGGAGCAAAGAAGACTGAAGATGTGCTGGCCACCCACTTCTTTTGGCCAAAGATGAGATGCGATATCGAGCGCTACGTGTCACGCTGCACTACTTGCAATAAAGCTATGTTCCGCTTAAATCCACATGGTCTTTACATGCCTCTTCCTATTCCTAGTATACCTTGGGCGGATATTTCTATGGATTTTGTTTTAGGGTTGCCTAGGACAAAGAGGGGGAGGGGTATTATATTTATAGTTGTGGATTGTTTTCTAAAATGGTACATTTTATACCTTGTCATAAGAGCGGTGATGCTACAAACATAGCTGATTTGTTTTTTAAGGAAATAGTTTGCCTACATGGAGTGCCTAATACTATTGTCTCGGATCATGATGCAAAGTTTTTGAGTCACTTTTGGAGATCACTTTGGAACAAATTGAGGATGAAGCTACTGTTTTCTACTACATGTCATCCCCAAACCGATAGACAAACAGAGGTCGTTAACCGCACATTATCCACCATGTTGTGGGCTATTTTAAAGAAGAATTTGAAGATGTGGGAAGAGTGTTTACCGCATATTGAGTTTGCTTACAACAGGTCAAAACACTCCACCACCAAGGTAAGTCCGTTTCAGGTAATATATGGTTTTAATCCACGTGCTCCTATTGATTTACTACCTTTGCCAACTTCTGAAAAACTTAATTGGAATGCTAAGAAGCGTGCTGAATTTATCCTTAAGTTGCATGAAACAACTAAAGAGAATATAGAGCGTATGATTGATAAGTATAGGATTGCTGGCAGTAAAGGTAGGAAAGAAATAAAATTTGAACCGGGTGGTTTGGTTTGGTTGCATTTGAGAAAGGATAGGTTTCCAGAATTAAGAAAATCAAAGTTGATGCCTAGAGCTGATAATTGAGAAAATTAATGACAATGCATACAAATTGGATCTACCTGCAGATTTTGGGGTTAGTCCCATTTTTAACATTTTAGATTTGAAGCCATATTTGGGAGAAGAAGATGAGCTTGAGTCGAGGACGACTCCAATTCAAGAGGGGGAGGATGATGAGGACATCACTCCTTTGGATATGTACAACACGACTCCTCAAGATATGAAAGGATCAATTACAAGAGCACATGCACGACAATTAAACCACCAGGTGAACTCGTTCCTTGCTGCTCATAATTTCTTGGATAGGTTGCTACTAAATTCTTGTGATGTCTTGTTGCTTAGGCATATAGAAGAAGAATCACAAGCTTACCTGGACGTCATCCCTTGAAGTCCAAGTCTAGTTGGAATCAAAGTCGAGTTCAAGTCGGACTCCAATTTCAGTTCGAAGTCTTAGGATAACACATTAATAAAATGACCATATTAGGGTCATACGGAGTCTGATTGTAACACCCCAATTTTTACTTTTCTTGCATTAAATTGGTATTTTGAATTTTTGGGAATTTCTGGAATTTATTTGGATTTATTTGGAATTATTTGAATTTATTTGAATTAAACCATTTATCAAATTAATTAAATAATGGAAAAGTTAAAATAAAGTTTTGCTGAAAATATTTTATTTGAGTCACAAATGTCTTGAAATATTTTTGGGAATTTTTCGAAATTTTTCTGGTATTTTTAATGCCCCAAATAAATTATTTTATTTTCAGGAATAAATTTTATTCGGAAAAGAATTAAAAATCGGATGAATAGTATTGGGCGAATCTTATGCGGCCCATCTCGAAACCCTAATCCAGCCGTAGTGGGATCTCAATCCAGCGGTTCTGCGATCGTCGCGTTAACGCGCATATGCGAGTCGTTGGATCGCGACGCGTGGATGGCCGGATTGCCGTCTTCACCGAGTCGGTCGGATCGCGCCGCGCGCCGCAACGAAACCGTTAGGGTTCGCGGCTTCAGACGTCGAGGCCAGATTTAAGAGCTGACCCGCCGCCGTTTTCTCCTTTTCTTGCGCATTTTGCCCTAGCTTGCGCCCGAGCCGCCGCCAATCCTCGCGAGTTACTCGCCGTGAATTCTTTGGTCGTGCCGCCATGATTTTCTTCGTTTCGGCGCCGGTGAGGCCGCTCTGCCACCTTGAAGGTCTCCCTCGAGTTCCTGGAGAGGAGACGCACCCGAGGGGGTAACCCATTCGGCCAGAGGAACGTCCGGCGCCATGCATCGTCGTCTTCCCGGCCGGTGAAGCGAAGCCCGCCGACCGTCTCCGCCGAGCCCGACCTTCACCAGCCGCACGATCCAGATCCAACGCTTCGGGTGAGTCCACGTCGCCCGTAAACAGTAAACTTCATCTTCAAACCTCATCCGTTAGATCTAGATCCTACGGCTCGAATCGCACCGCACCATGCACTGTTCACCGTGTCACTGACGCGTGGGACCCACATGTCGATCGCCTTGTGACTTTGTCAGACGGATGAGACGCCGACAAGACGGGCCCACTCGTCGGCCACCGCCGCGCGCCGCGCGTGTGCCGTCACCGCTGACGTCATGCTGACGTCACGGTGGGACCCACTTGTCAGCGAGATGACCGAGTCGTCTTGGCGTCCACGATGACGTCATCTTGGCGTCGACAAGACGGAGCGGTAAGGGCTGACGTCAGCAAGGCCACGTGTCATTCTGTGGTGGCGACACGTGTCACAGATGACGCAATAATTAATTTTCCGAAAAAGAAAATATTTATTTAATTCGGTTTATTGATTTTAAATGTATTTTGAAACTTCAAATGCTTATAACTTTTGCGTTTTAACTCCGATTTGAGTGATTCCAATTTCTATAAATTTGTAAAATCAAGCTCTTTCTGTTTATGAATTTTATTTGAATTTTAGGCTTGAGTTGCTCTCTGTTTTATTTATTTATTGCTATTTATTTGCGTTCTGGCGTAGAGCGTTGAAGTGCCCAAAGGTTTCGAGGAGAAGTTCGACCGAGAGCAAGTTCAGGAACCGGAACCAGCACTTTTTGAAGGCAAGTTGTGTTTGATCATGTTGAACCTATTAGAGCAAATTATTTTAATTTAAACTATTGCATGCTAATTTGATAGAAATGAGTTTGAATAAGTTTTGGGATTAGCTAAATGCCTAGTTGCTGTATGCTACCTTGTCGTATATAATTGTAGGCCATGAATCCTTTGTCACCCTAGGTTATGGATTAATAGTTGGACATTAATAATTTGCCAACATGGGGTGAGTAGACCGAAGTAGTATGCTTAGCCCTGCCACGTGGACATTTCCTGCTTTTGGAATACCAAAGTGAATACTGACTTAATGAGATATTGAACATGCTTTGTGAATGAGACATGTGTTATTGAGTTGATGATGGCACGTGGTGCAATGGTAAAGAACCGGGGTGGGAAAATGATTTAGACTGGGGCAAATGGCAAGATTGTTTCTGGTGGGCCAAGAGTGGCAACTGGGCGGTCGTATTTGGTTTTTATTAGTTTTTGGATAATTGAGATCACACTTGGTTAGTCTTGCCTCGGTCAACTAAGGACTTAACCTTGCGAGCATTTGAACTGAGTCTCTCATACTGACCACAAGCTCAGTAATGGGGCGGGCTTAGCTGAGTAATGGGAAATCTATTCTTTAATCTTGTCGTGGTGGTGTGAGGCAGGAGAAGCGGAATGAGAACTCACATGGCGCAAGAGGGGGCCCAGGTGTGGTAACCAGTCCCTCCAGTGTTGAAACCTTAGCGGGCAGTACTGAGTTTAGATGGAACTTTGGAAAGGCTTCGTTACGGTTATTTGCCTTGGTGGTATTTGACTGTATCTTGTGGGTAAAGTGTATAACCTCTGCAGAGTGTACAACCTATTCGAATAGCCGTGCTCACGGTAATGAGCATCGCTCGGTGATTACGGTCAAGGGTTAGATTTTCATAAAAATGAATTGTTTATGGAAAAATGCTTGGGTTGATAATGAGGAACTTGACTTAGGATGGAAAAAGGATTTACGATTGAAATGTTTGTGAAAGCTATTATTCTTACTACTGTTTTACTGCTTTGCAATCTATTACTGTTTACCTTGAATGCTGTACCGCTCATGAACCATAGCCTATCCTTTGTACTAAGCCATGCATGTAGAATATTAGAATTGCATTCTATGCATGACTTGCTGAGTGCTCAAAGTACTCACCCCACAACAACACAACTTCAGTTGAAGAAGAAGCAAACCCTGCTCAGGAGGAGGAGTATCAGGAGGAGCCGACAAACTAGGGAGCGAGCCCGATCGCTTGTTCTGTGGCAAATTGGTTGGCGCCACGAGTTTATTTTATTTCATTGCATTTGAATATTTTAATAAGTCTTAGATCTGCGAGGCGTATCTTTGTAACGACCATAAGGTCGATCAACTAGTTTGAGTATTTAATCAAAGTACTTATTATTTCGTTGGTTATGGTGTGATATGTACCAATGTTGAGGCGTGTGCACTAGCGTGATCTGGACTAGTCTTTGAATAAGCAGAGGGTCCGGATTTGCAAATTCGGGTCCCGAAACGATTGAGGCGTTCTTGGACTCTACGGAGAAGCCACGACGAGAGCTTTCCAATGGAAGTGGTTTCACATTCAGGGTGTGTTTGGCAGGGATTCAGCTTCTCCAGATTCGTGAATCTGGTAAAGCTGAAAATTCTAGCTTCACTAGATTCATGAAGCTGAAGCTGCGAGTACATTAAAAGCATTTAGATAGATCATCTTGTTTACATTTTAGACCAAAAATATAAACTTAATTCACTTTATTTTAGCCTACAAGTTTCAGATTTCAGGAGAAGATGGAATCTGGAGCTCTACCAAACAGGCCCTCGAACTCCTTCGGGATCAAAAGGAATCATCAAAACTATATGACGTACAGAATCTACCGGGTACTGCGACACCTCCACTTGGGCCCAAAGGCCTTGTATGACCTAGGGTTGCACGGACACCCCCTTGGCCGTCTCCCTTGCCTTCCTCATATATATTCAGTAGCCATCGCTAGAATAGATGGGTTTTGCTTAGATCATTCTGCCATTGCAGTTTCGCCGTTCTTCGGTTTGTGGAACCCTAACTTTGTGTGTTTACTATAATTCACAATTGAGATTGCTTCTTTTTCGTTCTTGCTCGTGTTCTCGATTTGCTTGCAGGAACTAGCCTTCTGGGCGAGGTCAACCACGTCTTGGCACAGTTGATAACCAATGGAGCCGTGGTGTTACGATTGTAGGTTTCGTTTGATTCTGATTGGCAGTCCAGATCGTTTACGTCGAGTCCTCCACCAATCGAATTACCGTCTACCTGTCGAAAGATCGGGCCCCGTGTCGCATCACCCCGCGCCCTCGACCTCCCCTCACCAGCGGCTGCACACATCAGTCACCCTCGAGCCCGAGGCTGTGGAGGTGACAACGACCATCTCAGTCGTGAGCATCCTCCTCCCCAGCGGCTACTCCTCCTCCCGCCCACCAAACTCCTCCTTACCATATGTCCTTGTGTTAATAGATCAATGGTTGTGATTGTGAAGCATCATCATGTGATTTTGATTGTGAAGTATGGATATCTACCTAGGGCATGCTTGTGATTGTGAACCAGTGTCAATTGCTACACTTGCTCTTGAATTGCTACACTTGCTCTTGAATACATGGATTCTAATCATGTTGCATATTATAAATATTATGTTGCAGACACAATAGCAATTGAAAATATAGTGAGTTGCTATAGTTATAACAAACTCAAAGAAAGACTTAGAGAGGTAATATAAAGGTTTCTAGTACTGAATTCGAAATGGTTACTGATAATATACTAACATTCCCTTTTCACAACAACGTGATCATTTTTAATTTGTAGGGATTAAGAGATATGACTGAAGATCAATTTGGTATTGGTGTCAAACAAATTAACACTATGCTGGAATTGTGGAACTTCAGAGAGAATAGAGAAGCCTCTATTGCGGAAGCTATAGCACATATGATGGAAGACATGAAAATGTTCTAAAGTTTTCTTGTCTTGAACTATGAAATAATGTGATTTCTCAATATACACTTGTTGATATTTTTGGTATATATCATAGTTTGTTAATGTATTGTCACTTGAACTATGAAATATTTCATTATCATATTTGTGATATCATATTTTTGGTAAGGCCTTCTTGTGTTGAACTACGAAATAATGTTTTTCCCAACATCTTTTGGCAGAACTTTCATGATTAGTATATGTTGTTCAAACTTTTCTTCTATTTAGATATTTCTACAATGACATTTACAAGACACAACCAATTATAGATTTTACAATTAAATTTCAAAACATCCTAGATGCATTGAGGCAACAATTTGTCTGATGAGGGTTTTAAAATATGAATATTTGTAGCACTTTCATCACATTCTTATTCTAATATTGATGGATTCCAATGCAAAATCCAATTTCATCAATAGTTCATCCTGAAATAAATTAGAGCATGAACTTTCAGTACGAACTGTTGATGAAATTGGATATTGCATTGAATCCATCAATATTAGAATAAGAAGGTGATGAAAGTGCTACAAATGTTTATATTTTAAGACTCGCCTCCTCGGACAAGCTATTGCCTCGATGCATTTAGAATGTTTGGATATTCAATTACAAAATCTATAATTGGTTGTGTCTTGCAAATGTCGTTGAAGAAATATCTAAGAGAAGAAAATTTTGAACATATATTAATCATGCAAGTTCTACCAAGAGAGTTAGGGAAAAAATCACAGACGGTTCTATTTAAAAACCGTCTGCGATAATCTCTTATCATAGATGATTTTAATTAAAAACGATTTGTGATTACTTGTCATCAGAGATGATTCTATCATAGAAACGTCTAAGATATTTCCTCATCACACACGGTTCGCAGATAGAACCATCTCTGATAATAATTTTTACTGGCGGTTCAGAAACAGTCTGTGATGTGCTTTCTTATCACTGACACAGATTTATAAACGGTCACAAAACCATCAGTGATGAGGTTTTTGAACCGTCTGTGATAAGACTTTCTATAGTAGTGAAAGCAATACATTTTCATACGTTGAAGTAATTAAAACCTAATGGGGACGTATACCCCTCTCAAACCAATGTTCACTACATGCATGTATGAATATGCATGTTCTATAATTTCACACAACATGCACAACCAAAACTATGCATATGGCAATGTAGATGATGACAATATTTTACCATAAGCATCGAGAATGAGAGAAAAATCCATTGGAGATAACCTTCGACTGCGTGTATACAAAAATCAGATTCGTCGCCAGAAGACTAGCTCCTCCCCCATTTCTCTCTTTTTTTTTCTTCCTCCTTTTCTTTCCTTTTTCTTCTTTTTCCCCATTTCCTCTCTTAGTCAAACACCTCCTCCCCCCTTTCTTCTTTCTTTCTTTCCACCAATTTTTCTCTTCTTCGACCTCTTCTTTCTTCTTCCTTTATTCTTGTTCCCAACCGAACACCGGGTCCTCTCCTTCTATTTTTCTCCCCCGCATGTCGGCGCCTCTCCCTTCTCCTCCACCGTGTCACCTAACTCTCTCTCTCTCCGCCGTGCTGGTTGCCCTCTCTGCTTATCCTGACCTATCCTCTTCTCTCTCTCTCTCCTGACCACCTCAGGATGGATTCGGTAGCTAGCCATGAAATCACGATGAATCTCAATACTGGACATCAAATCCCAAGGATCTACTGTCAGCCACTCCGGTGACCCCATGCCACCCACATGTAGCTGCGCCTAGCCACCGCATTATTGTCCGAGTTTTGATAAACATCACCCGAATGTTTTCTTTACTAAAATCACTCAAATTTAGGAGCCTCTTGCAACATTTTTATTCAACTCTTGCAACATTTTTTTTCGACGCGTGCAACATTTTTTTTCAACACTTGCAACATCTATTTACTGTGCCGCATTTCTACTGTTGTCGAAAGAAAATGTTGCACACGTTGGAACAAAATGTTGTATCCGTAGAGGAAAAATGTTGCAACGCGTCGGAAAAAAATGTTGCAAGCGTGAACAAAAATATTGCAAGAGGCTTCCAAATTTCAGACGCGTTGCAACATTTGTTTCCTACGTGTGCAATATTTTTTCCCAATACGTGCAACATCCAAAAATTTGACTGATTTTTTTTGGAGAAAACATCCGAGTGATTTCTAGACACACCCTTATTGTCCACCCACGTCACCCCATTACCCACGTGGTAGTTGCCATGGTCCACACGGGTGCCGTCATCCAAGGGTTGTTGTTGGCTGGCCGTGCCATTGCCTGCACTGCTGGCTGCTTCGTCTCCTAGCTATGTGCTCAAGAGAAGCCACTGCACCTGCGTCGTGGCATCGCTTGGCTACCACCACTGCCCGTGCCACAATCCATATTGCTGGGAAGTCGCCTTCACCAGCGTCATCCTCGTCCTCATTAACGCTTCTCCGCCTAGGGCCAAGCTGCCATCTAGCATTGCCAGGCTGAGCCAAGCCGCACTGCTGCCATCTGTGCCTGTCCTCCCTGCATAGCCACTCGGCCATGTCAAGCTTCGCCAAAGTTGCTCACCAACACATTTTAAGACTAACAAGCAGATGAAAAGAACGAACCCAATTGTGATGAAGTCCATGTCTTACGATTCCTCGATGCTAAATAAATTACTAAACTTGATCTAGAAAATCGGGGTGTTACAAATTATTTTGAACATGAATAAAATATTATCAAGTTCAGAAACATTGTTAGTTAGTCTGGAAAATTGTATTTTACTACTGAAAATTGAGAAAAGCTTTTTGGAAATTCAGGAAAAACCTTGGAAGATTCAGAAATTCAATAAATGTCTAAACATATTCAAATAATAGGAAATTGAATTTTCAGGACATTACAACAGTGGTGGTTGTCAGTTTTTGTTGGTGGGAGTGGTCGATAGGATCGCTTCGGCGAGCAGTGGTTTGTGGGGTCTGATCGATGGTGGTAGGGAGGAGGTGGACATAGAGGACGAAAAGGAGAGGAGGAGAAAGCCATTGAAGCCATTTTAGCTGTAAAATATATTATTTTAATGTCACTAATGTCCTGCAAACAAAGAGTCATAAAATTTTAGTGTCCTAGAGTGAAGACACGATTTTTCAATATCCTGGGGGAAACAGCACAATATTGTGTTGTCCTATAACCTGTTGTGCATTTTAAATAGTAGTATACTTCATGTGTTAGGCTATATTGTTCGCGATTGAACCTAACGGGAGGGTTTTTCCGTAAAACGGCGCGCTAGGGACCTAAACGCGATGAAAGAAAAAAATCTTCCCCTCACAAAAAATCGCGAAGGACCTATTTGTAATCCACAGGGACCTATCCGTAATTCGAAGAAACGGAGGGGTTTTTTCGCGTTTGTGCGTGCGGTGACAGCTGGATACCCTGAATGCTCTCCAATCCTTTGCGCAATAAAGGATGGAATCATTTGTCTATGGCCTGGAGAGTCTTCATTTCAAAATGTTTGTCCAATGAGAAAATCAAGAGTATAATTGTTGCAATGTTTTCCGCTCTCTACCCCTACATAAATGTTTTCATAAGAGATTAAGTGGTTGTGTATGTCATTTAATAGGAGCATGTACGATCACTTGTCATTAATTTTGTTCATAAATTTAGTGCTTCATTGGTTGTGTACAGTAAGCAATAGATAAATATTACCAATCAGATGACACTGCTACAGAACTGGCCTTCAGTACCGGTTGAAAACGGCCTTTAGTATTGATTTTTGGACCGGTACAGGCCATCCAAGACTGATGCTCAAGGCATCAGTACCGGTTCCCTCACCCGATACTAATAGAGTATCAGTACCGGTTGGAGGCCACACGTGGCACTAGCCCATAAGTCCCCTGAGGCCCTTATCAGTATCGATTGGTTTCTTCAACCGGTCTTGATGAGTCATATATATGATCCGTATATATAATATATACATGTGTGTGTCCACTAGCTATTATATTATATATATAATATATATGTGTGTGTTAAATCACAACTAATTAAAGCACATATAATCAATCATGCACAATTGACTAATAATTAAATCATGTATTACAATATGTACACATATTAGTTCTTACATTCATCGGGATCACAGAACATTCATTAACAACTTTAATTACAACTTTAGTCTTTCTTTTCATTCATTCATCGGGATCTTTTACGTGAATCGCTCTTGCTAGCCATAGATGTCGACCCCGATAGTTCACCGGTCCTTATCAAAAGGCCCCACCTATTTACATTTGGTTCGTGAAACTCGCCTTTCAGATTTATGACCTCATCGTAAATGAAGCCAACGAGTTGTTCTTGGATTGCTCTCACTCGGCATGGCGTGAGTTCGAACCATGGTCCGCCAAATATTGAGACACCTGTCATTAAGTCATTAACTAATCAATCCTTGAATTTTTACAAGATATAAGGAGTACCTAGGCATCATTAAGCTAGTAATTATATTTACTCACCCCTTTGTCACCTTATAGCATGCGGTCAGCGCCTCCGGTTTGTTGCCCGGCAGCTGTCTCAAGACTTGCGGTGAAAAAAGTTGAAAGTGTGAAATGGATGCAAGAAAATTAAGTGAACTAACTAAAAAGCTAGCATTATGATATACGTACTCGAGAGGTAATTGTAATATCAAATTTCCCCTTGAATACGCCCTTGGTTTTAGCACGGAACCGTGCGAATGCAGTACACACGTGATTACAAATTGTATATGATTAGAATTTGTTTCAAATGGAAGGAAATAGAACTAGTACAATAATGAAAGGAACAAGAATACCGGTTGAGCATGTCAATCAAGTTTTGATACTTTTCAACTGGTTTCCTTTTCGAGTCCATAACTGTGATCAGGCTACGATCTAGCTCGATCATAAGAAGAATCCAGTGAAAACTGTACATATACATGTCAATGTAGATAACTAATTAGTTCTAACATCATGTTATGAAAAAGGAGTAGAACGAGGTGGTACGAAAACACGTACTCAAATGCATAGGGTAGATATATCTTTGACTTATATCTTTGTCCCATTAGCGCCCTGTATATGTTGGTCTCTGTGTCGCTTGGGTAGTCATTAACGGTTGTCTCGTTAATAACTAATGGGTCTACGAAGTCTATGTCAAAAATACTCTCCCTTCTACATCTTTGTATCTCCATTCTACATAAGAAGAAATTAGTTAGGCTTGCAAGTTAGTATAGTACAAGGGTGCGCACAGTGGATTTTTGTAAATAAGACACTTACAGAGTTCAGCAACTTAGCAAGGCCCTATCGAGGGTGTCTGTCTAGTAGATCATACATGACCTTCCATTGAACAAAAAATTCACTGTCCTAGCTATGGAAAAAATCTTGTTCCATGTACTTGACAAATGACGACTATAGACCATGCTAGGTCGCTGCGTTGGTACCAATCATGGAATTGCCGCATCTTTGTTGTTAGCTGGAGAAGATCCTCACGCTGACTAATGATACGCTTGGTGTAAATGGCCATCTTACTTAGGCATACTCAATCTTCGCGTGCCTAATACTTGATCTGCGTCAAGTCTAGTTTCATCTAAAATTGTAGCATCTCCTTGGCCTTCTCCTCGGTTAGCGTCCTCTCCTCGACATCTTCTTCTTGTGGCATTTCTTAGTCAATGTCTTTCGTAGTTTGATAGGCGAGGCATTTCTTTTAATCCTTCAAATTTTTAATAGTTCTTAAGCCTTTGTGAAATTCTTAGCACTGTGTTGAACCTTCTTCTCCGGTGACTTGGGTCTAAAAAATTTAGTTACCTCGCCTTGTATTATCTTGTTGGTCTCCTCCTCAGTCATATTATATGCCCGCTTCGGAAGTGGAGTCAACTTCTTGGATTGGGTAGACCCGTCTTCTTGGGAGCTACTTGGCCGAAATTTTTGGTTTGTCTTGGTCGACGCCTTCTTGGGAGCTGCTGGCCAAGTAGGCTGGCTTGTCTTGGCTGATGTTGGAGTTAGAGTTCTGCTAGGGGGTGTTGGAGGAGATAGGCTTCTTTCTGGGGCTTATGTGAGCGGGAGGTGGTGTAGGAGTCAGGCTTCTTCTGCCATGGTCTGAGTGTGGGAGGTCTCTTCGAGGAGAGGACGCGTCCACGTTATCTCGACAAATTATGTATCGTTTGCACCACAGGATGAAATTGTGTACCGCCTCTTCTAGCTTCGTAGTCCCGTCACCTCTGGGAATTTCAAGGTTAATGTCCTCGTACCCTAGGCAAACCTCCTCCACCGAGACCTTGGAGTAGCCCGACGGTATCTGTTGGCCATGGATGAGCTACTCCGTCTCCACTGGGTGAGCCATGCCGTGGACCAACTTGAAGGAGAGGTTCCGCACTTGGACATGCAGCTCACAAGGTGTCCGTTGCGTGATGTCATCTACAGGATAGTGGCCCAAGTCCGCTTCGGGCAGCCCACCAGAAGCACAGCTACTCCGATGCATAGAGGGGCTGATGATGTTAGGATTACTGGGAGTTTCCTAGCATGCCTCCCGCTGTTGGCTCAAGGCTAAATGCACCTCTCTTCGGACCTCTTCTTGCATTCTCTCCTGTGTTTGATTCAGGCGTTCTTCAAGCGCACTGAGCTGTTGTGCCGGTCGGGCCTTACTTCTCACCCGACTCCTATAGGTCTCAGTGTCCTGAGCAAAACCAACCTTTCACGGGACGACGCCAACACCTCGTGTACGTCCAAGGTGCTCTGGATTTTGTAAGGCCCTTGTTAGCTCATCGTTCTCCCTATTTGATACAAAGGTGCCCTGGGAAGAGCCTTCTGGCCACATCTCTCAGCACCTCCCCAAACACCGCGTTGCCGTCATCGTCAAGGCCGCTGCCGTGAGCATAGAACCAATGCCTTGCTCTATCAGGCCATTCCATTGTTGCGGGTGCGACACCCTTCCCCAGCAAGTCCTGTTCCCTCTTCTCCCATTTGGGTATCACTTGGTGGTAACCACCAGGGTCGAGTCAGTGATGGTAATTCTTCTTCTGTGCATTTTGCTTGTTCCTCACACTCAAACTTTGACATTTGTTCAAAGTCTTGTAGTTCATGAACGCATCCTAGTGATCCTGCAACTTTGGATACTTGTTGAAGTCGGGCGTTCGATTCTTCTTGATATACTCCATGTTCCACTTCTTTTTAAAAGTCTAGAATACGATGGCCATCTTCTTGAGTGTGTAACTCTTCACCTTCTCTTCGATCCCTTAGGGGAAGGTGAATGTCTCCTTCACATCGGTCCAAAGCATGTTCTTCGTATCTTTAGGGACCTGATCCCATCTCGCTATGCTAATGGGCACGTGGTCCCTAATGTGGACGCTGCATGTCGAATTGAACTGCCCAAGCGCCCCCAAGGGTGCAAGAACATGCTTTGGACCTCACTGACGTAATTGCCTGCTTGGTTGACCAATCTGAAAGTATGGTACAATCATGAATGGGTCAAAATGTTGGATTAGCATGATAGTGGAACCGACAATCATGAACGGGTTAGAATGTTACCTCGCCGGCCTCATCGTGCTCTGCAGCCTCATCGGCCTCGGTGGCCTCGTGACCTTGGTAGATCCACGAGGGCGGGTTCATGCTCCCCCGCCACATGACCATCATCTCCCGCAATCAAATTTATCATAAATTCTTCTTGATCAAATCCTTCGCCCGCCATCGTTGTTTCTTAGGTTAGAAGAAGGTACTGAAAATTAACGAAAATAGATCAACAAAAGGTCAAATACTATCGACAAGTAAAGATCATGTTTCATGTAAAGCTGATGGTACTACTCTAAAACGGCGAGGAGGACGGTGGGGAAGAGAAGGTAGAGAGGACAGGCGGCGACGCCGAAGATGTTCTTAACTTAAGTCGGCCAAATACTATCAACAAGTATACATTTGACATTTCACATATACTTACACATTTCACATGATACATATACATTTGACATTTCACATATACTTATAGATAGAAACTGCTTCAAAATTCACATATACATAGAAATTTCAAAATTTATCAAGAATTAGAAAAATTCACATGATACATATACATTTCACATGACATATATACATTTCAAAATTCAAATACATTACATTTCCCAATCTAATACATGATGCTACATTGGATTATGCCTTCTATTTATCTTCAAAAGCTCCTTATGCTAAGTAGTTTAAGTGCAGTTCAACAATATACTCTGTTTTCAATGAAGCAATCAAAATCAAGCAAAGTCAGCATGTGGGCAACTAGCGTACCAAAATTTGGACGGTCTGATGAGTGATAGGGAAAGTCACTACATACGTGTAGATTTTGGGCCCATACGAAATCATTCGCAAATACATCCATATTAACAAAAAAAAGACTAAAAGCAACAATTAAATTACAATTTAGTTCTTATATCATAATTTAAAGCATAACCATATTACATGTCAATTTAGGAAATATCAAGTACATATATATGTAAGTTTTCATTCATGTACACATAAAGATTTCAACATTGTGTGAATACATGCATACACACACATATCCAAATCTTAACAGTGTATATCCACATTTACTCATAAAGTTTCAATATAGCAGAATACATCAACACACACAATACATCATCACGGCCACCCAATCAGACATCATCGCTTAGGAACAAACTCACTCATTTACTCACTTACATTTTTATCACATACAAATGAGTACAAAACATTCTTAAAAGTCACAAAAGGAACACACTGCTATGCACATAGCCCTTAAAACCGACTTAGTCAGCCAGCTAGCCACCACAACACCATCTCTCTGCCCATTCCTTGCCCATCACTAATAGCCAAGTGGTAGGGAAGGCAACTGCATGCCTGCCCGCACCATTCTAGCCCACAATTTGTCCCCATCCTAGCCCTGGTTTTACCCAACCCATGTCGGTTCACTAAGCGAAGCCTTATTCCACATTAAATCAAGATAATCCAAAAATCTAAACATATTGTCATAATCAGGATATGTAAATGAAACAACAACATTGTCCACCCTCAGGCTTCATGTCAAATTTTACCCATGATAGCCACAATCCCTTTTTCTCTGAGTAACACGCCATTTACGAATTCATAAAAAGTAATAACGCAAGGTAAGACTGATACTATAGAAGCCCCACAAGGATCCATTTTCCATAGCACACAGACACACTTCCAAACCTGGAACTTCTTAAACAATTGTGCCATACACCACTCTAGTTCATTCTCCGTTTTAGCACACATAAGGCAGTACATACACAGATACACTACCCTTCATTCCAAAAACATAAAACAATGGCATTCACTTCAAAGCCTAAAATACACCTTATTTAGTCGCATTACATAGGAGGCACTGCAGACACATTTGTACTACTCCCAGTTCCTATGTTTCAAAACATCAGTACATGTATGCATATCATAATCTCAGTGCATAGGAGCAAAATTCTTTAACTCATACACCACTTGGACAGACATTTCAGTTTGTCACACAATAGTCACTCCCCTAAATCACTTAACTATCCATACTTCTAATAATTTTTTCGGATCCTACCCATTTTTTAGCCTATAACAGATTAACTAGACCATCTGGAGCCAAATTCCAAAAGAAAAATCAAACACAAGACAACCAATTTAGTATATGTCATCCACAATACCTATATACAACAATCCTAGCTTAAGCATGCACTCTCCTTTGGAGGAAGGCCGGTTAGAAGCGGTGCTTGATGGGGGCGGTGGGAAGTCTTGGTAGGGTCACTGCTTTGTCAAAGGCCACCGGCAAGGCGAAGTCTTTATGACTGTAGGGGAGCCGGTGCGAACAAGCGGGAGGAGCATAAATTGGGGAAGAGGTGGCGGCGGAAGAGATTTATATTCGCACCATCAGTATCGATTAGTGTCTTCAACCGGGACTAATACCTCTCATCAGTACTGTAGGATCGAAATATACTAATGTAGCAATCAAAGGGGGGGTGAATGATTGCGCGGAAGCTAAAATCAAATTTTCGAACTTTTCAAACACCCCAATTGAAACTCAAATTGCTTAGAAATCAGTTTATGCAGTTGGGAAACAAATAGACCAATCTGGGCGATCAGTAGATCACTTGGGTGACCAGTTTGGGCACTTGAGCGACCAGTAGAGCACTTGGGCGAGTAGTTTGGCACTTAGGCGAGCAGTTTGGGCACTTGGGCGACCAGTAGAGCACTTGGGCAACTAGTTTGGCACTTGGGCGAGCAGGTTGGGTACTTGGGCGACCAGTTTGGCACTTGGGCGAGCAGGTTGGGCGACCACGTGAACAGTTGGGCGACCACGCGCACAGTATGGGCGAGTAGACCAATATATATCCACTAAAATAGAAATTCCCGAAGATCCAGCCGTTGGATTGATATGAAATTTTAACTGTAGAAACTAGACTTAATTACACAGCTAATACAAAAAGAATCTAGTCAATCGGATCTATGGATCTAAAGTTATGTCCTTCTCAAGATGATCGAACCCGGGCGACCACGCGAGCAGTCGGGTGAGCAGGACATCAATCTGGGCGACCACAAATTACAGAAGATCTAACTGTTGGATTGATGTACAATTTTAACTGTATAAACTAGACTCAATTCTAAAGTGAACAAAAAATGAATCAGGTCGATCAGATCTACGGATCTAAAGTTATGACTTTTGCAAGATGACTAAAACAATTAGCGATCTAACAGCTGGGCGACCAGGCTAGCAATCTGGACGACCACAAATTACCAAAGATTTAACCGTTGGATTGATATGAAATGTTAACTGTAGAAACTAGATTCAATTATAAATCAAACCCAATAAGAATCAACTCGATCGGATCTACGGATCAAGAGATATTACCTTCCAAATCGGTGATGCAACAAATGACGAGGAAATTCAATTTCACCTTTAAGGTCGACGGACCAAACACCGAGAGGACTTTAGTTGTCACGGATCAAACTTCTCATCACCGAAACACAAGCATGTCCGAACATCATCTATCTTACGGTTGACTTGATGTATGCATGCACGATCGTAACTTAAACCCTAGAACCGTAAGAACATCTCTTCACAATGCATAGCGCGGACATGAAGTATCTTTCTAGAAGATTGATTTTTATTTCATTGTCTAAAGTACTCCAACACAAGAGTACAAACCCTAATACCTAGCTCTCTCAAATAAACAGGGGACACCTCCCCCTATTTATACAGAGCAAACATAACGAGATTGAATACAACTTCACTTCCAACATGGAAGGAGTTCGTATCTATCTCTACTTGGCCCAACATGGCCAAAACTAAAACCTTGCACGCATGAACAGCCCACCTGCTGCACATACGTGACTATCCAGCCTTCATGTGCATGTTCTCTAGCCTGAACGTCCCGCATGACATCCTCGACCACCAAGACCTCGATTCCTCCCTGAACCTAGTCCCGAACCTCAGTTCCTCCATGAACCTAGTTCCGGTCTCGTCATCGACCACGTTCGCCCTCGAGCAACACCTGCACATGAATTAACAAACACATCCGAGCACAAGTCCACGACTTGACTCAACATCAATCCATGCAACCACTCACATGAGTGCATTGCATCAAGCAAAGTCCATCACCAGCATAATTATCATATCACCATAGCACATGCACAAGCACCACACATGCCATAACCAAAATCACTTTACAATGCCAATTTCACCATTCAACCAATTTTTCATCACATGATCTCACAAGTACTGATTGGACACACCAACTGGCAACTGGGACTGATGACTCACATCAATCCCGTTGGATACACCAACCGGGACTAGATCCCCAGCTTATGCGAAAGCCCTAGGCACTATTAGTACTGGTTGGTGTATCCAAGCGACATCTTGATGTGAAGATCATCGATCCTGTTGAATACACCAACCTAGTACTAATTAAAATTATTTTCTAAGTATCTAATATAAATTAAAATTATAAAAATTATAAGAAATAAAGTAATTTTTGCACTCTTATAATTCCATTGAAAATGTTCACCTTGTCATATAAATTCAATTATTGCTTCTTTGCTTAATAAAAATAATAATTCATACTTATTCCACACTAAAATGATTTAAACAAAATAAAATAAGATTAATAGTCATTTATAAATTCCTTTTATAGTTTCTACAATTCAGCAATAATATTAAAATTTTTATATTCTTTAGAATATTATTTTCTAACCATCTCATATAAATTAAAATTATAAAAATTATAAGAAATAAAGTAATTTTTGCACTCTTATAATTCCATTGCAAAATTTTACCTTGTTATATAAATTCAATTATTGCTTCTTTGCTTAATAAAAATAATAAATCATACTTATTCCACACTACAATGATTTTTAAAAAATAAAATAAGGTTATTAATCCAAATCTGGCATATAGGGGCTCAAATGGATACTTTACAAATTTGGAACCATATAGGGGCAAATTTGGAAGGTGAATCCAAATCTGACATATAGGGGCTCAAATGGCTACTTTATAAATTTAGAACTATATTCATAATTCATGCATGGGTTTATACAACAGGTCGGACTTATTTGCTAACATACTTTGTTTTTATAAGTGATCTTTCATTATGATCGCGGTGTACGTAGGGAGATTCCTTTATATCATTCAGGAAACTAATGTCTACGTCCATCGTGAAAGGAGGCAGCTCGTTGAACTAATTATACTCTTCTTCGTCCATGACGCCCTTAACTCTGTCAATCCTTCTTTTACCTAGAAGAACCACGTGGCACCTTGGCTGATCGCTACTGCTAGTCTTCTCCTTCTGCTTTTTGTTTTCGATAAACTTGTCATTCTGTTTCTTGGTTTTAGTAGGCTTGTCCTTTTGCTTTTTTGGTTTGATGTCCATGTCCATCACATAGAATACCTGTGTCACGTCATTAGCGAGCACGAACGATTCGTCCCTATAGGCTACTTGCTTGAAGTCCACGGTTGTCATACTGTACTCATCGATCTCCACGGCTGTCAGTTTGACCCATTGGCACCGAAACAGAGAGACTTTCAAAGGTCCATACTCGAGCTCCCAGATCTCCTCTATGAAACCATATTAGGTGTCCATCTTTCCATTTTTGTCCAAGGCATCTATACGGACGCCGTTGTTTTGGTTGGTGCTCTTGCTATCCTGGGTTGTCATGTAAAATGTGTACCCATTTATCTCGTACCCTTGAAATGATACGATTGTCATGGACGGTTTTCGAGCCAAGAGTTTCAACTGTTCATCGTCTGTCTGGTTGCCCAACAGTTGCTTTTGCAACCAACCGCCGAAATGATCCATTTGCTCGACTGCGATCCACTTATCTGACTTCTCTGGGTATTGGACATGTAGACTCATTTCGTGATCATAGATATACGGAGCCACTACAGTTTCTTGTTTCAATACCGTGAAATGTGCTTGTTTAAATGAAAGTAGATCGTTGCTATAGGTTTTTTTTCTCCTAGAGTCCCTTTTCCTGTAGCCTCCCTCATTGCTTTATCTGAGGACATCAATCGGATTCAGATCATCAATGTAATTAACACAAAACTCAATCACCTCCTCTGTGCCAACACCTTGTGCAATGCAGCCTTCTGGGCGAGATCGATTACGAACATACTTCTTAGGACACCTATGTATCTCTTGAAAGGGAACATATTGTGGAGGAACACGGATCCGAGAATTTCTATCTCTTTAACAATGTGGACCATGAGATGAACCATAATATCAAAGAAGGATGGAGGGAAGATCATCTCAAGGCTAACTAGACTATCGACCACGTCATCCTGTAGATTAGATACCTTTTTCGGCTCGATGACCTTCTGCGACACCGCGTTGAAGAACGAACACAACTGTATGATTGTCCCGCGTACCCTGTCCGGCAGAATACCTCGCACCGCCACTGAGAGCAACTATGTCATCAACATGTGACAATCATGGGATTTTGGGTGTACGATTTTATTCTCTTTCCTGTTTATGAGTCTCCTTATGTTCGAGGAGTATCCAGAAGGGACTTTCACACTGTTCAAGAACTTAAGCATTTTTTTCTCTTCCTTGCTTAGAGTGTAGCTCGCGGGGCGGAGGTAACGTTGTCCTTTCGCTCTCTTTTCCAGATGTAGATCGTTCCTGAGTCCTAATAACTGTAGGTCCTTTCGTGCTTCAAGTGTATCTTTTGATTTGCCGTACATATCTAGGAAGCCTAACAGGTTCACGCAGACATTCTTCGTGATATGCATGAAGTCCAGTGAATGGCAGACCTCTAAGTCTTTCCAGTAAGGTAAGTCCTAAAATATTGACTTTTTCTTCCAAATGGGCTTCGTGTGACCTTGTTTAGTCGGGACAGGTTTGCTACCAAGACCTTTTCCAAATACTACTTTCAGATCCTTTACCAAAGAAAATACAAGCGTCCCACTGCGATGCCTGGCTTCTTACATTTCTCTTCTGTCCCATCAAAATTATCACCCTACCTCCGTAACGGAACCTACGGTGGCTCATGTACACAACCTTTCGAGAGGTTTTTAGGTACTTGTTGTCCGTATCCTCTAAGCAGTGGATGCAGGCTTTATATCATTTGAAATGTATGCCCGACAGGTTACCAAGTGCAGGCCAGTCGTTGATGGTTACGAATAGCAATGCACGTAGAGTGAAGTGCTCTCTTTTGTACTCATCCCATGCACGTACACTATCGTTCCATAGTGTTAGAAAATCTTCAACCAACGGTTTGAGGTACACGTCAATGTCGTTTCTAGGTTGCTTCGGGCCTTGGATAAGCAACGGCATCAAAATGTACTTCCGCTTCATACACAGCCAAGGAGGAAGAATGTAGATACATAGAGTCATGAGCCAAGTCTTTGTGACTCATCGCTCATCTCGCCGAACGGGTTCATCCCATCCATACTCAACCCAAATCTTATATTCCTTGCATCCTCAGCAAAGTCCGAGTATGTTCTATCAACTTTCCTCCACTAGGAGCCATAAGCAGGGTGCCTTAGCCTTTCGTCGTCCTTACGTTCTTCTTTGTGCTAGCGCATCATCTGGGCATGCATTTTGTTCGCAAATAAACGCTTCAACCGGGGGGTTATAGGGAAATACCACACCACCTTAGCAGGGGGTTTCTTCTACTTATGCTCCCTCTACCTCACCTGGGTCATCATGCCTGGTCTTATACCGTGAAGTTTTGCACACCGGACAAGCTTCTAAATCCTCGTACTCATTGCGATAAAGCATACAATCGTTACGACATGTATGTATCTTCTGTACCTCCAACCCCAAAGGGCAGGCAACTTGTTTGGCATCGTACGTGGTTTCAGGCAGTGTGTTCCCCTCTGGAAGTAACTTCCTTATGAGGCATAACAACTCATCGAATCCCTTATCAGACAATCCATTGGTCGCCTTCCATTGCATCAGTTCTAGTGTGGTACGCAACTTTTTATAGCCCTGTTGGCAGTTTGGGTACAACAGTGTTCTGTGGTCCTCCCATAGGCGCTGGAACTTTTCGTAATGTCTTTCATCGATATATTCTCCCTCTCCATCAAGCAGCATCTAGTCTAGGTCATCATCATCAAACTCCCCCAATGTATCTTCGAAAGAATCGTGTTGGCCAGCGTTTGGGATATTGTTGTCCGCCTCTTCTTCTTCACCATCTTCCTGTATAATCTCTTCTTCACCGTGTTTGGTCCAACAGGCATAGTTTGGCATAAAACCTCTTGCGAGCAAATGAAAGTGAAGGTGGCTGGATTTTGGCCACTCCTTCTCATTCTTGCAGTCTATGCATGGACAACATATGTAGCCTGACGTCGTGTATGCATCGGCCGCACGAAGAAAATCTTGCAAACCCAGCAAGAACTTTAGGGAGCGTCAGTCCATGTACATCCATTGCTGGTCCATCTACATTATGTTACATCAAAGTAACTATTAGCTCATTTTTTGATAATGAATTATTGAACATTTCCCAAAATCCAAATTAAAGCAATATTTTTTATTTAAAATTATTTAAAATTTTAGGTGGGTAAATTTAATTTTAGGTGAAATTTCTTTAAAAAGATAGTATTTTTAAAATTAAAATATTTCATCACATACTTTTTCTATAGAAATTGTTATTTTTAAGACAATTATATTTTTAAAATGACTTTATATCATTACATGTTTTTAAAAGGACTATATTTCATTACATATTTTTCTATAAAATGATTATTTACTCCGGTATTCATACTCGATAAGTTTTTGCAATCTACTAAAAGAATTGGTCGATCAAAATCTAGATTCAAAATTCTTCATTGATCGATGGAACCAAAACCTAAATATTAGCTAGATCCACACCTTCAATTCGAGCTACATCATAATCCAAACAAAATCCAAGCTTACACAATAAGTTTTTGCAACATACTAAAAGAATCGATCGATCAAAGTCTAGATTCAAAATTCTTCTCGATCGAGAACCAAAACCTAAATTTCAGTTAGATCCATACCTTCAATGCGAGCTACATTATAATCCAAGCAAATTCCAAGCTTACACAACAAGTTTTTGCAACCTACTTGAAAAGATCGAGCTAGATCTCTACATTCATAATCTTTCATCGGTCATGAAAAAAGATCAAAATTTCTTCATATTTCAAGCAAAGAAGAGGTTCTATTTAACACCAAATGTAGTGAGGAAAGATGTTACTAACCTTAGTTAACTTGGCTTCGAGTAAAATGACCAAAATTTTAAAATTTGGGCAGCACTTCCTCTCCCTTGAAGCTCTACTATTCTTGTCCCGTGCTGCAATGTTCATGGTCGAGCACAGTGGGAGGGGGGAGGAAGAAGTTTAAATTAGGAATTAGTACTGGGTTGGAGGCACCAACCGGTTCGATAACATCGAACGGTTGATGCCTCCAACCACGCTCTAATAAGACCCCGACTAACTAGCTCGCCGTGGCTCTTTAGTACCGGTTCATTACACGAACCGGTACTGATGTTACATCATCACACTACTACAGAACGGCACATCAGAATCGGTTCTTTTTTAGCATTAGAATCGGTTCTAGTGGCGATACGATGTCCTTAGATAGCGATGAGGTGGAACTATCGAGAATCGGTTTTGACCCGATCGTGATAAAATGTCATCGAATCGGTTCTTTAAGGAAGTGATTCGATGACCCCCTCATCGAATCGGTTCTCTAAAGAACCGATTCGATGAATCATCGTAATCACTTCCTTAAAGAACCGATTCGATGACCCATTAAGGGTGTGCCATTTTTCAAATTCTCCAAAAAAAGCCGATTAAATTCTCAATCTGAATGCACAATATATATCATCACATTCACAGAACAGAACACAGGATGCATATATCACATTCACAGAACAGAAACGCTTTAATTACAACACATATATATCATAGTCGTTCACAATATACAACTCAAATTAACATGCTTGACAATCAGTACATGGACTTCCTCTGATACATATCAAATTGACATATATTATTAATATTGTTTTCATTTGGACTAGTAGGATGCTTCAGGATCTCTAAACCTCGCCATCCTCGATATAACTTCTAACGATACTCTTGGCATAAGTGGTCTCGTAAATTGTTGAGTGCTTTCTTTGTCTAAAATCTTACGGGGATATTGATCTTACGGAAAGCGAAATAGTATATTAATTTCAGTTTCAAAATTTCTATGTAAAAGGCTAAGTATATTATTATGCACGTACATATACCTTAGGGAAAAGTTACGAGTTGCCGACCACGATGAGCATGTCTTGCATGACATAGAAGCATAATGGTCACCGCTGCCCTGTTGATGGCCTTTGTGAAGAGAGAAAAGAAATTCAGCCCACGAAGATTAGATGTCAAAAAATTAATCATATATATGCTAGGCACTTGTACCTTAAATCGCTTATCTTTGCGTTGTCTTGCCCTTTTGTCGTCGTGCGGCCCTCCTTCATCGACATAGTCCGAGAAACCCCTGCATACATTGGAGAGCACCATTGAGTCAAAAAAAAAAATAAACGTAGTTAAATTCCTCAGATGTGTTAGGTTACAATAATGTGCTTACTTCTGCAAAGGAGGCTTGATCGCGTATGCCATCGGTCTCTTCTCGTCGAGTTAAATGTGTAGATGTGTTTTCACTTCGGAGCGAGGGCGAGTAGAACCCAATGGTTGCTTATTAAATAAAATGTAGTGCAAGGAAATAAGTTCACATACGGTTTTAAGTGCGTACAAGTAATTGAATCGAAGAGTACTACTTACTCCTCGTGGTGCGGCAATACAATGAAGTCCTTTTTGACTCGGCATGCAATACCCCTTGATGTAGCTAACAGCGAACACCTGTTGAAGCCTAGCCAAGGTCGCAGAACACAAGCTCGGGTCGACAAACCCAACCGTGTAGATCGTCACGGCTCGTTGTCTCATTATCCTGCAACTCGTGTTGAATGTGAAAACATAATGCAAAATCCTATAAAAAGTCATGGCGCAAGCTATATGGTGTGATACTCACGGCGTCCATGATCGTAAAGTAGAAATATCGGCGGCTTTCATTTGGTACACGAAATAGATCCTCAAAAGCGACGGGAATGTTCCATCCTCGTCACGGTGAAAATGTACCATTTATACTTCACGTTGAAGTCGACTCGATGCTCTTCGCCTTCACCTTATCAAGGTACCATCCATGGAGTATCTGAGTCCACCGCCTAGATGATTAGGTTAAATGCGATGCAATCAGAGCTTTCCATGCTCGTAGGCCTTATAATCATACTGAGGTGCCTATAGCCTGTCTTGACTTTTCTTCTCGGGCGAAGGAGTCTCAGGAGGTCGGGCGATGGGCTTTTTGGTACCTTAAGAGCGGCTGTGTCTCTGTCGGCTTTGCCCTCTTGGCGGAAGGAGTCTCGGAGGCCTCGCCTGTGGCTGTCTTGACTTTTCTTTCTCGGGCAAAGAGTCTCCGAGGTCGAGGCGATGGGCTTTTGGTACCTTAAGGCTGTGGCCTCTGTCGGCTTGCCCTCTTAGCGGAAGGAGTCTCGGAGGCCTCTGTGGTTCTCTGGTGTCGTGTTTGTCCTTTTACGTCAGTCGCACTCTGTGTCATCACTGCGGTTGGAGCAGTGGGAGCAGAAGCAGAGCAGGAGGAGGCGCAAGCGCAGAGCGGGCAAAAGCGGAGGAGGCGAGCGAGATCGAGCAGGAGCGGGAGGCGGAGGAGGCGGGAGGCAGGATCGAAGAGGCGGAGGGAGGCGCGAGGAGGCGGGAGGCAGTGAGGAGGAACCTCTGGCACGCATATATTTAACTTCTTGTAGTAATCTTGGAATGGTAGAGAAGGCGTGGAGGGACTTTTTACCTTGACCAAGTCGACACCGATCGTGGGCCACTTGATGAGCGACATGCGTGCTTGCCCGAGAGTGGTGATATCTTCGTTGAAATCGAGCACATGTGATAAGAAGTCTTCGTGGGCGTAGTCCACCGCACCTCATGTAGCCCTTCCCCAGGTGACCATGCACGATGTCGGTCTCGTTGCATGGAAATGCAACCCAGCGTGCGACCTCGACGGAAATCCATCCTCCGTCATGATGGTAGGCCGGCACTTCGCAGCACTGCAAGAAGTGTACAACGAGGAAAAACATTGCGGGAGTTACACTCGTAGCTTTAACTCAAGAAAAATTAATTATTACCTTCAGGTGAGGACCGGTCTTATCATTTTGGAACCGCTTGTTGCTAGGTCGGGCACAGACTTCTATGATGATCGAGGGCATCGCTCGACTATGGGAAATCATCGCCATCATCTCAGCCCTCGGGCGATCCTCACGTGCCATCATCTCCTCTTATCTCCTCCTCACGTCGTGTCATCTCCCCCTCATCTCCTCCTTAATCTCCTCCTCATTTGCTCCTTAGTGTGTCCTTGAGGCGCTCCTCACGTGCTGCCAAGACCTTGATACGGCACTCATGGCGTCATGTTCAAAGTAGGACTTCTTCGTGTGTCCCGCCCTCGGCAAGCACCGCCCCTTATGGTCGAGACTTCCGTCGCAGAGGCAGCGGGATGTCCTGCGACTCTTAGCTCAGGAAGGTCCCTGTTCTTTTCGCTAGCTTACCTCTTCTGTAATAAGCGAGTCTGAATTAGATTTGAAATACAACAAGTTGGGTCAATTGTATTGTACTAAGTTAGATGTCTTCACGATGGTAGAGACGACTTGAGCGTAGCGAGGGTTTGCAACTACAAGCTGCCCGTTAGGGTTTTCTTTGTCCTCGCTAATACCCAATTGCGTGCCGCTCCTCTAGATATGTGGGAGTAAGGCATCACCGTCCCCGGAGTGAGCGCACTCCTCGGCTTGTCGCGCCCACTCTGCCTTCTTCCCTCATAGCCTTTGTCATCGAGGTGGTGCGGGTGCGTGTTAAGCCTACGGACAGCGGTGTTCCTCTCTCTCATTTGCTCTTGCCTCGGGTGTTCCTCTGGACTTGGTATATTCCGTGTCGAGCTCCCAAATTTCTTGATCATCCCATAGTAGGAGTTCATTGCGGTTGGGGAAGACTTTTGAAAGTGATGATCATCGGAAAGCATTTATACTCACACCTTTGTTTTGGACAGTACTCTTGGCATCTTGACTCTCGATGTAAAAGGTGTAACCATTAATATCGTACCCTGCCATATCTCGTACATTAAATCTTGGTCCGTCGACCAACCATTTTACATTCTCGATAAAGGAGACCTCCGCTTTTCTTTGAACCATGTGAGGAATCGATCATTGTGTTCTTGTGCGATGGAAACTCATCCATTTGTGGATTCTCTTCCGTAATATCAACTTATCTTTGCTCGATGTATGGGCGAACCTGCGCTATTACGCAAGGCGTGAAATCGCCTTGCAATACATATCAAACCTCGGACTCATTAGTTTGGACCGCGGTTCCTTTACCGACAAGTCTGCCCTCATGGCGAGATCTGAGAACACCGATTGCTTGTCTTTTACCCAAGTAGTCCACGCAAAACTCAATAACCTCTTGGTCCCATAACCTTCAACAATACTACCCTCGAGGCTTGACCGATTCCTCACGTCGACTTTAATATACCCATGTACCTCTCGAGCGGATACATGTAGCGTAGGAAAGCGGGTCCACATATCTTAATCTCTCGACAAGGTGAACAACAAGGTGGACCATTCGTCAAAGAACGGCGGTGGGAAATGCATCTCAAGGTGACCTGAGTGCGCACCACCTCACTCTGTAAGTTGTCTAGTACGCCGGGGTCAATAACTGCGGGAGATCGTATTGAAGAAATAACACAACTTTGTGATTGCCAACCTGACATCCTCTGGGAGAATATTTTGGATTGCAACTAGGAGCATTTGGGTCATCAAGACATGGCAGTCATGGGACTTCATGCCCAACAACTTCAAATCATCCATAGACACAAGCTTCTTAATGTTCGCGGAGTAGCCAGATGGAACTTTAATACTTTGGAGACATTTGCAGAGATCTTCTTTCTCCTTCTTGGGCCGAGGTGTAGCATCGGCGAGGGATGTACGGGCCTTTTCCATCCTCCTCTATCCTTTGCAAGTGCTGGGCTTTGATTACCATGTAGGCCATGTCGCGATGAGCATTGACACCATCTTTGGTCTTCCGGTATGTTCAGCAGGATGCCAACCAAGTTGTCGTAGACATTCTTCTCAACATGCATGACATCAATACAATGCGGACATCTAACTCCTTCGATGCGGTAAGTCCCGAATATTGACCTCTTCTTCCAAATGGTCCTAGGGCGAACAGATTCTGGCTCTTTCCATCTTGAACATCGATATCCTCTACGTGAATATACTTGGCTTCCACTCATAGGCTGCGGTGCGAGCGGACTTCCCTCTTCCCATCAAATTTGTCATCCATCTTACGGTGTCGATGACTTGAGGTAGAAACCTCGGTGACCCATATACCGATTTTCTTGAAATTCGTGACCATAGACTCTCGGTCTCCTCTTCACAAATAGGACACGCTTTGGCTCCTTTAAATCTTGTAACGCCAAATTACCAAGGGTAGGAAATCATTTATGGTGCAAAATACCATAGCCAGTAGGGTGAAATGCTCTCTTTATGTCGCATCCCACACGACCCCCTCATTCCACAATTTTACCAAATCCTCGATCAATGGTGCAAGGTACACATCAATATCATTTCATTTGTTTGGGTCCCGAGATTAGTAATGACATCATGATATACTTCCGCTTCATGCCTGACCAAGGAGGGAGGTTGTAGATACCTATGAAGCGGCAGTCTTTGTGTATTGCTCATGTTACCAAAAGGATTCATTCCGTCGGTACTCAACCCAAATCTTATGTTCCTCATTTGGCACCAAACTCCTCATGTTTCCAATCGATGTTTCTCCATTGAGCGAATCGGCGAGGTGTCTCGACTTGCCATCTTCCTTCGAGACTCGTAATGCCAGCATAACAATTTTGCCTCTCTCGGATTTGCAAACAACCGCTCGAGACGGGAATGATGGGCAAATACCACAATACCTTGGCGGTACACCTTTAGTGATGACCTCTTCACCGTCGTTGCCCGGCTCTTCGCTTCTTGTCGTTCGCTTCTCCTTTTGTTTGTCTTGGGGCACACATAAAGCGGACAAGCGTCAGCACTCGATGTGCGTTACGGTACAAGATGCAATCATTCGGACATGCATGTATCCTTTCTATTTCCATTCCCATGGGACATAGTAGCTTCTTCGCTTCATAAATGCTTGTTGGCAACTCGTTTCCCTCAGGAAGCAGATCCGATAGAAGAACTAGTAGTGCATTGAAACTTGTATCATCCAGCGGTGTTTTGCCTTGATTCGAACAATGCAAGGACCGAACCCAACTTTGGTGTATTCCGCTTTGCAACTTTGTGAGCAGCGGTTTGGCATAAATCTTCTATCAAGCTTTTAAACTTTTCAAACTCTCTTTCCGTGTAATTACCTCCACATCCCGCAACATTTGCTCCAAATTATCCTCCTCAAACATATCGGTGCAACTCGTCATCGGTTCCACCATATCTTCGTTGCATATCGGAGGGTACTACCGCCTCCCGTGATGGATCCAACATGTGTAATTCCTCACGAAGCCACGTCGAATCAGGTGGTCCTCAATTTGAGATGAGTTGTTAAATCTCCTCGATTGGTGCAATCAATGCAAGGACAATATATGAAGTTTACACCTCCTCACCATGTCGATCTTACGCAATTTTTTGAACTCCTTAACACCCTCGAAATTCAGCACTCACACGGCTTTTACGATACATCCATTCCTCACGGTCCATCTGCAATTAAATTTACACAATAAATTAAGGAAAAAGCTCGGGCGACAACTAGCTATAGCTATTTTAAATATTGAGACATCATTTCAATTAATATTACCTTTGCAAAATAGTGGGACAGGTTCCAAGATATATAAATGTACTCACGATCGATACCTAGCTTCTTCCACGGTTTAAAGCTTCCAATTCCCTACATAAGAGACATAAATTTTAACATCAACAACGATATCAAATAATCTAATTATATAGCTAGTGCATGAGCTTGCAAATCTTTCTACTACAGTGAAACAAATCAAGGGTACCAACGATGACTCCTAATCTCTAAATAGGTTAGGTCCTAATCCCATTCGAGATATATGGTTAAGGCAAGTTCTAAGCCGTTGTACAACTCGAGAGAAAATTTGGCGACATCTCCTCGCTGTTCTCCGGATACGTCTCGACAACAGGTCAAGAGGGTGTGTATCCGGAGAACACCGAGAAGACGCTGAAATCTACTCTGAGTTGTACAACACCTTCAGAACTTGCTCGAATTATATATCTCGAATTATCAAAAACGTGGACAATTGAGATCGCTCGCTTATAAATATGCCCTTTCGTTCAGCATATTTATAAATAAGCACCCTCGAGCGGGAGGCGTGGATTACGCCGCCTAAACTCTAATACTTGAGTTACCACATGATAGCAATAATAATTCCATATATATAAGCAGAGATCGCACTACAAAATTAAATAGATATCGCTTGTCAAATAAAGAGTGTGAAATCTGAAAGCACGTACACAATTCGATTGCAACCTAAACTTTATTGACGACATATCGAAATTACGAGCAAAATTGAAGGGTTTAAAGAATTGCTGCTCACATTTTGAAGAAAACCATGATAGAGGGCAAAAGAGGGAATCTCCTCAAGATAGGGTTTCAATTTTGCCTCTTAATACCCACCCATGAGGACTTCAAATTTTCTCACCCAACTATTGCTTCCAACCACACAATATGAGCTATTTTCTCGGGTGGCGGAGAAATCTCTCTGGAGCAAAAGCAGAGAAGAGTTCGGTCACGAGTGGTATATATAACCTAGCGAGGCACATCGAATCGGTTCTTTTCAAAAGCGATCTTGATGTGCACGCCATCACTTTAGACATAAGCACGAGCACATCGAGAATCGGTTCTTTTCAACAAGTGATAGTGATGTGCACGGTCATCACTATCGCTTCTATAAAAGAATGATAGTGATAACCATGTGCACATCGAATCGGTTCTCTACTAAAAGTGATAGTGATGTGCACGGTCATCGAATCGGTTCTTTTCATAGAAGTGATAGTGACACCGTGCACATCACTATCACTTTTTAGTAGAGAACCGATTCGGATGTTCCAGTGCTACATCACAATCACTTATAATCTCAGAACCGATAGTGATTATTACTAACACCCTCGAAGTTACTTATCACAATCGTTTTTTTCGAAAAACTTAAGAACCGACGAGATACGTTGATAGTGATGTGTGGATTACGTAATAGTGTCAATACCGGTTGGTGCCTTGAGCAGTACTACCACTACAGGAAAAAAGCGATAATTCGATGACCAAAACCGTCCACCCTAGAGCGAAACCGTCCACCATAACTAGGGTCGACGGTGGCAAATCCACCTTAAGCGCAGAAAGTAAGTGGTCGACCATAATATTAAATTCGACCAATTGGTTGTCCACCCTATTAGGGTCGACGGTCAAATATAGGTTGTCCACCATAATAACACTAAGGTCGACGGGAAGCATTTATCCACTCTAAACTAGGGTGGGCGGCCTTTCCTAGTATCGACCATAATAAGATTAGGGTCGACGGCTGTTCACGTGGCCGTCCACCCTAAGTTATGGTGGGCGACCCACGTGGAAAAGGCCGTCGACCTTAATCTATTAGGGTGGGCGGCCCGTGAAAAATGCCGTCCACCCTAATTAATCGGCATTTAAAAAAAAATAATCGCCCGATTAGCGTGTGACATTCAAAAAATATTCTCTACGAACTGAATTTGCTTTATCATAACATGATGCAACAACGCATAATGTTTTGTTGAATCCTCCACTCATCATTCGAGTATATGAAAATATGACATTATGAAATGAACAGTGAAGAACGAACATCAACAGCTTGAATGGCTCCATTGCAGTGACAACCCAAGTGGACAAAGGGATATCTCACAAAACATACTACGTAGAATTCGGGAATCTTATTAGTATTTCTAAACATTGTGTGCAAATATTCAACTAAAAGCAATCTTGTTACCACGAGTTACTAAAGGAAAGCAAAAGATTGGATATATGTGGGCACATCCGCACATGTAAAACAATTTTGAGTGATTAAACTATTAACCCATGGAATTAACTTGAGGGCACATGTAAAACAATCTTAAGTGTACAACATAATTGTGGGCACATGTAGAATCAACTTAAGCCCAATAGTTTCATAGTGGCAAAAGAACTACTTAAATTGCTTTAACAAACTACTAACCTAAATGAATATAAAAGAAATCTCAAGTTTTCAGGATGATAAATCTGGTATTTCAGGATGATCACCCGCTCATCATCCAAATGAAATCTCAAGTTTTCTTCAGTGCAGCCTTCCACAAGGCTGCACAGATGCTTCAAGTTTTCCACTTCCACACCATTCACCTTCGTTACCTGATCATATTGCGCAGCCTGATAGGTTAAGAGAACTATAAATGCTTGGAGTGCAATACTACAGAATTTAAATTTCTGCTTGTGTAGTAAGGGATTTTCTTATAGCAAAATACTGCGGTCAAAACAAGCCTTTCATAACCAACATTAATATCATCCATTAGGACCTGAAACACAAATTGTTTAGTAAATAGATTTAAGGAATGGTGTGATGCAAAGCATTTCGAAGAAGATCCCGAAACCACTGGCTGAAACATGAGTAGATAGTGGATTAATGGAATAGTACTGAGATAGGATAACTAATTGTTCACGGTCTTCTTTGGAAGCTCTCGCGATGCCCATTCACATAGTCGGCGTGGTGAAGTGTTGTACCAGTCTTCTCCAAATTCATGAAGATAAGGCTGGGTCAGTGGGATAAAAACAAAACCAGCAAAGATTGCTTTAACAAACTACTAACCTAAATGAATTAACTTGAGGGCATTTTTTTAACATTTTTATGTGTATGTAATCATCTCACATGCAGAGATTGTAATGGAATCAATGAAGGAAATGGCTGAAAATATATAAGAAATATGGCGACTATAAGCACAACAAAACTTCATGAAATGGTTACTACTACAAAATGATCCACAAGTCAAAGCTTGCAACTATTTCTATGGTACTACTACAAAATGCTAGTACAATGCTATGACAGACCAAACTAGTGTTGACAATAAGCAACAATAAAATATCATTTCAATTCTGCAACCATAACGGCAAGAGTTCATGGTTAGCTTCCTTTAATGAAAATTAACTTGAGTTTACCCAAGCACCAACTACACTTTTGAGACTGATCCAAGTCTTATTGGAACGTTGAATGATCCAAATTTTACTAAAGTTTGGAACGTAAAACACATGCCACCAGACTAAAAGATCCTGAAGTTCAGAGTTCATATGCTATATTCATATCCATTGAGCATGGTGAGTACTGACAGAAAGATAAACCCAATTCATCATTTCACACAACAAAAGGAATGGTAAAAGACAGTAGATACATACTTCCTTGGCTTTAACCAGAGAATGCAACACAACGATAAGGATTCACGTTCCATAAGACATTCTCAGCTACATTCAAGTACCTCATCATTTCCTATACCATCCTCTCAGATCCAAAGGCTTGTATCTGAAATAGCATAAATAAACATCAAGATTTCAAAGCACTCATTACAGTAATCAAGATATTACAGGGAATGTTGGAAAGGAAATAGAGAAGGTTAAGACAAGCATAAATCAGCTCCTTTGTTGGAGAGGCCATCATGAACAAACAACAAACCATTTACAAAAATAATTGGTGTGCATAATCATTAATTTACCACGATACGCTTTCAGGTGGCTGGATATATCATAAGTGACCGCAAGCTATCAGTAGCATACCACTTTGATGGCATGTCCAACTCCTTTCCCAGCAATCACAGTCTTGATATAACCATCCTATGTAAATATTGATGGTGCATAAATCCAATCTTGTGCATCTGGGAATAAAAGTTTAACATTTGACATAAACATCGAGTTATCGATGTGAAATATAGCTCAAGAAATTTCTGGTCTTCAAATTAACAACAAAGTTTGTACGTGTTTTTACCTCGGGGTGGTGGCGGCAGCGGTCGAGGCGGCGGTGGCGGTAGCGCGACGGCCGAGGCGGCTTCTTTGAGGCGGGCGGAGCGCTTGAAAGACGAAGGCGATGGGCGACGGGCGCTTCTTTGAGGCGAGCAGGCGAGGCGGCTGGGCGGCGAGTTGCGGCAGGGGCGTCAGGCGGAAGAGCGGTGGCGGAGGCGGCGGCTTTCAGAGCAGGCTGAGGAGGAGGCTTCCTTTCGGGCAGCGGCGGCAATGCCGGGAGGCGGGCGATCGCCACCGGCCGCGGAGGAGGCGGCGACAGGCGGAGGAGGCGGTGGATCGCTAGATTGAAACGCCGATCGATCGATCGAATGGGGATTCTGGCGAGGTATATGCCATCTTAGGGTCGACGGCCACGTGTGCGGTACGATCCCCAAAAACTTTATGGTCGACGACTAGATGCCGTCCACCCTAATCGATTAAGGTCGACGCGCATATATAGTATCGAAGCATAAGCTATGGTCGACGGCTTAAATATATGCTGTCGACCCTAATTTCCCCATTCCAGGGCGGGATAGATGGCGCGCTTTTTTTACGTCTAGGGTAGACGGCTGTCCTTTCGGCCGTCCACCTTAATGTGGTTTTGGTCGACGGGGTATTTTGGCCGTCTACCATATTTATGGCCGTGGAGAATAAATACTTTTCCTGTAGTGTACCTAGCTCCCGCAGCCCAGTAGCCGTTGAACCGGGACCGTTGTAACTGTTAGTCCCGGTTCGAGCTCAACCGGCACTGATGGGCCGGTATCAAAAACCAATTCTGTAGTAGTGTGATACAATATAAATTAATGGGTACGTAGCGTGTCTTCACCATCATGGATCCATCGACAAAGTCAGAGCTTCTGATTTACTAAAGCCGATATACACGTTAGCTAAGACATAAATTAGGACGGCCAACTAATCATCACGTTAGCTAACTTATATATTGTTTTAACTAAGGGGGAGAAATCCAGTGTAAACCTCCTTTCCGTATATTAAACTCCGCGAAACCTATGTGTACGGATCCATCGACAAAGTCAGAGCTTCTGATTAACTTAAGCCGATATACACGTTAGCTAAGACATAAATTAGGACGGGCAACTAATCATCACGTTAGCTAACTTATATATTGTTTTAACTGAGGGGGAGAAATCCAGGGTAAAACCTCCTTTCCGTATAATAAACTCTGTGAAATCTATATGTACAACTTTTAGAAAATTTTCAAAAAAATTACCATATGTAGAAGAGTTGATCTTCTATAATCTTGTAAAATTTGAAGACCGAACTTAATCTATTTGGAAGATATGAAAAAAACAATTCAGCCTTGTAGAAGCTCACCTCTTCTATATATGTATAGTAATTTTTGAGAATTTTTTAAAATTTCTACACATGAGTTTAACAGAGTTTACACGATAAACAAGGCTTACACACTAGATAAATCAGACATCTGACTATATACAGGAGGAACGAAGCATGGTATAATTAATTATATACTCCTTTTCAAGTCAACATTTACCGTGCATGCTGCTTGCATGTTACGTGTACTATAATTTTGCGATATATACAGCCGTCTTAGTGTTGCGTTCGCCGCCTATAAATATCGTCTCGCCTACCCATCATATGGCCACCACATCACCACATCACAGTTGCATCTGATCTTGTCGTCCTGTTTTTCTTCTCTTGCTCTAACTTCCTCTAGCTTGCCTGATCCACAAAACAAATTAACATACAGAATGGCTTCGGGTGCCTCCTGTCTTAAGGTGGCTGCTGTTGCTGCCATTTGCGCCGTGCTGGTCCTGTCTTCCGTGGGGCCGGCGGCGGCGCAGATGATCTGCAGTAAGTGTGACAACTATTGCAAATCTTCATGCAGTGGCGATAGCGGGTCTTGCACCGCAGCCTGCAGTGGCCCCGGCTCCACAAATAGTGGATGCAAGAGCTGCAACCAGGCGTACTTCTCTAAGTGCATGAACTACTGCGGCAGCGACTGCCAATCCCGCTGTGTTAGCGGCTGAGCCCTGCAGGCTGCAGCAGCCGTAAGTCGTCTGAATGCATGCGCGTATGCTCCTATGAAAATGCGAGCTGCCCCTACGTACTTGCATATGCCGGCCGGGCTGCAAGCAGTGTGTGTAGCGACGGAGCATGCATATATTGCATGGTCATTGCTTTCATTTTCATGTGTTTACCTTCGTTTTATATTTCAGCCATCACTGCATATGTAAAAGTTGTGTCTGCTTGTCCATCATCTACGGACGCATCATGTATGTAACACTACTACGGAAATGACATTTAGTCCCGGTCCAAAACTGCCTTTAGTACTGGTTTTTAAACCGGTACAGACCATCCGGGACTGATGCTCAAGGGCATCGATCCGGTTCACTCACCCGCATCTTGAGAGTATCGATGCGGTTCGATTCACACGTGGCAACGCGTTAGGAACCCCGAGGACCTCATCGATGCGGTTGGTGAGCACCTCATCGAGCACTGGTTGGTTTCTCCAACCGCATCGATGTTTTGTATATATATAGGTCTATTTCTCCAAGAGCTATTATATATGTGTGTGTGTGTTAAATCACAACTAATTAAAAGCCGAGATAATCAATCATGCACTTTGCACGATAATTAAATCATTGAACATTCATTAACAAATTTAATTACATCTAATGTATTAAAATATGTACACATATTTGTTCTTCGCTCATCGCCTAATGTATCAATATATATGTACACAACTTTAATTACAACTTTAGTATTTTTTTCCTTCATTCATCGGGATCTTTTACGCCAAGACGCTCTTGCTAGCCGTAGATGTAAACTCCGATAGCTTCACTTTGGTCCTTATCGAAGGGCCCCACCTATTAAAATTTCGTTCGTGAAACTCGCCTTTTGGATTTACGACCTCATCATAAATAAAGCCGACGAGTTGTTCTTGAATTGCTCTCACTCGTGCCGGTGAGAGTTCCGAACCTTGTTCCGCCAAATATTGAGGCACCTATCGTTAAGTCATTAACTAATCAATACTTGAATTTGTACAAGATATAAGGAGTACCTATACATCATTAAAGCTAGTAATTATATTAACTCACCCCCTTGTTGCCTTTTAGCATGCGGGCGGCTCGGTTTGGGTGTGCATAAACTCAAGATACATAGTAGCCGCATAAATTGTTACCCGCGCCGGTGAGTCAAGATCTACTGTGGAAAAAGTTGAAAGCGTGAAATGGATGCAAGGAAATTAAGTTAACTAACTAAAAGCTAGTATTATGATATACGTACATGAGTGGCAATTGTAATGTCAAATTTCTCCTTGAATACGCCCACGCTTTTAGCGGAACCGTGTGAATGCACTACACATGTGATTCTGAATTGTACATGATTAGAATTTGTTTCAAATTGAAGGAAATAGAACTAGTACGATAATGAAAGGAACAAGAATTAATACCGTTGAGCATGTCGATAAAGTTTTGACACTTTTCAACGGGTCTCCTTTATGAAGTCCATAATTGTGATCGAGCTACGATCTAGCTCGATCATAAGAAGAATCCAGTGAAAACTATACATAGATGTGTCAACGTAGATAACTAATTAGTTCTAACATCGTGTTATGAAAAAGGAGTAGAATGAGGTGGTACGAAAACACGTACTCAAATGAGTAGGCTAGATATATCTTTGACCCATTAGCGCATTGAATACGTTAGTCTCTGTTTCGCTTGGGTGGTCTCTAACGGTTGTCGCGTTGATAACTACTGGGTCCATGAAGCCTATGTCGAAAAATACGATCCTTTGGCATCTTTGTATCTCCATGCTACATAAGAAATTAGTTAGGCTTGCAAGTTAGTATAGTACAAGGAAGTGCACGATAGTTTTTGCAAATAATTAAGACACTTACAAAGTCCAAAGAACCCATCAAGCTCACGCCGAGGGCGCCTCGTGCGGTATAGATTATATATGTAGTCCCGATCGACAAAAAATTCACCTTCACCGCGAAAAAAATCTTGTTGCTTAAACTTGACAAATAACATCAGAGACCATGCTTGGTGGCGTCCAAGTACCATTCATGAAATTGCCGCATCTTTGTCGTTAGTCAGGCAGCTCCTCATGCCCTCGACCAATGACCCGCCCACTTTAAATAACCATTTTACTTGGGCAAACTCAATCTTTTCGTGCCTAATATTTGATTTGCGTTAAGGCCAGTTTCATCAAGAATTTTTGCATCTCCTTACCCTTCCTCACCGACATCTTCTTTTTGGGGCATTCCTTACTCAATGTGCGCCGTAGTTTAATTGGCGAGGCATTTTTTTTATCCTTCAAATTTTTAATAGTCATTAAGCCTTTATAAAATTCTTACGTGCGAGTTGAACCTTCTTCTCTGGTGACTTGGGTTTAAGAAATTTAGTTACCTCTCCTTTTACCACCTTCTTGGTCTCCTCATCGTTCATATCATACGACCGCCGGAAGTTCACCCGACTTCTTGGATTGGGTGGAGGACCCCGTCTTCTTGGGAGCTAATGGCCGAGCTGGCTTGTTTCCCTTAGTCGGCGCCTTCTTGGGAGGAGACGGTCTTCTTGTGGCGCTTATGTGCGCGGGAGGTGGTGTAGGAGTCGGCGCCTTCTTGGGAGAGAGACGGGCTTCTTTCAGGCTTATATGCGAGGAGATGGTGTAGGAGACGGGCTTGTCGGGCTTATATGCGCAGGAGGTGGTGTAGGAGTCGACGCCTTCTTGGGAGGAGACGGGTTTCTTCTCGGGCTTCTTCAGCGGAGAGGACACGCCCATGTTATCTCGAAAAATTATGTACCGCTTATGCCCACAGATGAAATTGTGTCTTCGCTGCTCCTAGCCGTAGTCCCGTCACCTCCAGAATTTCGAGGTCAAGGTCCTCGTACCTGGCAGAACCTCCTCCACCGAGACCTTGAGTATCCTCGACGGTATATGTTGGCCATGGATAAGCTGCCCTGCTCTAATGGGTGAGCCATGCCATCGGCCGCCTTGAAGGTAAGGTTCCGCTTGGATATGCAGCTCACAAGGTGTCCGCCGTGCGATGTCGCTCACGGATACTTGTCCAAGTCCGCTTCGCAGCCCACCGAAGCGCATTGCTTACGCCTGAGGGGCCGATGATGTCGAGGATTACTTGAGGTTCTTGGCCCGCCTCATATTGTTGGCTCAAGGCTAGCCGCACCTCTCTTCGGATCTCTTCTTGCATTCTCTCATTTGTTTGATTCAGCGTTCTTCAAGCGCACTAAGTCATTGTGTTCTGCCGAGCCTTACTCCTCGCCCGACTCCTATAGGTCTCGGCGTCTGAGCGAAACCAACCTTCCACGGGACAATGCCGACGCCTCGTACGCCCGTGGTGCTATGGATTTTGCAGGCCCTTGTTAGCTCGTCGTTCTCCTGTTTGACACAAAGCTACCCCAGGAAGACTCTCGATGGGTGTACAAGCCTTCTGGCCACATCTCTTAGCACCTCCCCAAACACAGCATTGCCGTTATCATCAAGGGCGCCGCCGTGAGCATAGAACCAATGCTTTGCTCTGTCGGGCCAATCCGTTGTTGCGGGTGCGATACCCTTCGCTAGTAGGTCCTGTTCCCTCTTCTCCCATTTTGGTATTGCATGGCGGTAACCACTAGGGCCGAGTCGGTGGTGATAATTCTTCTTCTGTGCATTCAGCTTATTCTTCTCACTCAAACTTTGACCTTCGTCTCAAGTCTTGTAGTTCACAAACGCATCCTGCTGATCTTGCAACTTTGGGTGCTTGTTGAAGTCGGCGCTCGATTCTTCTTGATATACTCCGTGTTCACTTCTTTTTATAAGTCCGAATGCGACCGCCATCTTCTTGAGAGTGTAACTCTTCACCTTCTCTTCGGTCCTTTGGGGAAGGTGAATGTCTCCTTCACATCGCTCCAAAGCATGTTCTTCGATCTTGAGGACCTGATCCCATTTTGCTATGCTAATTGCCACGTGGTCCCTAACGTGGACGCCGCATGCCAATTGAACGCCCAAGCGCCCCGAGGGTGCAAGAGGTCGGCCGCCTCGCCGACTTCGGTGATAACATGTCTTACCTTCTTCTTCTTGCTTGGACCTCGCCGACGTGATTGCTGCTGGTTGACCGATCTGAAAGCATGGTACAATCATGAACGGTCGAGGATGTTGGCTTAGCATGGTAGTGGAACCGACAATCATGAACGTGATCGATTGTTACCTCGCGACCTCATCGTGCTCGCAGCCTCATCGTGCTCTGCAGCCTCATTGGCCTCGGTGGCGGTGCAGTCTCGCCGCCTCATGATCATCACATCCGCAATCAAACTTCTCATAAATTCTTCTTCATCCATAAATGCGCTTGTTAGGCTAGAAGAAGCATCGAAAATTAACGAAAATAGATCACATTTCATGTAAAGCGATGGTACTACTCTAAAACGGTGTGGAAGGCGGTGGGGAAGAGGCGGTAGAGAGAGGATGGCGACGCCAAGATGTTCCTAATGTAAATCGGCCAAATACTATCGATGGTAATTTTGCTAGAGTTGAGAGGAAATCAAGTGATGTTGTGACCTCATGCTACAAACATGTGCACATGTAACTTTAAAATGATACTTATACATTAGAAAAAATTCATATGATACATATACATCTCGAAATGAAAAAATAATATGAAAAAATCATATATACTTAAGAATATATTTGCTTAATAAAAATAATGAATCATTCTTATTCCACACTAAAATGATTTAAAAAAAGCCCTGCAAGTTCAAGAAGCATGGATGTCACGAGAGCGTCTGCATTGCGAGAGGCGGCCATGAGGAGGCAAGTTCGCTTGAAATGGACTTGGTTCTTGTCTTCTTGATACCACTTGTCCATAGGCTTCCTCTCGCTCCTCTTCAAAGCAGCTCGCTTGAAATGGACTTGGTTCTGTCTTCTTGGCGCATTACTTTGTCCATAGGCTTCCCCGCCTCTTCAAGCGAGCCTGCCTCCTCATGGCTTCGCCTCTCGGTGTACCGGATGCTCTCGTGACATCCGTGCTTCTTGAACTTGCAGGGGTTTATTTTTTAAAAAAATCATTTTAGTGTGGAATAAGAATGATTCATTATTTTTTATTAACCCAAATATATTCATATATTAAGAGTTACAAAAAGAAAATTCGACAAGTTTAAAGAGCTTAAACTTGTCGTAATTTTCTTTTTATAACTCTAATATAATGAATCTGAACCTACAATTTTATACATACAAATCTCACATATACGCATACAAGTTTAAGCTAGTACCTAGAGTGCAGGCTTGTAGGGACACATATACATACAAATCTCACATATACGTGAGAAACTTCACATATACATAGAAATTTCAAAATTCACGAGTAAATTAGAATAATTCACATGATACATATTCATTTGACATGATACATATACATTTCAAACTTCACATATACATAGAAATCTCACACATACATAGAAATCTCACATATACATAGAAAGCGCAATAAAATAGAAATTTCAAAATTCACCGAAATTAGAATAATTCACATGATACATATTCATTTGACATGATACATATACATTTCAAACTTCACATATACATAGAAATCTCACACATACATAGAAATCTCACATATACATAGAAACCGATCAATAAAAATAGAAATTTCAAAATTCACGTAAACTCTAGTTTGATTGCTCAAATTATTGGGTTTAAATGAAGATTTAGAATCTTCACCTCAATCACAAATGAGCTAGACAATTTAATTTAGTGACTTAAGCATTGAACTCTTACCACCTTAACATGCACAAGAAAATTGTAACAAAGACATAGAAATCTCACACATACATAGAAAGAAAGTATATATCGTGATAATGTAATGATGCCCATAACATTGGCCCATAACATTGTTAATATGATGCATTGCATAGAAAGAAAGTATATATTGTATATTTATAAATAGTCTAGTAAAGTATCAAGAATTTCATGTCACAATCAGCTCATTACAAGGATAACAGAATGACCATATGCTATATACTCAATACACCTTACTATGCTATATACTCATTACAGGATATATACTCATTACGTGATAATGTAATTACAAGGATAATGTAATAATGTAATGACCATATGCTATATACTCATTACTATGCTATATACTCATTACAGGATATATACTCATTACGTGATAACAGTAATTACAAGGATAATGAATAATGTAATGACCATATGCTATATACTCATTATAAGGATAAATGAATGACCATATGCTATATACTCATTACAGATAATGTAATTTCATGTCACAATCAACTCATTACAATGACAGATCAGAGCTACCACATGAAATCCAAATTGTACGTAATGTTGAAAATAACCAATAATTTCAATCATGCAAGTCTAGCGCTTCAAGGCTTAGATCATTTCATTAAACGTCATGTTCATTAAGAAACCCAAATAACATCACAGAGCAATACCTCACCCTTCCACCAGCAAGGATCAAATGCAGCATAACAAGGAGCAATAATTGAGTCATACAACTATTGCTCTCAGATTTAATAAATTGATGGGTTGCTCCAAATGAGCCCTCCAACACCAATTTCAGCAATATATCACAGGGTATACAAATCTGAAATTAGTGAATCTATACAATTCAGCACTGTTTAATAAACTTGATTCACTAGAACTCAACAATGGACTATGAAAAGCTACTGAATAGTAGGACAACACCAATTTGGACTAAAACAGAGTAGCCAAAGTTATTCACAACTAAGTTCCAGATTAGATCAGGGATATCACTGTGAACCAAGCCTCATAACAGGAACTAATAACATGATAGCATGTCACATATATAGCAGCAATTAAACCAAGTTGAAGTTTTAGACACAATGATCTAAACAATGCTGAATCACAGAGGAAATCACTAACAGATTAATATTGCCTCATTTAATTGAATCATCATAGAGCAAAGAGAGGAGAATAAAATCGGTGCCTCCAGATCAAGAAATACATGCCTCTAGCTCGATGGCTAGTCCCTCAAATTTCTCAATCGGTTCATCAATCAACACCAACAGATAAAGTAATGCTACCAAAAGGATCAAATCGATCATCAGACAACAGACATCACCAAAGGATAGTCGGCACAAACCTAATAGCAACCAGGTCAGATATCACCTTGATCAGCTTTTTGTTATGCTCACACAGCTCAAGACCTTCCCATCACTTCGATGAGCACAAATGCCATACATGGAACAAGACTCTTCGCAGATACTACCCTAAGGAAGCCACCAAATCAGTTAGAACAACTAAGGAGCAACAGTGCATGGATTTTTCATAAGTCCATACCAAAGTTCCAATCCTGTGCAAGGACATGTATAGAGACAACCACCTGACATCTAACAACAATAATTGGAGCTAAGAAATGAGAATCCAACAGCTACGCCTCTAAAAAATATGAAAAATTCCGAAATTCAGGGAAGCATGGCATACTTCAATCATGTAAAACTTCTCAATCTATATGGCAACAGCACACATTTCGAGGCAAAATATGAAACCGAAAACAAAAATCCGAATAGTGAGGCAAGCACCGCATGCTACAATCCAATAGACACCCAAAATTGAAGTAATCGAGATGAACTAAACTGAACTAAATTTGCTTCTCAAACGCAAAAGAACATAACCAAAACTAATCAAGGACAAGTGATCTCATTTGCAAGGAGGGCACAAACCCTAGGGTTGGCGAAGGCGGAGGAGAACAGCTGGGCGGAGGCAAGGCGCGGAGGCAAGGCTTGGAGGCAAGGACGGCGGGCGGTGGGGTCGCTTGAGGCGAGGAGGACTGCCTTGTGGGGGTCGTTGGAGGCGCCCCTGGCTGCCGGAGGTCTTGCAAACGAAAGGGAGGAGGAGGAGATTGGGAACAATGGCGGGAGTAGAAAAATTGGGGAAGAGGAGGCGGGAGAGGATTTATAGGTGCACCATCGATCCGGCAGGTATTCATCGATCGATGTCTCACATCAGCACCGCTTGAACCCTGCATCGAGGAGACATCATCCTGCTGAATACACCAATCGGGATCGATGGGTCGGCTCTCAGCAAGGGAGCCTAGGCACTATCAATCCCTGCTGAAAACACCAACCGAGATCGATGTTAAAAGACTCAAAACAATTTAGCGCCCATACTAATCGACAAGAAATCTTCCTCCCTTGGCTAGCCAAGCGCTTGAGTCTGAGCTCTCCCGATCAGTGAGGTCTCTGTTCGAGCCCGCTCGTGCCCCTAGCCCTTCTTTTTTCGTTTTTCTTTTATTTCTTTTTTTTATTTGTTGTTTAACTCACTGTTTCATTAAATAATTTTAAAAATGCTTTTACCACTTTAGATTCATTTAGGCCTGCTTGGCGAGCTCTTCCCCAGCTCTGCAGAGTGAATCTGTGGAGCTCACTAAACAGCAGATTTCGATAATCGCCTGTGGTGATTCTCATGAAGTGATTCTCCTAAATGAACTAAGAGCTGGAGTCGAAAAAGCCGCTTTCTCTGATTCACTCCTAACAAAGATTTCTCCATAGAGTTTATCCTATGGATTCGTTAGAGAATCACTTTCAAGGATGTAATCACTTCTCAAGAATCACTTCTAACAGAGAATCGTAATCGAGGGAGCTCTACCAAACAGCCCTTAGTCTTTTTTTAAGATTTCTTTTTTTGAATGTACTGCTTAACTATTGTTTCATTAAATAATTTTTAAAAATGCTTTTACCACTTTAGATTCATTTAGCCTTTTTGTAAGATTTCTTTTTTAAATGTACTGTTTAACTATTATTTCATTAAATAATTTTTAAAATGCTTTTACAACTTTAGATTCATTTAGCCTTTTTTTAAGATTTTTTTTTTAAATCTACTGTTTAACTATTGTTTCATTAAATAATTTTAAAAATGCTTTTACCACTTTAGATTCATTTAGCCTTTTTTTAAGATTTCTTTTTTAAATCTATTGTTTAACTATTGTTTCATTAAATAATTTTTAAAAATGCTTTTACCACTTTAGATTCATTTAGCCTTTTTTTAAGATTTCTTTTTTAAATCTACTGCTTAACTATTGTTTCATTAAATAATTTTTAAAATGCTTTTACCACTTTAGATTCATTTAGCCTTTTTTTAAGATTTCTTTTTTAAAATGTACTGCTTAACTATTGTTTCATTAAATAATTTGTAAAAATGTTTTTACCACTTTAAATTCATTTAGCCTTTTTTAAAGATAGTCTTTACAATATTTTTTTCCAACCATGTAATATAAATTAACATTATAGAAAATTGTAAGAAATAAAGTAATTTTGCACTCTTATAATTCCATTGCAAATTGTCACCTTGTTATATTAGTACGTAGGACTTTGAACAATATTGTTAGTCAAATATTAGTACAATTTGAAATGTAAAATACAGAAAACCACTAGAGGAATGAGAAACTAGTATGTTAGTAGTCTATTACACCAAAAGAAAGCAAAGCAATCCTTATTTGCTAACATACTTTGCTTTTACAAGTGATCCTTCATTATGATCAAGGCGACGTAGGGAGATTCTCTCAGATCATTCAGACACAAATGTCTACGCCCACCGTGAAAGGAGGTAGCTCGTCGAATCGATTATACTCTTCTTCGTCCGTGACGCCTCAACTCCGATAATCCTTCTTTACCCGAAGAACCACGTGGCGCCTTGGCCGATCGCCATCGCTAGTCTTCTCCTTCTTTTTGGTTTGCTATCCATGTCCATCACATAGAATACCGTGTCACATCATTAGCGAAAGCACTAACGGTTCGTCCCTATAGGCCACTTGCTTGAGGTCCACAGCTTGTCATACCATACTTATCGATATCCACTACCGCCGGCTTGACCCATTGGCACCAAACAGAGGGACTTTTAATGGTCCGTGACTCAGCTCCCAGATCTCCTCTATGAAACCATAGTAGGTGTCCATCTTTCCATTTTTGTCCAAGGCATCTATACGGACGCCCATCGCTTTGGTTGGTGCTCTTGTTATCCCGGGTTGTCGTGGTAAAATGTGTACCCATTTATCTCATACCCTTGAAATGATATGATTGTTGTGACGGTCCTCGAGCCAAGAGTTTCAATTGTTCATCGTCTGCCTCGCTTGCCCAACAGCTTGCTTTTGTAACCAATCTTAAATGATCCATTTGCTCCATCGCGATCCACTTATCTCGACTTCTCCGGTATTGGGCCAGACTCATTTCGTGATCATAGATATACGGAGCCACTACAGCTTGCTTGTTTCAATACCGTGAAATGTGCTTGTTTAAATGCAAGTAGATCATCGCTATAGGATTCTTTTCTCCCTAAAGTCCCTTTTCTCGTAGCCTCCCTCATGGCGTGATACAGGACGCCAATCGGATTCAGATCATCAATGTAACTAACACAAAACTCGATCACCTCCTCTCAGGCCGACACCTCGCATAATGCAGCCTTCAGGCGAGACCGTTACTTAACATACTTCTTTAGGATACCCATGTACCTCTCGAAGGGAACATATTGTGGAGGAACACAGTCCGAGAATTTCTATCTCTTTAACAATGTGGACCATGAGATGGACCATAATATCAAAGAAGGATGGAGGAAGATCATCTCAAGGCTAACCGGACTATTGACCATGTCATCATGCGACTAGATACCTTATTCGCTCGATGACCTTTCATGACACCGCTGAAGAACGAACACGCCTTTATGATTGTCCTCGTACCCAATCTAGCGAGAATACCTCGCACCGCCATCGGGAGCAATCAGGTCATCAACACATGACAATCATGGGATTTTATGTGTACGATTTTATTCTCTTTCATGTTTATGAGTCTCCTTATGTTCGAGGAGTATCCGTAGGACCTTCACACTTGCTCAAGAACTTAATCATGTTTTTTTTTCTTCCTTGCTCGAGTGTAGCTCATGGGGTGGAGGTAATGTTGTCCTTTCTCTCTCTTTTCCTGGATGTAGGTCGCTCCCGAGTCCCAATAGTCAGAGGTCCTTTCGTGCTTGAAGTGTATCTTTTGACTTACAGTACATATCTAGGAAACCTAGTAGGTTCACGCAGACATTCTTCGTGATATGCATGAAGTCCAAAGGAGTGGCGGACCTCTAAGTCTTTCCAGTAAGGTAAGTCCAAAATATTGACTTCTTCTTCCAAATGGCCTTCGTGTGACCTTGTTCAGCCGGGATAGGTTTGCTACCAGGACCTTTTCCAAATACTACTTTCAGATCCTTTACCAAAGAAAATACAAGCGTCCCATTGCGATAAATGGGCTTCTTACATTTCTCTTCTGTCCCATCAAAATTCTCACCCTTCCTCCGTAACGGGTCCTTCATATGGAGGAACCTACGGTAGCCCATGTACACAACCTTTCGAGAGTTTTTTAGGTACTTGCTGTCCGTATCCTCTAAGCAAAGGATGCGTGCTTTATATCCTTTGATAGATAGGCCCGATAGATTACCAAGTGAAGGCTACCGTTGATGGTTACGAATAGCAATGCACGAGAGTGAAGTGCTCTCTTTTTACTCATCCCATACACGTACACCATCGCTCCACGTTGTTAACAGATCTTCAACCAACGGTTTGAGGTACACATCAATGTCGCTTCCAGTTGCTTCGGCCTTGATAAGCAATGGCATCATAATGTACTTCCGCTTCATATACGACCAAGGAGGAAGGTTGTAGATACATAGAGTCACGGGCCAAGTGTTTGGATCGCTGCTCATATCGCCGAACGGGTTCATCCCATCCGTACTCAACCCAAACCTTATGTTCCTTGCATCCTCAAAGAAAGTCGGGTATGTTCTATCGACTTTCCTCCACTAGGAGCCATCGCAAGGTGCCTTAGCTTCCGTCGTCCTTACGGTCTTCCTTGTGCAAGACATCATCCGGGCATGCGCTTTGTTCGCAAATAAACGCTTCAACCGGGGATTACAGGAAATACCACACCACCTTAGCAGAGGTCTCTTCTTCTTCGCCGCCTCTACCTCACCGGGTCATCACGCCGGTCTTATACCGCAAGTTTTGCACACCGACAAGCTTCCTAATCCTCATACTCATTGCGATAAAGGATACAATCATTAAGACATGCATGTATCTTCAGACTCCAACCCAAAGGGCGCATAACTTGTTTGGCATCGACGTAGTTTCGGCAAGGTGTCCCCTCCGAAGTAACTTCTTTATGAGGCATAACAACTCGTCAATCCCTTATCGACAATCCATTGGTCGCCTTCCATTGCATCGTTCTAGTGTGGTACGCAACTTTTTATGGCCCCGTCGACAGTTTGGGTACAATGTTGTTCCGTGGTCCTCCCATAGGCGCCGGAACTTTTCGTAATGTCTTTCATCGATGTATTCTCCTCTCCATCACGCAAAGATCTGGTCTAGGTCATCATCACCACACTCCCCAATGTATCTTCGAAAGAACCGTGTTGATCAAAGATCCGGGATATTGTTGTCCGCCTCTTCTTCTTCACCGTCTTCTCAGATAATCTCTTCTTCACCGTGCTTGGTCCAGCAGATATAGTTTGACATGAAACCTCTTGTGAGCAAATGAAAGTGAAGGTGGTTGGATTTTGGCCACTCCTTCTCATTCTTGCGCCTATGCATGGACAAGATATGTAGCCCGACGTCGTGTGTGCATCGGCAAGACGAAGAAAATCTTGCAAACCCCGAAGAACTCCGGGAGCGCCGATCCATGTACATCCATCGCCGGTCCATCTACATTATGTTACATCAAGATAATGTTAGCTCATTTTCCGATAATGAATTGTTGAACCAAAACCTAAATATTAGCTAGATCCACACCTTCAATCCGAGCTAAATAATAATCCAAGCAAAATATAAACTCACACAACAAGTTTTTGCAACCTACAAAAAGAATTGGTCGATCGAGTCTCGGATTCAAAATTCGAACAAAATTCACTTACATACTTTGTTTGCAAATTTGTTGAAATTGTAACACCCTAAAAATTTCCAAATTATTATTCAATCATTTATTTTTATTTTTTTCTAAATCTCTAGCACTTAATTAATGATGTTTTCAAAAATAATTTGTCGATGGAAATTAAAACCAAAATTATACTAGAAGTAATTTTCTAAGTTTAAAATATTCCAAAGTATTTTTGAAAACTTTTCTCAAATATTGAACTCATTTTATATTTTCTATAAAGCCATTCATATTTCTGATATTATTTTAATTTGCAAACGAATTTAAATTTCTTCTTTTCTACATAACCATTGCCATTTGAAGATCCCAAACTCCATGATTTTCATGCACCATTCTCCCCCCAACTACGTGCAACCAAACCTCGTCCTTTATCGATCGATGGAACTAAAACCTAAATTTAAGCTAGATCCTCACATTAAATGCGAGCTACATTATAATCCAAGCAAATTCTAAGCTTACACAACAAGTTTTTGTATCCTATTTGAAAAGATCAAGCTAGATCTCTACATTCATAATCTTTCATCAATCATGGGAAAAGATCAAATTTTTTTTTCATAATTCAAGCAAAAAAGAGGCTCCATTTAACACCAAATGATGTGAGAAATGATGTTACTAACCTTAGTTACCTTGGTTTGTAGTAAAATGACCAAAATTTTGAAATTTGGACAGCACCTCCTCTACATTCATAATCTTTCATCAATCATGGGAAAAGATCAAATTTTCTTCATAATTCAAGAAAAAAGAGGCTCCATTTAACACCAAATGAAGTGAGGAATGATATTACTAACCTTAGTTACCTTGGTTGTGAGTAAAATGACCAAAATTTTGAAATTTTGGGCAGCACCTCCTCCCTTGAAGCTCTTGGTCGAAGCTCCACTGTTCTTTTCGCAAGCAGTGAAATGATCTCGGTCCGCAGAGAGCGGAGGAGGAAGAAGTTTAAATTGGAACTCAGTACGCGCAGTGAAATTGAAACTCATGTCACGAACCGGTACTAGTGAGCTCCCGCTAAATAGTACCGGTTCGTTACACGAATCGGTACTGATGTGAGACCATCAGTACCGGTTGGTGTCTTGAACCGGTACTAATATCCTCCCGTAGCCCTGTAGCCGTTGAACCGGGACTGTTCTAATTACTATCGGTCCCAGTTCGTACCCAACCGGTACTGATGGGCCGGTAGGAAAGGTCGATTCTGTAGTAGTGTAACATGGTAACACGTAAGCCGGTCGATCGGGGAAATATATATAGTGTTTCGTTGTTGCTAATTTTATCCGATTCGTCGCGTGTTACATGTACAATTAATGTATGCATGTGGGTTTTGCTTCTTATATATACGTGCATTGCTCCACGTACGTAATAAAAAAGTTTTATCAAAAGTAAAGTAAGTAAAGGACCTGTACTAATTATTCATGTATATTTAATTACTAGATATCTTTTTGAAGGGCAATCTAGCCTCTTTTTTTGCTTTGCCCTTGAAAGATCAAAAATATTATGTTGGTCTTTAAGAACAGCAGGAAAAAAAATAGTAAAAAGAGAATTGTGTTTCAGTCACTTCACACCATTGTTCCGATCCTCAACAATTCTGGAAAAGGCCATATATATGTCACTAACTATTTTTTTCCTCTTTCAACAATTAATTAACTTGGAAATTTTCTCAGAGTGTCTAGATAGTATACACTAGTCGCCAACTCATTTGTTAACTCGGGTTATATACTAGATACGCGGAATGGCGTTATGCGTACACCTTTAGATTGAAGGTCGTGTTCGTTTGCGTTTATTGGCCAACGTGATTAAGGTCCTGTTTGGGAGAGCTTCAGATCCCAGCTTCAGCTCAGAGCTGAAACTTATAGGCTAAAATAAAGTGAATTAAGTTTATATTTTTAGTCTAAAATGTAAACAAGATGATCTACGAACACTCTTAATGTACCCACAGCCCAACTCCACAGATTTCTGAACTAGAATACCTCGCCCACCAACTCCACAGATTTTGGTGGAGCCGAACTGCCCCAACACCCCTAAGTTTACATGCAGTTTTTTCATGTAAACTATATCTTTCATTCTCTAATCTATTCTGTAGGACAAACAAAAAGTAAAAGGGCAATTAATTCTCTCCTCTTTTGAAGATCAAAATCCAAAATCCCATGAGAGAGAAGGAAAAAAACAAATCTATTATTATATATGGTCGCTCCGAGTACTCTAATACCTTGACAGCGATGTGCCACCTCTTGGCTGTGCGTCTGCATCCTTTGGAGTACAACACGATGGCAGATGCTTCAAGGCTTGATCTAAGTAGCATCTGAGTCAAACAATGCAAGGTGACCACCCTATTTAACGTGGTTTTGGCATAAACAAACAATCCAACAGAAGCAACTGTGAGTAAAACTTTTCTCTCTCATATATAGGCTCATAGCTGTACCGGTGATGTATGTGTGCTACGACAATCTGCTCATCTATGAGAGAAACAAGACCAGAGAGATGGAAGATTGAGCATGCATGCATGTCATCGAGAAGCGATCATCATAAAACAAACTTGGTGGAAGAAGAACCAACACAGTCACATCGAGATGGCGAACCTGCTGCATGCTGTCGTGAATATCCCCATATATATTGAGAAGCTTAAGAAAGAACCAGAGATTTGATGAGAGATCGTACAAAAGTTTTGCATGCATGCATAAGTAGATGGAGGTCAACAGAGATAAGCTTAAGTATGTAAACAAATGGAGGATCATAACGGAACAGAGTGTGCCATAACCACAGAACTGCAGGCGATTCCAATCGACATGCATTTAAGATATTTGTTGTTTTACGTATTTACCTTTAGTACTAACATTGCTCAGTGGTGTATATTTTATTTAACATCTTAAGGAGAGTAACCTGCTGTGAGATTACAGAGACAACCAACAATGTAAGTACCACAACTTCTGAAAAAATAAGTATACCCAACCGGATTGTAACCAGTGTATGTGGTGTGAACAGTACACTGGACTTCCTGGTATTATGCTCGGACGTTGATCGTAATCCTGTGTTATAAGTACAAGATCCCGATCCGATGGCTCAGAACGTAGATGCGACCTGATTGGTCCAAAATACGTCCAGGCGTACGGGAGTAGCTGAGAGCGCGCGAGGATCGATCCTTGGCGCTATAAGAATGTTAATATTATTAAAGCTCATGGTTAAGTCTTAAAAAATCGTCGCTTACGTTCTAAGTTCACGTATATATTGGCCTAACTAAATATATAAGAGCTATGACTATAAATACATTAGCAGTTGAGCACGATTTAATTAATTATATGCTCCTTTTGAATTCAACATTTACCACGCATGATCACTAGTACAGACAGGACTATATTTTTTTTTTTTGATAACGGAAGAATTTTATTAATTTCAGAAATATTACATCGAGATGACACAAGTTCTCAAAATTGCTTCCGGCCTCTGCTTAATCTTAAGCACACAGCCTTACAAGAATAAAAGGGACCTCGCACAATCTAGTAACTAGCAATTCGATGACTAGACCGTCACCCATGTGCTCGGGAATAGAATTCCTTGGCCACCCACGCCAAACAATGAGTAGCCTCCTCCAAAGTAGTTCGCATCTCTAACTTCTGCAACATAGCCCACGCACGCAACCATTGGATAATAGCAAAAGTAACCTGCAAAGGAGAAGAATTGGTTTTCTTTTGAAAAACTCTATCATTCCTGTTTAACCAAATAGACCAACACGTAGCAGCAGCACCAAGAAGAATAAGCTTTCTAGCATGTCTATCAAAACCATTTAGCCATTGGCCAAACATATTAGCTTACACTCTTTGGATTAGATATGCCAAGCGCCACATATATTAGGAACCAAACCGAAAAGCAAAATGACAATCAAAGAACAAATGCTTAATTGTCTCGTGTTTGTGACAAAAGCAACATATTTTTCAAAAACCTTCTGTGTTAAATATAATCACAAACAGTTTTAGAAGCATGACCGTCAAAGTTACTGGTTTTAGCAAGAACCATCTATGGTAATGTTTAATATCATAGATGGGTTTATTGAAAAACCGTCTATGATGATATCAATAAATATTACAGACGGTTTTATCCACCAACCGTCTGTGACATATTTATGTCACAGACGACATATTTATGTCACAGACGGGTTTATTGAAAAACCGTCTATGATGATATCAATAAATATTACAGACGGTTTTATCCACCAACCGCTCAGGATATATTTATATCACAGATGGGTTTATTGAAAACTATCTGTGATATATCCTAACAATATATAATATATAGAGCCTTGACCACCAGTTGAAAAGTATCAAAACTTTATCGACATGCTCAACCAGTATTAATTCTTGTTCCTTTCATTATCGTACTAGCTCTATTTCCTTCAATTTGAAACAAATTCTAATCATGTACAATTCAGAATCACATGTGTAGTGCATTCGCATCGGTTCCGCTAAAAATGTGGGCGATTCAAGGAGAAATTTGACATTACAATTGCCGCTCATGTACGATATCATAATGCTAGCTTTTTAGTTAGTTAACTTAATTTCCTTGCATCCATTTCACGCTTAACTTTTTTCCACCGCAGACCTTGAGTCACCGTCAGCAACAATTTATGCGGCTACTATGTATGTGAGTTTATGCACATCCAAACCGAGCCGCCGATCGTATGCTAAAAGGCAACTGTGGGTGAGTAAATATAATTACTAGCTTTAATGATGTATAGGTACTCCATATATCTTGTACAAAATTAAGTATTGATTAGTTAATGACTTAACGATGTGTGCCTCAATATTTGGCGGAACAAGGTTCAGAACTCTCACCGCACGCAGTGAGAGCAATTCAAGAACAACTCGTCGGCTTTATTTATGATGAGGTCAGAATCCAAAAGGCGAAGTTTCACTTAACTAAATTTAAACATGTGGTGCCCTTCGATAATGACCAATTGAACTGTCGGGTTAACATCTACGGCTAGCAAGAGTGATGCGCGTAAAAGATCCCGATGAATGTAGGAAAAAAATACTAAAGTTGTAATTAAAGTTGTGTACATATATATTGATACATTAGACGATGAGCAGAAGAACAAATATGTGTACATATTTTAATACATTAGATGTAATTAAATTTGTTAATGAATGTTCAGTGATTTAATTATCAGGCAAAATGCATGATTGATTATCTGTGCTTTTAATTAGTTGTGATTTAACACACACACATATATATAATAGCTACTAGAGAAATAGACATATATATATATATATATATATATATATATATATATATACACACACACACATACACAAAAACATCAAGATCGTTAGAGACACCAACCGCATCGATGAGGTCCTCAGGGGTTCCCGACGCGCTGCCACGTGTGACTTCGAACCGGTACTGATACTCTATCAGTACCGGGTGAGGGAACCGGGACTGATGCCTTTGAGCATCAGTCTGTTTTGAACCGGTACTAAAGGCACTTTCCGTAGTAGTGATTTTTTTCCTCTTTCAACAATTAATTAACTTGGAAATTTTCTCAGAGTGTCCAGATAGTATACACTAGTCGCCAACTCATTTGTTAACTCGGATTATATACTAGATACGCGGAATGGCGTTATGCGTACACCTTTAGATTGAAGGTCATGTTCGTTTGCGTTTATTGGCCAACGTGATTCAGTTTACATGCAGTTTTTTCATGTGGACTATATCTTTCATTCTCTAATCTATTCTGTAGGACAAACAAAAAGTAAAAAGGGCAATTCTCTCCTCTTTTGAAGATCAAAATCCAAAATCCCGTGAGAGAGAAGGAAAAAAACAAATCTATATATGGTCGCTCCGACTCTAATACCTTGACAGCGATGTGCCACCTCTTGGCTGTGCGTCTGCATCCTTTGGAGTACAACACGATGGCAGATGCTTCAAGGCTTGATCTAAGTAGCAACTGATGGGTCAAACAATGCAAGGTGGCCACCCTATTCAACGTGGTTTTGGCATAAACAAACAATCCAAGAAGCAACTGTGAGTAAAACTTTTCTCTCTCATAGGCTCATAGCTGTACCGGTGATGTATGTGTGCTACGACAATCTGCTCATCTATGAGAGAAACAAGACCAGAGAGATGGAAGATTGAGCATGCATGCAAGTCATCGAGAAGCGATCATCATAAAACAAACTTGGTGGAAGAAGAACCAACACAGTCACATCCAGTGGCGGAGCCAGAAAATTCCAAAGAGGGGGACTTAAAAAAGAGATATCCAAAATCAACTACTATGACTATCGACATATTGTAAAATAGTTAAAATTTAAATTATATACAATATAAGTATGTAGTCTCTACCTCTCATATACACGCACTCACGCAGGACGAGGAGTCTTTTACTAATTATCGAGCTAGTGGGTCAATGGGGCGGGGTGGGCTCCACCTCACCCATTTCACGAGTGGCTACGCCACTGGTCACATCGAGATGGCGAACCTGCTGCATGCTGTCGTGAATATCCCCATATTGAGAAGCTTAAGAAAGAACCAGAGATTTGATGAGAGATCGTACAAAAGTTTTGCATGCATGCATAAGAGCATCTCTAATAGTCAAGCCTTAAAATAGAGTCCTATACCTCAAAATAGGGCCTAAACTAAAAAAATTAGAACCCAAGATAGCTATTGACTCCAGCAATTAGACCCTAAATCTCCAATCCTTCATTCATCCCTTCTTTAGGGCCGAAGAGGAGCGTTGCTAAATATAGCAATAGGGCTCCGAGTCCTAAACCTATTTTGATAATTTTTCTCAAAATACAACCTCTGTTGGAGTGCTTTTTTTTTCATCAAAGCCCTATAATTACAATTAGCAACCTATTTAGGGCTCCTCTTGGAGATGCTCTAAGTAGATGGAGGTCAACAGAGATAAGCTTAAGTATGTAAACAAATGGAGGATCATAACGGAACAGAGTGTGCCATAACCACAGAACTGCAGGCGATTCCAATCGACATGCATTTAAGATATTTGTTGTTTTACGTACGTATTTACCTTTAGTACTAACATTGCTCAGTGGTGTATATTTTATTTAACATCTTAAGGAGAGTAACCTGCTGTGAGATTAGAGAGACAACCAACAATGTTTACAGCAAAATGAAAATTACTCTGCAGCGAAGACTTCCGACGGGCATTACTCTGCTAGAAGCGCCTACCTAGTGCAATTCGACAATGTTTACAGCAAAATGAAAATTTCACCAATATGGAAGGCGAAAGCGCAACCTAAATGCCGTTTTTTCGCATGGACTTTGCTTCACAACAAAATTCTAACAGCTGACAACATGCTCAAAAGGGTTGGCAATGTAACGCGATCTGCAATTTTTGCAACACGGTTCGAAACAACCTCTCATCTCTCGCAAAGACTGCTACATGCTGCACAAGTTTGGGGATTATTATTCGTGGGGAAAGATGGAACATTGGCGGACTCTGAGTTATAGTGGCTCGGTCTACAAATGGTGGCGCAGGATGAGAACCCAGTGCGACAAAGACAAACGGCGTGATTTTGACGGATTACTCATTTATTTCTGGTGGAATCTTTGGCTCGAACGCAACCAACGTGTTTTTCAGGGGCTGTCTAGAACTTACGAACAAGTGGCTATTTCAATTAAGGAGGCGGTACAAAATCATCAGCTTGCTTGGTCTAGGGTGACCGCGGTCTAGTTTCTATAGGGCCATGTCTGTAACTTTATAAGTTTTTTTCATTCAAACATGGTGGTGAGGTTTTTAGTGAGTAGACTGTCGGTGAGAGTGGTGCTTTTGTTGTAAGATTTTTTCGGACCCGGTTTTTTCTTATAAAAACGAGGTCGCCCCTCTGTTTGTTCTTTCCCTCTTAATATATCTTACAGTATCTCTCTTGCTGTTCTTTCTAAAAAAACAACCAACAATGTAAGTACCATAACTTCTGAAAAAATAAGTATACCCAACCGGATTGTAACCAGTGTATGTGGTGTGAACGGTACACTGGCTTCCTGGTATTATGCTCGGACGTTGATCGTAATTCTGTGTTATAAGTACAAGATCCCGATCCGATGGCTCAGAACGTAGATGCGACCTGATTGGTCCAAAATACGTCGAGGCGTACGGGAGTAGCTGAGAGCGCGCGAGGATCCTTGGCGCTATAAGAATGTTAATATTATTAAAGCTCATGGTTAAGTCTTAAAAAATCGTCGCTTACGTTCTAAGTTAACGTATATATTGGCCTAACTAAATATATAAGAGCTATGACTATAAATACATTAGCAGTTGAGCACGAATTAATTAATTATATACTCCTTTTGAATTCAACATTTGCCACGCATGATCACTAGTACAGAAAGGACTATATTAGATGTCTCATCATAGATGGTTTTCAAAAGAGAAAATGCAATCTTTGCCACTTCAAACTTTGCCTCTTCAATTTTTGCCACTCTAAACATTGTAATACAATCTTTGCCACTCAAAACAATTACCACTTCCATATTTGCCATTTTACCTCACTAATCTCATTTTCTCCTTTTCTAAATTAATTTGGACACTAAAATTTACGGTTCTACCCTTCCCTAATTAAACAAGCGTCGATTCAGTCTCGAGTCGTAACACGACCAGTTCACATGGTGCGAGTATTTCAATACAACATTGTTCTAGGTATTCTGCATGTGCTTCATTCAAGATATTGTTGGTTGGCTGGGTGCACATGTGTTAATGAATCTTCAGTGTTAAGACCGTGCAAGCTAACGGCTCATTAGCAATAAGCAATAACAATTCAAATAGAGAATTGGGTGTATATATCACATATAATACGAGTTGCGGAGACCCAGCAAAGGTAACCGTTTATAACATATGAGACCATAATTCTGGTCATTAGGTAGGCCTACAAGATTCAGCATGATACAATACAAAACTACTACCAAAAAACGATATGCCCTCTGCATATTTTACAGGTATGAGCTATAGCGCCAGAAAAACATGAGAGCTTGCAGGAGGAAACATGAAAAAAGAAAAATAAAACAATCCCTCGTGATTACTTCCTGCTGCCTTGATGTTTGCAGCTCCACCACCAACAGGATAAGTATATGCTGTTTGTGCTAGAAATTCAGCCTTGAATCAATTTCGAGGACCAAACAATGAATCGATGTTGTCATTTTCTCTTCGATAGGTATAATCATATAAGAACCATCCAGCTAAATCAGAAGCGGATATCCATACCGTAGCCTACAAACTGTCATCAATGACTTCCTCTCTAACCCAAAAGTTGCCAGACTATGCGGAGTTGCCAAACCCACCAGATTTTCTGGTATTGTTGCCCCCAAAGCTGCCAAAACTGCCAGAGCTAGAATTACCAAAACCACCACCAGATCGTCCTGAGCCAAAATCCCCAACAAGTCAGAACAGCTGACCCATGCATAATTGCTCATGCAAGCTGAAACATCCAAACAGGCGTTTGAACATATTAAGTGGCAAACACAGCAGCTAATCAGACTGTGCAACAATATAATGGTGATGCAAACTTCAAATTTTATCAGTACAAAATTTTTGTAAAGTTTCAGAGATATCAAAAAAAAGAGCGTCGTCTCCAAATGTTCCAAAAGGAAAATGTCAAAGCAGAGGGCATCAATGGGGACTGTCTGGGAAGTGTCCTATTCCTAGAAGAAACAGTAGACCACTGCATTGTTTTGGACTGTTCAGAAAAACAAAGGAAAATGCTAATCCTCTCAAGTCATCAGTTTGCTGTAATGGTGGAGATGTTGAAAGCAATGTCCAGGGGAAAAATTGTTGGCTGATCCTATCCTTTTCTCTATTCATTTTCTCGCTTGTTTAATTAGGGAAGGGTAGAACCGTAAATTTCAGTGTCCAAATTAATTTAGAAAAGGAAAAAATGAGATTAGTGAGGTAAAATGGCAAATATGGAAGTGGTAATTGTTTTGAGTGGCAAAGATTGTATTACAATGTTTAGAGTGGCAAAAATTGAATAGGTAATGTTTGGAGTGGCAAAGATTGCATTTTCTCTTTTCAAAAACCTACTGTGTTAAATATAATCACAAACAATTTTAGAAGCATGACCGTCAAAGTTACTGGTTTTAGCAAGAACCATCTATGGTAATGTTTAATATCATATATAGATGGGTTTATTGAAAAATCGTCTATGATGATATCAATAAATATTACAGACGGTTTTATCCACCAACCGTCTGTGACATATTTATATCACAGACGGGTTTATTGAAAACTATCTATGCACCCCGGCCCACCCAAAAATTCCAAATCTTCGGCTCCCGATCTGATCTCTATGCGACCGTGAAAAGCGTGAATTACATTTCCTAATCCTAGATCCGTCGGTTCGGCTGCTCTCGCCGTCTCGCGTCTCGTCGGTGACGTTCATGCATGTGTGACGAGAGACTTGGGGATCCTCCTGGCGTGCGGTGACTCAGGCGACTAGAAGATCGAGGCCAGCGAAGTCACGATGGCTGTGTTGGTTTTTGTTGCTTGCTGTTTGGTCTAGCGTCTATGGCGACTAGAAAAGCAAAGGGTGCTGCTATACTTCTTTATCGACACTTTTTGTTCTTTTTGCATGCGTGAACTACTGCTCCACCTCCACAATCCGGACCTCCAAGTTTGGTTAGTTAACTCTTCATAAATCCTGATTAATTTCGTTTTTAGAGTTTGATTCGTAGCGGTAAGATCAATTCCCGTCATTACTGAGACAGTTATATTGCGAAGGTAATATCTTTAGATCCGTTGATCCGATCGGATTGATTCTTATTGTGTTAATTTCAAAATTGCATCTAGTTTCTACAGTTAAAATTTCACAACAATCCAACGGTAGGATCTTTGGGAATTATTATTTTGGTGAACGTGAGTCAATCTGTTTTTATTTGGTTTGGCGTTTGATTCAGTAAAATTGCGAAGAAAATAACTTTAGATCCGTAGATCCGATCAAGCTGATTTTTATTGTGTTAGCTTGAAAATTGAGTCTAGTTTCAATAGTTAAAATTTTACATCAATCTAATAGTGGGATCATCAGAAATTACTGTTTCAGTGAACGTAGGTTAATATGTTTTTGTCGAATCCGAATCAGTTAATTGGGGTGTTTCAAAAATAATTAAAAATTTGATTTTAGCTTCCGCGCAATCTGTAACGACCCCCGTTTTAACACGAATGCCAAAACGGAAATCTAATGTGCACACAGTACTAGTCCCTGGATCAGTAGCTAGCACACACATTTCAACAATTGGAATCACAACCTTACATTAAATTAATTAGCGGAAACGAACAAATACATAAATCTTACAACTCGAGCATGTAGCAAAGAAAAGAAGCAAGGCCTTGTAGTGTACCCATCCAATCCCACAGTAACCGACTGCATAAATCCTTAGAAAACCACGGCAATAAGGATCCGCAACTCGCGATGAAACAACCTTCAAGCTTCGCATTCTAATCCACCTATAAATAATAGATTACAAGGGTGAGTACTTTGCATTCGCAAGACTTTTGCAAAACCTACAATATATGCTGGCCATTTCAAAGGAAAGGCTTTACGTTAATTTGCATAAAGCTTAAATTGAATTTGTAAATCCAAGTTATTTGCAAACGGAATTTATAAGAGCATTTGATTGATAACAAATAAGTAAAGCATAAGTAACACTCACAATCCTCCATGACGTGAGCGACGAATCAACAAATCCTGAAATCCATCAATGCCAGCCCTTCGACATAATGCACAGTTGCAAAACAAATGATACCAACCCTTTTGAAAATAATAAAACCATCTAACATTGGAATGACTTCACCAAGTGCCCTTGACCGCGGGCGCGGCTAATCGATTAGATTTAAACTCTGCAGATGTGTACAACTGTACCCACAAGACATGACCTTTTCTTTTTGCCACACGCTTCACATCCCATTGTAAGCGCGGTGGCCAGAATGTTCATGACGAAAACCTTTACATTACCTGGGTTAACTTCACACTAGCCCGGGACGTTAACCCCCGCCGTAGAAACAGAAACACTCACACAACGCGTGGTTCCTTTCACGCCACACCCAACACAACGTTTCTGAACACGGTAGAGCGTACACCGTTACACCGGCCAGGCAATTACCCACACGAACTGTGTGGAAGCCCCTCACAAGCAATCCAGAACGAAGTGCTTCTGCTAGCTCCCACCTACCATAAATGCAAAGTTAAACCAGGTAACTTAATCGGTTTAAGGCTACCCCATCCCAGCACTTGTGGTTTGTACGGATATTCTTGGATCAATAGCGTCCCATTGCTCGGTCCTTAATCCGACATGGGCGATACTTCACCCTACACTACGTGCAATTCCTTTAGCATACCCGGCTATTGCCAATAATCGCCCGCATCAAAACATAGTTTTATTTTGGGTTTTTAATAAAACTATATGAAACCAACAGTGCCATTTCCAAGGTTTTCAGGAAACAAATATTGATTTGATCATGTACATTGCTGATTCTAAAGCATGGCTAAGCATGAATAATATGAACTCATATACCCATGATGATATTAAGTAATGCCTATCCTCAATCTAGGGCTATCAAGGTTCACATGACCATAATCATCAAAGAAGGTTAATGAGACAACATTTATAACTACCAGTACCGCAAAATAGCAAGTTTACAGAAAGTAAACGCATGCATAATACAGTTATAAAAACAACATATTGTAGGTAAAGTATTGGGATCAATATGATCAAGGAGTGCTTGCCTTGCTTATTTATCGTTTACGACGAAGACGAGGATTGCGACTGACGATGGCGATGACGAAGATAGAGACGTCGGGTTCTACATGTCGATCAACGAAAAATAGCAAATAAAAGACTTCATTAAGGGCAAAAAGAAAGTAGATAGAAAGAACAAATAAAACTCTTCACAAGAAACAGGGATTGCTCTTTTATAAATTTATTAATTTTATTTTACGAATTCAAGATGCTAAAATTGGTTAGATTAATAGAATTAGTCATTAGTTGCAAGTTCCATTGATTCACTATTCACAATATGAGTTTCTGCCAATATTTATTACTTATGGGTTTTACTCTATTAGGATTCAGATTCAAAGCAAGACGAAATAAGAATATTTTCTTAGATTACTGTAGATTATATTTTAGAGATCATTTCTAGACTATTCTTTACTAAATTCAGATTTAGATGAGCTGCTTTGCGAGTTAATGAAAAGGCTTACATGATCACATTAGACTATGAATGATTAGTTCATCTTTGATTGATTTCGTTCAGAAGTAGCTTTACGCAAGTTAGATCTATTGATTTAGGCTACTAGCTTAATTTACATGATATTTGAGAAGGTTCTGGTGATACAAATAACTTAACTACAGGTTTCCTCATTTGCAACTACAGTTCGTTTATTCATATTACGGTCTAAAGTAATGTGATTACTTAGGGTTATTAAGCTATTAAGATCAATATGTAAATCACAATGAAATGAGATTATCTTTTCGTAATAGAGTAGACTATACTTTGGGGAGCACTACTGAGCTAATTTCATAAGTTTTACGATTTAGATGAGACTTTATATCCATCGTTGAAAAGGCTTATGTGGCAACTAAAACTTACTATTCACAGAATCGGCCAAAAAGTGAATCGCACGATTAGCGATTAAGGGTTTTGAACTAGCTTGATTTAAACGGAAGGCATACTGTAATTAAGATATTTTTGTAGAATATGGTAGTATGAACTTTGTACAGTGATTTTAAACTAGTTTTATAAGTTTTACCATTTGGACGAGTTATTTTATCTATCGCTGAAATAGCCTAAATGATTATATTGGTAACATTAAATCGGCCAAGGTTCAAACTTAATTTCCAACTACACATTACATGATTCTTGATTTATTTTTCAGGTGTTAATAAGGAATAACACTAGAAATGTCTTAAAGTTAGTTTGGCATTATTTTAGCTTTAATTATGATGGATTATATATTTATTTGCTGTTGTTGCTTAAACTTTCTTGCATCAAAGAATGCAAGATAAGTTTCACTTTAAATATTTTTACATACATGGATCCTTACTGTTTTAGGAACCTAATACAAATTACATTATCATTTTGTGAGCCATTATGCTATTATTTTGTTAATGGCCATAACAAGGTTAATTAATGATTACGGAGCAAATAATTTAAATTGAGTTAAACATTAGATGATTTTACATATTTGAGTTTATTATGATTCCAGGACACATATAAATTTATTTAATGATTTTTGGAATTACATTTCTTTGAATACAACAACATCCATAATAATGTTTATTCCTAAATTTAATTTTACTAATTGTTTTGTGACTCAAAAATTAAGTATTTTGTATATTTGAATACATTCTGATCCTAAAATCTCATGAATATTGATTTCATCATTTCATTACTTATTATACACAAATTCTCATTAAAACCATATTAGCACCATAATCAAAGTTTAATTTGAATAATAATCCTGTACTTTAAAAATTAAATATTTCTGTATATTTAGATTCTTTTGGATTTTAGATGAATATAGGAATTTGTCCTACTGAATTTTGATTTAAATTGCAACAGATATTCAAAATTGAATTTCATTCGGTATAGGAATTGAATTGGAAATTCAAAATACGCTTTCACAGGAAGGAGACGCCTTTACCCTTTTGCACTGGAGCTTGGCTGAGGGACTGACTTGGGGGCCCGTGCGGCAGTGAGGGAAAATAGGGCACCAGCTAGGGCATGGCGGCGACTGCACTCCGGCGATGGTCCGGTGAAGGTGACGGCATGGGGAGCATCAGCACGGCAAGAAGCATCCAGGGGAGGCGTCGATTCGGCTGGAGATGTAGCAGGCAGGGGCGCAGCCAAGGAGGGGCGGCGGCCATGGCGGTGACAAGCCAGAGAAGATGAACAGGGCAGTTAGGAATGGAATCGGTAGCATTTTGAACATCAGGAGGTGCTAGAGGTTCCATTTTCTGGGTTATTGAAGTCGGAGACTTACCGGAGAACTCCGCCCACGGTGGCCGGTTTTGGAGAAGAAGGGGCGCACGGCTGCAGCCAAATTTCGCATGAAGGTGCTCCAATATTTTTGAGGGGATTTGATTCTTGAGGCCTGGTGATGCTCTAGCTCAACTGGATTTGAGAATGGTTGGCTCTATAGCTCGAATTGATTTCGGCCCTGAGCTTGGAAACTCCCTGGAAATGGTGGAAATGTGAGGGACTTCATGTGCTGGCTTGAAGAGAAAGAAGGAGTGGAGGGGGAAGTAGAGAGCTGCCTCTGGTGGTCTCTAAGGTGCAATGTATGGTTGAGGGCTTAAGTAGATGAACCGGATTTGGTTGAGCTGGTCTCGGTTGCTCCCTCTGCGATGCATAGGAGGAGGTATGGGCGCTGAAGCTTCGCGAGACTGAGGACAAACGTGGCGATGATCGGGCTTGAGATGAGGTAAAGATGACGCAGTGAGATGACCAAGAGGAGAGCTGGTTCACTGAATCGCATTGGCTTCGACCTGCTCTACGGGAGAGCTTCATTCGGTAGCAAGAACAGGGAGAAGACGAAGCTGACAAGTGGGGCCTGGGTCCACCAGTCAGCGAGTGAAGATGAGTACAGAAATTTATTGGGCTACCAAATGGGAGTAGAAAATATCCAACCTTTTTGACCATGGTTTTTGAATAGATTTTGATGCCTGGTAAAATTTTGAGGTTAAAATGGGTTACCGAAAAATTATAAATATTCTGACAACAGTGACTGCTCCTAAATTCTTGTTTCGGATTTTGATTTTTTATTGAGATCAATTGAAGTCTATTATTTTTGAAATTTTGTTTTTCAAATGGATTTGGTCTCAGAATGCTTCTATAAAATTTTCAAGCCTAAATATGGTTCCATTATTTTATAAAAATTCTGACATTGCAATTTCTAGATTTTCAAGGTTTCTGTTTTCAAATTTGGAAAAGTCTTAAATGTCATTATTAATTTATAATATTATTTATGGAGGTATAAATAGCTTTGAGGTTTCCATGGTAATTTTTACAGCTTCATCTGAGGTTTATAAATATTTTATAAATTCTAACAATGCTTTGTTTTGATTTAAAAGTTATCTTTCTAATTTATCTCTTCATTATTCTGTGTGTAAAATTCCAATTGCTGGCTAAAATGGTTTACTTACATGCTCAGGGTTCTCATGGCAATTTTCTAAATTTTTACTTTTTACATTTTTGCCTTTTTCTCTTTTTCATTCCTCTCTTCTCTTTTATTTGGTTTTTCTTGCAACACAAAAATCCAAGAAAATACAAATAAAGAAAACAATATTCAGAAATCACAAAAATATTCACAATCAAATTTAAATATCATACTTTTACTGTTCTAAAATTTTTGGGCTGTTACACAATCATTCACCCCCCTCTGATTGCTAGTTTAATATATATCGATCCTAAATATTGTATTGCAGAATTGTTGAAACATGAAGAGGGATGGAGATATTGCATCTCTTTTTCGAAAACATGCAGCAAAGAAGATTGCTTCTCCATCGTCTCGTTCCCCAATTGTGGCAGAAGAGCACACTCAAGAACAAGATCTAGGGGAAAATGTCTCGCCACCGCCGCCACCACCGCCACCGCCACAACCACAGCCACCGGTTCAAATTATTGTAGTCGTGTAAGTTTCTTTAAGTCAAATTTCATACTTAGTTGTTGATTTTAAGATGTTTGTAAGACACCTTATTAATATATCATGATGCACTTTTGGTAAATTCTATACTTGTATTGTATATTGGCATGTTAGATTTACGGTATTTAAAAAATTTATGCTAAGTTGGACCACCCATACCCAAAATCCTGGATACGCCACTGTATCTATGATATATCCTAACAATATATAATATATAGAGCCTTGACCCACGTAGTGTCTTTTGTGTTTTCAGATCTATCTTTGAGGTGGCTACGGTTGTGAGGTGATCTGGTGATAGGAGGCTGTGGATTTGGAAGAGTAATTGTAGATCCATTTGTTCTTGATGGTATAAGGTTAGCAATTGGTTAAATTGCATTATATTCAAGATCTAGTTTGATAAAGAGAGAATTTAAAGATTGTTTAGATCTAGCTTGTAGATACATTTGTTCTTTATCATCTAAGGTAGTAATTTGTTATAATTGCATTATATTCAATATTTAACACTAATTGTTATATGCATAACGTAGATAGACCAAAACTGGATGTACACTAAAAACTATACGAGTGCTGAGTATATTAATAGCTTCTCTGCTTTTAGAAGAGTAGTCAAGGAGGATATATTAATAAGAGGGCGCAATTTATGTCTTGTCCATGAATTGACTACGCAAATATGTTGATATTTCAAAACTTAGCATAGATCGAAGCACACTTGATTCTAAGGAGTTTCAAAAAGGGGTATATATGTTGAACCAGTCACGGCGATGAGCAAATTACATAAGAAGTAGGTAGTATTAACATCACTGACTTGCAAGATGATGTTGATTGTGCTTCCGATAAGGATAGGTTGCACAATGACAATCTAAATAAGATGCTACGTGATGCAGAAGGGAACTGTGATGATAAAAAGTATGTAAATTCTAAGGCTTGATGGATGAGTTAGAGAAACCATTGTTCCCGTGCTGTAAGTAGAAATACATAAGATTGTTATCCATGCCTGAACTACTGAAATTGAAGACAGACAACGGTTGGTCCAACAAGAGTTTCACGACCCTATTAGGTCTATTAGCGGACATACTTTCAGAGGAAAATGAGTTGCCAACAACTACCTACAAAGCCAAAAAGTTTTTTGCCTTTTGGGAATAAAAGTAGAAAGAATATATGCATCTCCGAATACCTGTATCCTCTACCGCAAAGGGTACACAAACTTGCATGTATGTCCAGTACTGTTCAATGCATCCTGATACAAGCATAAAAATCAATCAGATAATGACGGCAAGGGCGCCATGGTGAAGAAACAACCTCCGCTAAGTTGATGTGGTATCTGCATGTAATTCCCCATTTGAAGTGTTTATTTGCAAACCCAAAAGTGGCAAAACTATTGTGTTACCACTCGTGAGGTGTGTAATAATGATGGAATGCTATGACACACTGCCGATTCCACCTAGTGGAGAAATATCGATAGAAGGTTTGAAGCATTCATTATGAACTAAGGAATATAAGGTTCCGATTGAGTACAGATGGAATGAACCTTTTTTGTAACATGAGTAGCCAACATAGCACATGATCCATGAATTTCTGTATCTATAACCTGCCTCCTTGGTTGTCTATGAAGTGGAAGTACATTTTATTGTCTTTACTTAACCAAGACTCGAAGCAACCTGAGAATAATATTGATGTGTACCTAGCACTATTGGTGGAAGATCTAAAAACATTATGTGTTCGTGGAGTACAGGTATGGGATACATACAAACAAGAGAACTTCAATTTACACTACTCGTTGTTGTGCACTATAAATGATTATCATGCCCTTACTAACCTATCGGGCTAGAGTACGAAAGGAGCCAAAACCTGTATTCACTGCTTAGATGATATCGAGATTATGTGGTTGAATCACTCTGCAAAACTATGTACATGCATCACCGTAGGTTCCTTCGAAAAATTACCCATACCACAAGATGATGAAACAATTCGACAGAAGGAATGAGGATGGAACAGCTGCAAGGCCTTTAAGTGGGAAAAATATTAATGATATGATTAAGAATTTGGATGTTATAGAAGGAAAGGGATGTAAATCAGGGACTCATCAGAAGAGCATCTGAAAGAATAGATCAATATTTTAGGACCTACTTTATGGGAACCTACATTTAACCATCAACACCCAAGTTGATGGTTTCAAATCTAAGATATTAAGATAGAAACTGCAACATCTTGAAATCTCAAATAAGTAAGAAATTAAATTCTAAATTTTAACTATATTTATTCCAGCTTTTTCCGCTTTTTTTTTGGATTTTTCCTGAATTTTTTCTCGATTTTCCTTGATTTTGCTTTTAAAGGAAAAATCTTTTTAAGTAATAGATAAATAACAATAATTAATTATTACAACAATAAATAATATTCTGGATAATCTTGGTAAATCACTATAACATCAATTCTAAAATTAAAAAGATCATATCAAAGTAATATAATATGACATGAAAGGAATTAATGATTCTTGACTAACAACAATAAACTTGTCGATTTAAATAAACATAATCCAGCCTTAATTAGATTTGCAAATTTTATATTATCTTCTTAATGGATAGATCTATCAAAAGTAAAAATATCAAGAATAATAAATTAGTTTGTGAATTTAAAAATTCAAAAACCTAAAAGCTAAAAATTTGGAAATACCAATGTCGAATTTTTATAAATTAAATACAAAATATATGGATATAAACATTTTACAATAGAGTGATATGACCATAAGAAAACTCTAAAAAAAGTTTTCAAAATTCTATAGAGCACAGTGCATTTTCATAATTTTTATAAATTCTATAGACATCACTTCAGCCTGAAATTTTAATATCTGATTAACCTTATCTCAGGTGAACGCATTAAAATTGTCATTAATTTACCGACATGATAGATAATAGATTCATTGGATCAAATTTGGTTCAGATTGCAGTAGAATTTGGAGTTCTCTTCTTCTTGGCATGTGCTAGGGATTGTGTGGGCCGTTTTTTTTGCTTGTGTTGGCCCAAGTGGTGGGGGGCTTCTAACCCTAGCTCCCCTCCTGTTTTACTTTTCCCCAGCCAAACCATTTCTCCCGGGCTCCCAACCACGACACCTACTCCTCCCTCTTCTCTTCTTTCTCAGACAAAGGCACGACATGCCCGAAGCTTACTCCCTTGCGCCCACTGCTCCTCCTCCGTCCCCTCACGGCGACGCCATCTTGGTCCCCTCATTGAAGAAGCGGCATCGAGAGCACCACCACACTTCTCTGGCGGCTAGCACCTTGCTTTTTCCCCGTGTGATGCCGCTTCCTGGCTCCTCCTTCCGGCCGGGCCAAGGGCTCCTCCCTCGGCTAGGGCTGCCCCACCGGTCTCCCCGAGCTCGGCGCCACCTTCGTGCTCCTCCCTCAAGGACGGCAAGACCTTGGCTTGCTGCCTCCTCCTCACCGGGCGGTCCCTCCGCAGCCTAAGCCCCACCAAGACCCCTTCTCTGCTCGGTGCCCTCTTCCTCCCTACCGAAAGAAAGAAGAATATTGCCTTTCCCTTGCCTTCTCCTTGTGGTGAGTACAGGTACAAGTAATTTGGGGGGTTTGGTTTATTGCGCACGCCAGGTGTTTGTTGAAATGCTCTCTTGAATTAGCTTGCATGTAGACTCTTTTATATGATGTTTTTCATGTAGTTGAGTAAGGTGGATAGAGATTTGGTTTATGCTGCTCAATTGGGATATGAATGGAGAAACTTATTGTGCCACTTTTAATAATTTCCTTAATGCATTTAATTTCTTGTAAAATCTTTAACTAGATTCCTAGTGGGAAGGGGGATTATATGTTCCTTTTATGGTTTTGATGGGCCGCTGTTGTTATACTTGGCTAAATCATGTAAAATTAGTTTATTGCAGTTGCTTGAATAGAAATGAACACTTTATGTTCGATTGATGTGGAATTTGATAAAGTTCTTGATTTACCTTGGTCATTTGGACATGTTTGTCTTGAGCTACAATTGTAGTAAAATTTGCTTATCTTCTTATTTTGGGACAAAGTTGTTATTGTTATTTCATAATTATTTGTACTTCTTTAACTATGTTTTAGGTTGTGATCATTTAGCGATCTCATCCTCGGCTTATACAAGTTTTATTTATCGAAGTATGTTTTGTTGCGATAAATCGAGATTAGGATTTGTGATCTTTATTGGATGGTAAACCTCCTTTCGCCAGCCAGATAGCACATTTTGTTTTCTTCTTGATCCTTTTTGCGCCTGCTTTTTGGTTGCTTCTTTGTGTCAGATTCACGCCCACGCGCTGCTTTTTTTTAGTAGATTGGATAAGAGTTCGAAAGTGTAGTTTATGTCTTTGTTACCTATTTCTACTTGTTGACTAAAGTGTATCTATCAAAGCATGGTAGCTCTCGCTCTTTTTGGTGATCAAGATTATTCTTGGCAAACCTGAACCAAGTTCGCTCCAACGGCACATTTGCAATGACATCTCTTGGGCGCTCGTAAATTAATCATTGATGATCTAGTTTTCACAGCTTTCATATCGAGTCCTTGGATTTCTTCGCGTTAGTAAATCTTATCCTAACAATGTTTCTAATTGTGCTTTGAGGCTTAGTGACACCTTGGTTGTTTACTAGCCCAATTAGTATGATTTCTAAAATAAAAAGGAATCGTGGTTGATTTTCTTAAATAAAGTTTGCTACATATATAAGAGTTGATTTCTTTTGTTGCTTGTGTCGAGTGTGCATAAATTTAAGTTGGATGAATATTGTTTATTTGCAGGGAAGGTTTTATCGGGTGTGGCATCAATCGTATGCCACTCCATTCTCCGTTGGTAAAGGCAAGTACAACGAGTAATGTGTCTAATTGAGTCGTTCGTCGTTATTTATCTGTTCATGGCTAACTTCTATTGATTGTGGCAAGTATGAGTTATATTGGTGATCGTCCCTTCGAGGACATAAATAGCTATTGGATTCGAGTGGTCACTAGTAAACCTTAATCTCGGTGAGTTTATCGTACCTTTGTTATTATTGCAATGAGTGGCTAGCATGGGGTACATGGATACTTGTGGTTAATTTACAAGAATCGATTTAACTATGCCCCGACTGGGGGATGGAATTGAGTATGTGTACGAATCAATGTATTGCTGAATTTTGTTTGTATATATGTATGCTTGTTTGTGCTGGTGGAAATGTGGGTTCAGCAAGAGCCTATTTATATAAGTACATACATTGTGAATCTTGTGTGTCTATGTGAAGTCCTACTTATATGTGTGTATGAGGTTTCTCTAAATGAAAGGTATGCTTAGAGTATGTGATTGTGTAGAGCTGCCATGGTCCATACAATTATGTGTGATACTTGCTGAAATCTGTGGTCATGTGTGCTTGCATGTATGACTGACCTTGTGTTTATATAAATATATATATACACAAACATTTGCACATGTATATATTTATGTAGTATGGGAGATTTTATGTATATATGTATATATTTACATATATGCTTGTATATGTATGTGGTTATAGTTATGTTAGTGTTGGCAATGAATGAAAGGTTGTGGTCCATTCGTGTTAATTGCATATGTGCATTCATAATGGAAGAGGCGACCCATTCGATGTGGGCCTCTGTGTTCACACGTAGTGAACACGAAAGTCCTATTTCGTAGTCCCATTCATCGAGGTGAATGGGAGCGAGACAAGAAGAGTAGGCACCTTCCATCTACGGGATGGAAGGCACGTGAGGGTGCACACCGACGGGTGGGCACTCTAAAGCATCTGACGACGTGCATGGAGATGAGCATTCATGTGCATTGCATCTTTAATAATGAATGTTGTGGTAAATGGTGTGTCATATGGATGATGATTATGGTAATTGAAGGTTGAGTCGTGGATTCAACCCAAAGGGGAGATCGGATTGAATTGATGAATTAGCGCATTTTCTTCTTTGCTCGCTAATTATGTTGTATGAATACCGTGAAGTGAAATTTGGGTTTTGAACTCGAATAAGTCAATGAAAATGGTTTGAGTTGCAACAAGGGTGGTTGAGTCGAAAAACGAGTGACTTAGAGCCACGTGATGCCTCTTTTACGTTGAGTGTTTTACTATCAAGTTAATGACGTGATTGCGTAATCTTTTGATATGGTTAAGTTATTGCTTTAAATGGGTATAAGTGCATTTTGTACGGTTATGGTTTCATTGTATTACTTGCTCTTATGGTCAAGCTTTTGTGTTGCTTATGTTAAATTGAATTTGCTATTCTCGTACTTTGTTGAGTCGCCGACCACGCTTGTTGTTTGTGTTGTTGCGTACCTTAAAACCGCATGCATGGATGGGGTAGTAGCACACTCACGCTTTGCAACATAACCTTTCCACCATATTGATTATAGTTCGATCTTAATCGCTCGTGAAACTTCTAGTAAAAGGCTTTGTTTGCGATTATGTTTATTGAGTTCCTATCCTGTAATATTTGTGGTGGAGTTTGTTAGTTTCTATTGGATGTGTGTGATTGATTAACTAAGGACCTGCTAGAATGATAGTATATACTGCAAATGTTTTTCGTCACGAGTGGATGTCCTAGTTTTAGGGAAGTCTTCTTAATTTTTTGTAAATTCGCCAATCTCCTAGTTGTTCGCTTGCTTTGCTAAGTCTTATTCTTAGTGGATTTGTAATTAATGGTGCTAGTGAGGGTAATATTCGGGCACGGGTGCCGGGTGTTACAGCTTGGTATCGAGCGGCTTTAGGTCCAGTAGTATGTGAATTTAGCAATTTTACTCTAGAGTAAACTAAAAATTGCTGTGTGGAACTAGAAACATGGAATAGGTATCTACTTTTTAAAAAAAAAAAATTTGGCCTCAGGGCAATAACCTTAAAATTTGGAATAGCATGGTTCATTAATTTAAAACTTGACACACTCAGGTGCACAGTAGGAAGGGATGGGAATCATTGCATTACGCTTAAATGTTGTATTTAAGCTTTGTTGTTGAATGCTAAATTATGGTTGCATATTGCTTTGATTATGAAAGGACTATTGGAATCAGTACACTTATGTTCAAGTTATTGGTTAAGCCGAAAGGTTTCAACCTTTTTCCTTTAGCCGAGTTGTGGGTTTTGCTTGTGGGTGTGGCTGGTTAGTGCCACCCTTGCTGTTTGGGAACCTCTTGTTTTTGAGTCGTTGTTTTCGCGGAACAGTTTAGATGGTAAGGAGGGAAGGTTGGTTTCTTTTGCCTTCGATGTTTGGATTTAAAGAGGGAAGCTTAGTGATTGTCGGGACCCGGATATGCAAATCCGAAACCCTTCAGGTATACAAAGACTAGTCCAGATCACGCTTAGTGCACACAAAGGGAAACATAGATGACATATCATTCCATACATCAAATAACTAAAAGAAGCAAATTATTATTGAATAAAGCAAATGACCTTATAGTCAAGGTTCATACACCAATGCCTCTTGGCTTAAGAAACAAATAAACTGCTAAATGAAATAAAATAACTTGGGCTATTCGACATGCCACAGTAATCGTCTGGGAACGCCTTCCTAGTCGCATTTAGTCTTCATAGTACCCTCATCTTGATACCCATTACCGGTCCTTCCTCAAGAATCGAACAACGGGGCATAAAGCCGTGAGTACAAAACGTACTCAACAAGCCGAGGGAAATGATGCAATATATTCATGCACGGCTTGACAAAGGATAGTTATATGGTTCATTTGCGTAAAAGCAATAACTTGTATTTAAATACAATAAATAGATTGAAGGCGATTGATAAAACAATAATAAATAATCGTAAATCAATGGTAGACAACATGAATGTAATGACGAGGCATCACCCTACATCATTCAAACAAGTATCAACCACACCATTCAACAAGATAGCTTATGCATAACAAAACAACAAAGTGAACTCCTGCTCACATCCCCACCATTCCACATTTCAAGAAAAATACTCTATACCCCGTGTGAAATCCCCAGGCTTGTCCATGACCGCGGACACGGCTATTCGAATAGTTTACACTCTGCAGAGGTTGTACAGCTTTACCCACAAGACACGATATTCTCCTTGCGCCTGGCCATTAACACACTTCCTTTGGTGTGCCGGCAGAGAAATCATGACAAAGCCTTTACAATGCATGTCTAAACTCGGTACCGCCCTCTAAGGTTTCGCCCCTCGGGGCCCCCTCTTGAGCCATGTGAGTCTACCCGTTCATCTCGGAACCCACACTAACACGTGGCAATACTCCAGACTAGACATTGCAAATTAATCAGCTAGATCCGTCCCATACCGGACATGTGGTTGCACGGTTAGGCCCAGTTCAATGGCGCACAAGATTAAGTCCTTAAATTATCTCAGGCAAGACAGCCACATCCCAATGTGCTAGAAAGCACCCCCTTTACTGCACGATCAATTGCCCGAGGGAAAACATTTTGTTCAACCCAAACCAACGGCATCCCCTACCATGGTACAACAAGTTTTACAACAGTGGTCAACAGCCACGATTCAATATCTCATTAAGTCAAGATTAACATTAATACTTATGTAATATGAATCCCATCGGACAATTAAACATGGCTAAGTATAGCTACGTTAACCCAATGTTGGTATTATGATTATGTCCAACTAGTAATGTCCCAATCTAAGGTTAACAATGGATACATGGCATTCCAATAATCAAAGGGGCATACTCAAACAGGTAGATAGCTACTCCCATAAACTAGCATTGTTACACAAATAGCATGCAATTGTCTGAAACAAAGTATTTTTGCAAACATGGGTTCAATATGATCAAAGGTCTACGACTTGCCTTGTTGTTCAAGTGCTGATTCTTGGTTCGAAGTCTCCGCTCGCTTCCTTCGGGATTCAAGGCTCACCGGAAAATAAAGTAACGAAACCAAATAAATACAAAACAGAGAAGAAAACAAGCTCAAACTTGAAAATAGATGGCTCTGGAGTGTAGAGCTTGATTTTACAAAAATTTAGAAATTTGAATCGGCTCAATCGGAGTTCGGACGAAGGAGAACGGGTCTTCGGAAGATTTAATTCAGAGAAAATCAGAAAATTCGCAAAGGGTGACACGTGTCAGCTTTTGATTGGCTGGGATTTTCGGTTTTTCGGAAAATCAGAAAAAGAAAATAAATGCCGACTGACATGCGGGGCCCACATGTCAGTGGCTCGGTCCACGGTAGACCGAGACCACCGAGGAGACGACAGGGCGATGAGGCGGGCGTGGTTGACATGGCGCTGAGGTGGCGTGCCACACGGACCCCTAGGGCTGACGCGGCAGCTGACGCAACAGACACGGGCGAAACGACGCTGACGCGGCGCGCTGACGAGGCGATGACGCAAAGATGGGGCGGGTTCGCCACGGGCAAGATCTGGGACGTTGGCTTCGAATCGGACGGTGGAGAGGTGGGGAATCGGGGCCGAGACGTGGCTGGCTCTGGGGCGCATGATCTCGATCGGACGGCTGTGCTTAGGCGAAGGAGACCGACGGCGAGGGATGGCGCGCACTTACCGGAGCCGAGGAAGATGACCCACGGCGCGGCGAAATCGGGCCGGAGTGGACGGAAGAAGTAGCTGGTCCGGAAGAGCTCGACGCGACGAGTCCAACGGTGCAACCGATCACGGCGGAGGATGACCGAGTGGGCGGAAGATGGAGAAGGCGCTCGGGATGGCGCATTTAACTCGGCGAAGCTCGTTTCCTCGACCAGGTCTTGGGCGGCGAGAAGTAGGGGTGCAGGTGCGGCGAGAGGCGAACCTGCAAAGGCGAGGCCGGCTTAAATAGCCTCGGAGGCGCGAAAACTCGAAACGAAGCGGCGGCGGCGGCGCGAGGAAACCGGAGGCGGTTAGGTTTGGTCGGCCAAGGCGCGACGTGGCGAACCGAGGCCGTCCGTGAAGAGACGATCCGGCTGGTCCACAACGCTGCATCAAGGGCTGAACGGGCCGAAGTGATGAACAAAGTGATGGGCCGGAGGATTCGCCCGAGGAGAGTTTTGAAAAATTAAAACATTTTCCGAATTAGAAAAATCCCAGAAATTCAAATAAAGGCAAATAAATTCAAACAAATAGCAAATAAATTCAGAAAAATCTCCAAAAATACAGAAAAATTCCTTGAAGCACAAGGAACCCAATAAAAACTGGAAACCTTTAATTTGATACTTAGATTAATCTAATTAAATCTTTTAATTATTAGAAAATTCAAATTAAGCTTCGGTTAATTCGAGAAAAATACGAATGGTTCATTTTTAAATTAAAACATACCAAAACTCAAATTTTGGGATGTTACAAACCTCCCCCCCTTAAATGGAATCTCGACCCCGAGATTCGGACTGGCTAGAGAATAGGTGGGGAAACTCGGACTTCAGATCCTCTTCTCGCTCCCAAGTGGCTTCCTCTTCTGAATGATTACTCCACTGGACTTTGCAAAAACGGATGATCTTGCTTCTCGTGATGCGCTCTGCAACATCTAAGATCTTCACTGGCTGCTCCTTGTAAGTGAGATCCTCTTGCAAATTGATAGCTCCTAACGGCATCCGCTTCTTCCGCACTCGCAGCACTTCTTCAACTGAGACACATGGAACACATCGTGGATTCCAGCGAAGGACTGAGGCAACTCAAGCTTGTAAGCAACCTCTCCTCTTCGTTCCAAGACTTTGAACGGTCCAACATATCTAGGGGCAAGCTTTCCTTTTACTTGAAATCTCTTAACTCCTTTGAGAGGGGTGACTCGAAGATACACATAATCATTGGGCTCAAAACTCAAATCTCGGCGACGATTATCCGTGATAACTCTTCTCTGCGCTTTGAGTCAGTCTTCAACTTGTCTCAATTAATCTGACTTGTTTCTTCGCTTCTTGCAAGATGGCAGACCAAATAACTGTCTTTTCTCCGTCTCTTTCCAATTAAGAGGGTTCTCGACTTTCTACCATATAAGGCTTCAAAAGGAGACATTTGCAGGCTGGCCTGATAACTATTATTGTAAGAAAATTCTGCATAGGGCAAACACTTGTCCCATTTTGCACCATAGGTCAAAGCACAAGCTCTTAGCATATCTTCAAGAATCTGGTTCACGCGCTCAGTTTGTCCATCAGTCTGAGGGTGATAGGCAGTACTAAACCTGAGATGAGTTCCCATAGCTTCATGCAAACTTTGCCAAAAACGAGAGGTAAACTGGGTTCCTCTATCGGAGACTATCTTCTTAGGCACTCCATGAAGACTGACAATCCTTGACATATATAGTTCTGCCAATTTATCTCCGGTGTAGGTAGTCTTGACTGGGATGAAGTGAGCTACCTTAGTCAATCGATCCACTATTACCCAGATCGAATCATAACCTGCTTGGGTCTTAGGAAGTCCGGTAATGAAATCCATACCAATTTCTTCCCACTTCCACTCTGGAATCTTTAATGGCTGAAGCAATCCTGCTGGTCTCTGATGCTCAGCTTTTACCTTCTAGCAGACATCACAAAGGGCAACATACTCCGCAATTTCACGCTTCATGCTAGGCCACCAATACCTTTCCTTGAGGTCTTGATACATCTTGGTACTTCCAGGATGAATGGAGTATAATGTCTCATGCGCTTCTTTGAGTAATGTACTCCTTGAGCTCTTTTCTCGATCAGTACACAAATACGATTCTCATACCACACAAGACTTTTCATCTTCAAGTGAATCTCGGGCTTTTCCTTTCTTCATGTTACTCTTGATCTCCTTGGTATCAAGATCATCGCCTTGGGCTTCCGGATCCGATCTTCCAATGTTGGACACACTTCCAAAGTTGCTAAGTAACCTTCTTCAACTACTTCCAGACTAAGCTTCAAATTCCTCATAGAGTGTCTTTGGTGACTTTCCTTAATCATCAAGGTATTGCAAGAACTCTTTCTACTTAAAGCATCACCACTTACATTGGCTTTGCCGATGATAATGAATTCCAATGTCATAGTCCTTGATCAACTCCAACCATCTTCTTTGCCTCATATTGAGATCGGCTTGGGTAAAAATGTACTTGTGCTCTTATGATCAAGTACACCTCACAGCGATTACCGATGAGGTAATGACGCCAAATCTTTAAAGCATGCACTACGGCAGCTAATTCCAAATCATGGGTCGGATAGTTGACTTCATGTGGCCTTAGCTGACGCGAAGCATATGCCACAACCTTCTTATCTTGCATTAGCACACAACCGAGTCCTTGACGGGATGCATCACAAAATATCTCAAAATCCTTTCTAATATCTGGCAAAACAAGCACTGGGGCAGTCGTCAGGCACTTCTTTAGATCTTGAAAACTTTGCTCACACTCTGATGTCCAAGCAAATTTCTTCTCCTTTTTCAAAAGTTGAGTGAGCGGTCTAGCTTTTCTAGAAAAACCTTCTATGAAACGGCGATAATATCCCGCCATTCCAAGGAAACTTCGACTTGGGTTACCGCCTTGGCGACTCCCAATTGAGCACATCTCAGACTTTACCCGGTCAACAAATGACACCTTTGCCTGATATAACGTGACCTAGGAAAGCAACTTCTTTCATCCAGAACTCACATTTACTAAACTTAGCATAGAGTTGATGTTCTCTTAGCTTTGTCAATACTTTCCGCAAGTGATCCTCATGTTCTGCCTCACTCTTGGAATAGATCAGAATGTCATCGATAAAGACAACGACAAACTTGTCTAGATACTCCATGAATACTTTATTCATCAGGGTCATGAAATAGGCAGGAGCATTGGTCAAACCAAAAGACATCACGGTATACTCATACTGTCCATACCGGGTCACAAAAGCTGTTTTCGGTATATCCTCTCTACGAATTTTCAATTGATGGTAACCTGACCTCAAGTCAATCTTCGAGAATACTCCTTGCTCCTTGAAGCTGGTCAAACAAATCATCAATCCTTGGCAGAGGGTACTTATTCTTAATGGTGACCTCATTCAGAGCACGATAATCTACACACATCCTCCGAGTTCCATCCTTCTTTTCAACTAGAAGAACTGGGCTCCCCATGGCTAAGAACTTGGTCTCACAAAACCCCGATCTTGCAACTCTTTGATCTGCTTTACTTCAGCTAACTCATTAGCGTGCATCCTGTATGGTCTCTTGAAATGGGTATGCCTCAGAACTAGCTCAATCAAGAACTCTATATCTCTATCCGTGGCATTCCGCAACTCATCCGAAACACATCAGGAAAATCTCTAGCGATGGGCACATCTTCCAAACTGATTCCTTTGGCACTACAAACTTTTATTCCTTCGGACTGATCTACGGCAGCTTGAAACTTTAGCTTTGTTCCATCTGGACTGGTTAATGTGATCTCTCTATTTCCACAATCCAAAATCGCTTGGTTCTTGGAGAGCCAATCCATTCCTAGGATTACATCTAGGATTTGGTATCTAGGACAATGAGGTTGGCTAGAAATTCTACCCTCCGATTAATATCTTAACTGGGCAGCCTTGGTTCGTACTCAAATCCGAACCTGTGATTGCACCAATAAAACAGTTTTCAAAGGCCTTGTCTTTAAGTGATGATTTGCAGCAAAATTCCGAGAAACAAACGAATGCGTAGCTCCAGAATCAAATAAAACCATGGCAGATGCTGAGTTGACTAGGAGCTTACCTAGTATGACGTCTGATGCAGCCTGAGCATCCTCAGTGGTGACATGATTCACACGACCTCTTCCAACAGGCGGTGGAGTCCTGGTAGCTTGATTTGGGGTCTGGGAGGCTCCACGTCCTGTTCCTGGTGTGGGGGTCTTGGCTGGTGTCGATCCCAAGTTGAAACGAACGGGTGTCACAGCTTGCTTCCTAGGGCAGTTATTAGCATAGTGACCACGCTCATTGCAATTGAAGCATGTCACCCCGCACTGGATTATCGGGTCCTCTCGAGGCGGATTGTTGTTGGCGCTGATGTTAGGGTTGCCTCAAGGAGCCGGGCGAGGTGCCGGTGCAGTGTTCAACGCCGATGAAGGAGTAGTGAAACGAAAGCAGTCGTTGAGCATTGACTGGCTCTCTGCGGGTGATTCGATGAGCTCCATGTTGCATCATCTTCCTCTTGCGGGATTCTTCCAACTCACGACGGACTCCTCAATGAGCATAGCTTTGTCTACCAAGTGTCAGAATCTGCATAGTCGCTGCCAATCACTTGTACCTTTAAACTGGGTTGAGCCCACGCTGAACCTCTTCTCGCGAGCATCATCTGTGGCTACATCTTTCGGTGCATAGCGAGCAAGTTGAGTGAACTTATTGAGATATTCACTCACCGTCATCCCTTCTTACTTGAGCTCGAACTCATTCTTCTTCATCTCCACCTTTCCATCGTGGATATGGGAGTGGCGGAAAGTACCAAAACTCCGCCCAAGTGATGGTCTCGAGGGTCATCATGGGCGGCATCAGTAGTTCTCCCACTATTGTGGCGGTGCCTTCAAACCGATGAGCAAAGATATAACACCTTCTCATGATCTCAGGCATCGAGCAATGGCGAGCTTCTTCTCAATGGAGCGAATCCAATCATCTCAAGGCCCAAGGGTTCTCAAGAGTTGGAGAAGGTAGGCGACGAGTCCTCATGAATTCTCGCTAGCTTGGACCGAGGGCGAAGCCGAGGAGGTGCGGCAAAGAACAAAGAAGAAGCAGCCTTGATTTTGTTGGTTCAACAAGTTTGCTAGGGCAATCGCAGCTCGATTCTCGCCGATTCATCATATTGTTCATATTCTCGCATCATTGTATTCATGAGCCGAGTCCGAGCTGCCAAGAAATGTCCCAAGTTCTGGTCCGCTACTACAGGAGGTGGTGGCGGGTGGCATCGGCGCTGGCATTAGCATTGGCATCCATCGCTAATCGCGACCGGCTCGAATCTAGTGTCAACCATTCGCGATGCGGCACAAGGGTTTAATAGGTAAGAGGAAAAGCAATAGAGAAGTGGTAAGGTCATCTAGGGAGAAGGTAATACCCAAGAATAAAGGTCAACCAAAGACATAGCCTAAAAGGCTACAAAATAAAGAACCAAATAAAGTTTAACTTAAGGTACAGCTTGTAACACTGCGGCCGGAGGCAAGTGTACAACATACCGCACACAAGCAACAAAATCCTAGTATACGCAGACTAAACGTAGCTAAACCAAAAGAGAATGGCATGCTCAAACACCATAGAGCACCACAAACCTATCTTATATGGTAATCTTCTGATATACTCTTCGACGGCTTGATTTTCGCTTCCTCGATTTGATTCCTTGCAGAACATCCATGGCTTTTAAGAAGTTTAATGAGATAAGATCAATTTAAATTTCAAAGCGATGTTCCAAAGAAAGGAGAGGAATAAGAACCTAAGAATAAGATGAGAAGAGATAAACTATTAAATACCAATTTGTTGGTTTGATTTAGAAAATAATTTTGAAGACCATGCTAACTAAGAAAGCGACTTCACAACGATATGGCTCGATACTATCTCTGTCGGGACCCGGATATGCAATCCTAAAACCTTCAGGTATACAAAGACTAGTCCAGATCACGCTTAGTGCACACAAAGGGAAACATAGATGACATATCATTCCATACATCGAAATAACTAAAAGAAGCAAATTATTATTGAATAAAGCAAATGACCTTATAGTCAAGGTTCATACACCAATGCCTCTTGGCTTAAGAAACAAATAAATCAAGGTAAATGAAATAAAATAACTTGGGCCATTCGACATGCCACAGGCAATCGTCTGGGGAAACGCCTTCCTAGTCGACGTAGTCTTCATAGTACCCCTCATCTTGATACCCATTACCTGGTCCTTCCTCAGCAACTGAACAACAGGGGCATAAAGCCGTGAGTACAAAACGTACTCAACAAGCCGTAGGGAAATGATGCAATATATTCATGCACGGCTTGACAAAGGATAGTTATATGGTTCATTTGCAGAAAAGCAATAACTTGTATTTAAATACAATAAATAGATTGAAGGCAGATTGATAAAAACAATAATAAATAATCGGTAAATCAATGGTAGACAACATGAATGTAATGACGAGGCATCACCCTACATCATTCAAACAAGTATCAACCACACCATTCAACAAAGATAGCTTGAGACAACAAAACAAAGTGAACTCCCGCTCACATAACCGCGAAGGCCCTGGCGTCTGGGCAGCGGGACGGCATGGGGCGTGTTCAGCGGCGTGCACTGGGCGCGACTGGAACACGGCGCGCGGAGGGGAGGTTGGGGGCGCACGGCGTTGTAGAACGACGTGAGGTGATCAGGGCGGCTCGGGAGATTGCGGAGGTCGCGAGAGGTGATAACTTTCGATAGAAAACCTATGCAAATGGATACGAAAAATGCAATAAAAAACCAAAATCGAAAATCAAACAAGGCCAATACGTGGCTAATTGTAGACTATAATCGATTTAAATCAATGCTGTTTGGAATAAGGTCTTTATAACCAACAACTGGGTCACCGCTAATGTCGCAGACTCGCTAGAAGGGGAGTTGTTGTCCAGTGCTTCCTATGAACATCGCTCAAGGTGTTGTCGGTGCGAATGTAGAGTTACGGGCTTGAAATAACTTTGAATTGAAAATCAAATCAAATAAGGCAATAATTCAACAATGCAATAATCAGAAAATCAATTGAATTACTAAGACAGGAACCAATAACAACCTTTAATTTGAACGTAATCTAGTAACTTTTATTTAATTAAATTCTTAATGAAGGTGTCATTAAATAAACATCAAAACTCAAATTGGGAGTTAACTCCTAATGAATCTCGCCAGAGTTAATTGGAATGTAACTGATTGATCTTCTCTCCAAGTGGCTCCTAATATTTCCGGCTTTCAAGAGTTCTTCCTTTCTTCAAACTAAGACTTCGTGCTGTAATATCTTTGAAATTGATAGCACACTGCCCTTGCACCATGGCAACCAATTACATCAAATGGTTCGCGTTGCAACCAGGTGTAAGCAACTCTTCCAGATGAGTCCCATATTAGGCAACTTTCCTTTACTGAAACTTACTCTTGAGAGGTCTGATCCATAACGTCAAACTAAATTGTGCATTATCTCTTATGCTGAATAATGCTCATAACGATACTTCCTGATCTATGGGCAGAAGTCTTCTCCTCCAATTAGGTTCCACTTCTACTTAAGGTCAAGAATCGGCCGTACTTTATTTAATCAAGGGCAAAACTCCATTTCACCTAGTAAGCACAACTTTCTATCTTGATTTGCTTCGGTGCATGTAGTATGCTTTAAACCGAGTTTCCACTCACAAACTTCCAAACATCGTTCTCTTCGAAACTCTGGCTTCCTTCATCTTACTATTCTTGCAATTATCTCGTGGGTCTTGGTGTATCTTGCAATCATCTATACCTCATCAACTCTTGGCTAGAAGCTAATAATCCATAATTTCACTTCCTTAATCTTAAGGTGAGAATCCTTGCTCACTCGACTTCTTCAGAAATCCAAGCAATCTCAATCACTCTCTTGCCCAATATCCTTGGGTTAATCTTGGTCTTCGATAAGTAATCTCACCTCTGAGTATGCCCATCTTTAGTCATACAATATTCAACAGCCTTTATGATATCGGGCTTTCCTCTCATTCCTACTCTTGTTGCATAGACTGGTCCTCGATCTCCAATACCTCAAATTCTAATACCCTAACACTTCGCTAGCGATCTTAGATCTTGAAACTTTCTAACACAGTCAGAAATCTTTCTTTAAAATGGACTTGTTTTGGAGAACTTCATGAAGCTTATCCACCATTCATTGTCGCTTGGGTAATGACATCTTATACGTACACCCTTCGTGTAATGCTAAAACAACTCATCCTAATTCAAATTTGTAGTTGATTCTTGCTTTGTACTTCCCAACTTCTATTTCTTCACTCGGATCGGATGCATCAAAAAACAAAACTTTCTAATATCCAAAACTTTTCGGCTGAACGAGATTGAACACATCACAATTCTTCTCCTTTCAAAGTAAAGTCGTTTTCAGAAAACCTTCTATTAATGGTAACGCCTCAAGAACTTGATTCCTCTGGGTCAAACAATCTCTCTTAGGTCATCGGACCTTAGAACGTACTAACAACTCTCAGACCACTTTTAACTAGAAGATGGTCCTTGCTTGAATTCCAACCTCTGTACCTACTCTTGATATCGAACTCATAAGCACCAATGTCTTCATGATATTTACGGTCAAAGCACATGGTCAACCAAACTCACGAACACTTCAATCGCAGGAATTTCGTATTCCTTCCAATTTTATTCTGTAACGACCTAGCAACTTAATACTCTGTCCTAGTGTAATTATCCTTTGCGAATATCTATGGTCTTAGAGCCATCTCCAATCTCTGGTTCTCTTTTCAACAAGAGCTGTCCCCTGCGAAATGTCTAACACACGCTTGTCTTGACTCTACCGTATCAAGCACTTGGTCTTGAAGTGGTTGACAGAATCAGAACAATCTACGATAAAAACCATCGAACCATGAACTCTAGATGGACTCCGATCCTTGGCTCAACTTTATCTTGACTCCAACTGACTAGCTGTTTGGTGGAGGCTCCATTCCCATCTGGTTGGTTGGGTCATCCAGGATACACTGGGTGGTCTACAAGGGTTGTAGAATTTACCCATTATTAACGCTCTGGATCAATCCGACCGGTTTGCATAGTTAGGCTTGCTAAGGATTGCGCAATTGAGATCAACGTCGAAAAATAAACAGGGCTTGATGATGGACTTCTCGGTGTCGAGACTCTGTGACATTTCCCACTCTTCAACTGGCGGACTTATGGCAAGCTCTCGTTCGTGGCTGTGATTCCTTAAACGGGGCACGCTTGCTTCCGTATACATGTGCACTCTTCATGAAGCAGCATGGTGATTTTGTCCTGCGATCTTTCTTGAGTGACTATTATCCTTTCGTGTATGGAAGGGTGAAAACGCAGTGAGTGAGGTCTTGGGGCGAGTCTCCATTCACCTCTTTAGATCATCACCGACTCTAATGAGCAATGCACAGCTTTTTCTCATGCGATCCAATCATTCCTAAGGGTTGAGCGAAGTGGAGATCTCTGTCCTTGGTGAGGGCAGTGAGGAATTTGGAATACGCACCTTTTGGTTCAACATTCTACACTTCATGGGAATCCCCACCATTCCACATTTCAAGAAAAATACTCTATACCCGTGTGAAATCCCGGCTTGTCCATGACCGCGGACACGGCTATTGAATAGTTTACACTCTGCAGAGGTTATGCGGCTTTACCCACAAGACACGATATTCTCCTTGCGCGGCCATTAACACACTTCCTTTGGTGTGCCGGCGGAGAAATCATGACAAAGCCTTTACAATGCATGTCTAAACTCGATCCGCCCTCTAAGGTTTAGCCCTCGGGGCCCCTCTTGAGCCATGTGAGTCTACCGTTCATCTCGGAACCCACACTAACACGTGGCAATACTCAAGACTAGACATTGCAAATTAATCAGCTAGATCCGTCCCATCTGGGACATGTGGTTGCACGGTTAGGCCAGTTCAATGGCGCACAAGATTAAGTCCTTAAATTATCTCGAGCAAGACAACCACATCCCAATGTGCTAGAAAGCACCCCTTTCTTGCCGATCAATTGCGAGGAAAACATTTTGTTCAACCCAAACCAATGGCATCCCTACCATGGTACAACAAGTTTTACAACGGTGGTCAATGACCACGATTCAATATCTCATTAAGTCAAGATTAACATTAATACTTATGTAATATGAATCCCATCGGACAATTAAACATGGCTAAGTATAGCTACGTTAACCCAACGTTGGTATTATGATTATGTCCAACTAGTAATGTCCCAACCTAAGGTTAACAATGGATACATGGCATTCCAATAATCAAAGGGCATACTCAAAGCGGTGAATAGCTACTCCCATAAACTAGCATTGTTACACAAATAGCATGCAATTGTATAAAACAAAGTATTTTTGCAAACATGGGTTCAATATGATCAAAGGTCTCGACTTGCCTTGTTGTTCAAGTGCTGATTCTTGGTCTTCGAAGTCTCCGTTCGCTCCTTCGGGATTCACGTCTACCGGAAAATAAAGTAACAAAACCAAATAAATACAAAACAGAGAAGAAAACAAGCTCAAACTTGGAAATAGATGGCTCTGGAGTGTAGAGCTTGATTTTACAAAAATTTAGAAATTTGAATCGGCTCAATCGGAGTTGGACGAAGGAGAAGCAGGTCTTGGAAGATTTAATTCAGAAAATCAGAAAATTCGCAAGGGTGACACGTGTCGACTTCGATTGGCTGGGATTTTCGGTTTTTGGAAAATCAGAAAAAAAATAAATGCCGACTGACATGCGGGGCCCACATGTCGATGGCTCGATCCTGATGAGACCGAGACCACCGAGGAGACGACAGGCGATGGTAGGCGTGGTTGACATGGCGCCGAGGTGGCGTGCCACCACGGACCCCTAGGGTCGACGCGGTGGCCGTGGCAATGACACGGGCGAACGACGCCGAAGCGATGGCGACGAGGCATGGGGGCGGGTTCGCCACGTGGCAAGATCTGGGGCGTTAGCTCGAATCGGACGGTGGAGAGGTGGGGAATCGCGAGACGTGGGGGCTCGGGCGCGATGATCTCGTCGGACGGTGTGCTTGGCGAAGGAGACCGACGGCGAGGATGGCGCGACTTGCGGAGCCGAGGAAGATGACCTGGCGAAATCGGGCGGAGTGGGCGGAAGAAGTAAGCGGGTCAGGAAGAGCTCGGCAGCAGCGAGTCCAACTGCAACCGATCACGGCGGAGGATGACCGAGTGGGCGGAAGACAGCGGAGAAGGCGCGGATGGCGGCGAACCCGGCGAGCTCGTTCTCCTCGGCGGCGAGGTCTTGGCGGCGAGAAGTAAGGCGGTGCGCGCGCGAGAGGCGAACCTCGGGCGGTCTGAGCCGGCTTAAATAGCCTCGGGCGCGAAAACTGGAAACCAGCGGCGCGCAGGCGAAAGCGGAGGCGGCTAGGGTTTGGGTCAGGTTGCTATGACGCGTGTATAGCAAAGGCCGTCCGTGAAGAGACGATCCATGGTCCTAGCTTGGTGGCAAGGGCTGAGCAGGCCGGCGGATGAGCGATGATGGTAGGAGGATTCGCCCGAGGAGAGTTTTGAAAAATTAAAACATTTTCGAATTAGAAAATCCGAAATTCAAATAAAGGCAAATAAATTCAAACAAATAGCAAATAAATTCAGAAAAATCTCCAAAAATCTGAAAAAATTACTTGAAGCACAAGGAACCCAATAAAAACTGAAACCTTTAATTTGATACTTAGATTAATCTAATTAAATCTTTTAATTATTAGAAAATTCAAATTAAGCTTGGTTAATTCGAGAAAAATCTTAATGGTTCATTTTTAAATTAAAACATACCAAAACTCAAATTTTGGGATGTTACAAACCTCCCCTTAAATGGAATCTCGACCCGAGATTGGATTTCGCTAGAGAATAGGTGGGGAAACTCGGGACTTGAGATCCTCTTCTCGCTCCCAAGTGGCTTCCTCTTGAATGATTACCCCTTGGACTTTGCAAAAGCGGATGATCTTGCTTCTCGTGTTGCGCTCGCAACATCTAAGATCTTCACCGGCCGCTCCTTGTAAGTGAGATCCTCTTGCAAATTGATAGCTCCTCAACGCATCTGCTCTTCCGCACTCGCAGCACTTCTTCAAGCGAGACACATGGAACACATCGTGGATTCCAGTGAAGGATCGAGGCAACTCAAGCTTGTAAGCAACCTCTCCTCTTCGTTCCAAGACTTTGAGCGGTCCAACATATCTAGGGCAAGCTTTCCTTTTACTTGAAATCTCTTAACTCCTTTGAGAGGGTGACTCGAAGATACACATAATCATTGGGTTCAAAACTCAAATCTCGGCGACGATTATCCGTGATAACTCTTACATGCGCTTTGAGTCAGTCTTCAACTTGTCTCGAATTAACTCAGACTTGCTCTTGACTTCTTGCAGTATGGCAGGACCAAATAACTGTCTTTCTCCAGTCTCTTTCCAATTAAGAGGGGTTCTGCACTTTCTACCATATAAGGCTTCAAAAGGAGACATTTGCAGGCTGGCCTGATAACTATTATTGTAAGAAAATTCTGCATAGGGCAAACACTTGTCCCATTTTGCACCATAGGTCAAAGCACAAGCTCTTAGCATATCTTCAAGAATCTGGTTCCGCTTTCGGTTTGTCCATCACCGAGGGTGATAAGCAAGATTAAACACGAGATGAGTTCCCATAGCTTCATGCAAACTTTGCCAAAAACGAGAGGTAAACTGGGTTCCTCTATCGGAGACTATCTTCTTAGGCACTCCATGAAGACTGACAATCCTTGACATATATAGTTCTGCCAATTTATCTCCGGTGTAGGTAGTCTTGACTGGGATGAAGTGAGCTACCTTAGTCAATCGATCCACTATTACCCAGATCGAATCATAACCTGCTTGGGTCTTAGGAAGTCCGGTAATGAAATCCATACCAATTTCTTCCCACTTCCACTCTGGAATCTTTAATGGCTGAAGCAATCCTGCTGGTCTCTGATGCTCAGCTTTTACCTTCTGGCAGACATCACAAAGGGCAACATACTCCGCAATTTCACGCTTCATGCTAGGCCACCAATACCTTTCCTTGAGGTCTTGATACATCTTGGTACTTCGGGATGAATGGAGTATAATGTCTCATGCGCTTCTTTAATGACTCCTTGAGCTCTTTACGATCAGTACACAATACGATTCTCATACCACAGTACCCTTTTCATCTTGATGAATCACCGGGCTTTTCCTTTCTTCATGTTACTCTTGATCTCCTTGGTATCGGCATCATCGACTTGGGCTTCCGGATCGATCTTCCAATGTTGGACACACTTCCAAAGTTGCTAAGTAACCTTCTTCAACTACTTCTAGACTAAGCTTCAAATTCCTCATAGAGTCTTTGGTGACTTTCCTTAATCATCAAGGTATTGCGGTAACTCTTTCTACTTAAAGCATCGACACGACATTGGCTTTTGGGATGATAATGAATTCCAATGTCATAGTCCTTGATCAACTCCAACCATCTTCTTTGCCTCATATTGAGATCGGCTTTAAAAATGTACTTGAGCTCTTATGATCGGTGTACACCTCAGCGCCGACATCGATGAGGTAATGACGCTAAATCTTTAAAGCATGCTACTCTGACTAATTCCAAATCATGGGTCGGATAGTTGACTTCATGTGGCCTTAGCTGACGCGAAGCATATGCCACAACCTTCTTATCTTGCATTAGCACACAACCGAGTCCTTGACGGGATGCATCACAAAATATCTCAAAATCCTTTCTAATATCTGGCAAAACAAGCACTGGGGCAGTCGTCAGGCACTTCTTTAGATCTTGAAAACTTTGCTCACACTCTGATGTCCAAGCAAATTTCTTCTCCTTTTTCAAAAGTTGAGTGAGCGGTCTAGCTTTTCTAGAAAAACCTTCTATGAAACGGCGATAATATCCTGCCATTCCAAGGAAACTTCTGACTTGGGTTACCGTCTTGGGCGACTCCCAATTGAGCACATCTCGTACTTTACCCGGGTCAACAGCGACACCTTTGCCTGATATAACGTGACCTAGGAAAGCAACTTCTTTCATCCAGAACTCACATTTACTAAACTTAGCATAGAGTTGATGTTCTCTTAGCTTTGTCAATACTTTCCGCAAGTGATCCTCATGTTACGCCTCACTCTTGGAATAGATCGAATGTCATCGATAAAGACAACGACAAACTTGTCTAGATACTCCATGAATACTTTATTCATCGTGGTCATGAAATAGGCGGGAGCATTGGTCAAACCAAAAGACATCACGGTATACTCATCTTGTCCATACCGGTCACAAAAGCTTGTTTTGGTATATCCTCTCTCTGAATTTTCAATTGATGGTAACGACCTCAAGTCAATCTTCGAGAATACTCCTGCTCCTTGAAGCTGGTCAAACAAATCATCAATCCTTGGCAGAGGGTACTTATTCTTAATGGTGACCTCATTTAGAGCACGATAATCTACACACATCCTCTGAGTTCCATCCTTCTTTTCAACTAGAAGAACTGGGGCTCCCCATGGCAAAGAACTTGGTCTCACAAAACCCTGATCTTGCAACTCTTTGATCTGTTTCTTTACTTCAGCTAACTCATTAGCAGGCATCCTGTACGGTCTCTTGGAAATGGGTGGCGTTCCAGGAACTAGCTCAATCAAGAACTCTATATCTCTATCCGGTGGCATTCCCGCAACTCATCCGAAACACATCAGGAAAATCTCTAGCGATGGGCACATCTTCCAAACTGATTCCTTTGGCACTACAAACTTTTATTCCTTCGGACTGATCTACGGCAGCCTGAAACTTTAGCTTTGTTCCATCGGGTGGTTAATGTGATCTCTCTATTTCCACAATCCAAAAGCGCTTGGTTCTTGGAGAGCCAATCCATTCCTAGGATTACATCTAGGATTTGGTATCTAGGACAATGAGGTTGGCTAGAAATTCTACCCTCCGATTAATATCTTAACCGGGGCAGCCTTGGTTCGTACTCAAATCCGAACGGTGATTGCACCAATAAAACAGCTTTTCAAAGGCCTTGTCTTTAAGTGATGATTTGCAGCAAAATTCGAGAAACAAACGAATGCGTAGCTCCGTAATCAAATAAAACCATGGCAGATCTTTGAGTTGACTAGGAGCTTACCTAGTATGACGCTCGATGCGACTGAGCATCCTCAGTGGTGACATGATTCACACGACCTCTTCCAACAGGCGGTGGGGTCCTGGTAGCTTGATTTGGGGTCTGGGAGGCTCCACGTCCTGTTCCTGGTGTGGGGGTCTTGGCTGGTGTCGATCCCAAGTTGAAACGAACGGGTGTCACAGCTTGCTTCCTAGGGCAGTTATTAGCATAGTGACCACGCTCATTGCAATTGAAGCATGTCACTCCTGCAGCTGGATTACTGGTCCTCTGAGGCGGATTCTTCATGGCGTTGATGTTAGGGTTGCTGAAGGAGCCGGGCGAGGTTTGGTGCAGTGTTACGAATCTTGATGAAGGAGTAGTGAAACGAGCGGTTCGTTGAGCATTGGACTGGCTCTCTGCGGGTGATTCGATGAGCTCCATGTTGCATCATCTTCCTCTTGCGGGATTCTTCCAACTCACGACGGACTCCTCAATGAGCATAGCTTTGTCTACCAAGTCTCAGTAAATCTGCATAGTCGTTGCCAATCACTTGTACCTTTAAACTGGGTTGAGCCCACGCTTGAACCTCTTCTGGCGAGCATCATCTGTGGCTACATCTTCTGGTGCATAGCGAGCAAGTTGAGTGAACTTATTGAGATATTCACTCACTGTCATCCCTTCTTACTTGAGCTCTCGGAACTCATTCTTCTTCATCTCCACCTTTCCATCGGGGATATGGGAGTGGCGGAAAGCACTGAAAACTCGCCCAAGTGATGGTCTCGAGGGTCATCATGGGCGTAATCATGTAGTTCTCCCACCATTCACGGCGGTGCCTTCAAAGCGATGAGCAAGATATAACACCTTCTCATGATCGTGCAATCGAGCAATGGCGAGCTTCTTCTCAATGGAGCGAATCCAATCATCTCAAGGTCCAAGGGTTCTCAAGAGTTGGAGAAGGTAGGCGGACGAGTCCTCATGAATTTCGCTAGCTTGGACCGAGGCGAAGTGGAGGAGGTCTTGGCAAACAATAAAGAAGCAGCTTGATTTTGTTGGTTCAACAAGTTTGCTAGCAAGCTATGATCGATTCTGTTGATTCATCATATTGTTCATAATCTCGCATCATTGTATTCATGAGCCGAGTCTGAGCTGCCAAGAAATGTCCCAAGTTCTGGTCCGTCACTACAGGAGGTGGTGGCGGGTGGCATCGGCGCAGCATTAGCATTGGCATCCATCGCTGAATCGCGATGGCTCGAGCAGTGTCAACCATCTGCGATGCAGCGCAAGGGTTTAATAGGTAAGAGGGAAAAGCAATAGAGAAGTGGTAAGGTCATCTAGGGGAGAAGGTAATACCCAAGAATAAAGGTCAACCAAAGACATAGCCAAAAAGGCTACAAAATAAAGAACCAAATAAAGCTTTCAACTTAAGATGCGGTTGTAACACCGTCTTTGGAGGCAAGTGTACAACATACCTGGCACACAAGCAACAAAAATCCTAGTATACGCAGACTAAACGTAGCTAAACCAAAAGAGAATGGCATGCTCAAACACCATAGAGCACCACAAACCTATCTTATATGGTAATCTTCTCGGATATACTCTTCGACGGCTTGATTTTCGCTTCCCTCGATTTGATTCCTTGCAGAACATCCATGGCTTTTAAGAAGTTTAATGAGATAAGATCAATTTAAATTTCAAAGCGATGTTCCAGCAAAGGAGAGGAATAAGAACCTAAGAATAAGATGAGAAGAGATAAACTATTAAATACCAATTTGTTGGTTTGATTTAGAAAATAATTTTGAAGACCATGCTAACTAAGAAAGCGACCTACAGTCGATATGGCTCTGATACCATCTCTGTCGGGACCCGGATATGCAAATCCGAAACCCTCAGGTATCAAAGACTAGTCGAGGATCACGCTAGTGCACACAGTGGAAACATAGATGACATATCATTCCATACATCGAAATAACTAAAAAGAAGCAAATTATTATTGAATAAAGCAAATGACCTTATAGTCAAGGTTCATACACCAATGCCTCTTGGCTTAAGAAACAAATAAACTGTTGCAGCGGAAATAAAATAACTTGGGCCATTCGACATGCCACAGGCAATCGTCTGGGGAAACGCCTTCCTAGTCGACGTAGTCTTCATAGTACCCCTCATCTTGATACCCATTACCTGGTCCTTCCTCAGCAACTGAACAACAGGGGCATAAAGCCGTGAGTACAAAACGTACTCAACAAGCCGTAGGGAAATGATGCAATATATTCATGCACGGCTTGACAAAGGATAGTTATATGGTTCATTTGCAGAAAAGCAATAACTTGTATTTAAATACAATAAATAGATTGAAGGCGATTGATAAAACAATAATAAATAACGGTAAATCAATGGTAGACAACATGAATGTAATGACGAGGCATCACCCTACATCATTGAAACAAGTATCAACCACACCATTCAACAAAGATAGCTTGCGACAACAAAACAACGATGAACTCCCGTTCACATCCCCACCATTCCACATTTCAAGAAAAATACTCTATACCCGTGTGAAATCCCGGGCTTGTCCATGACCGCGGACACGGCTATTGAATAGTTTACACTCTGCAGAGGTTGTGCGACTTTACCCACAAGACACGATATTCTCCTTGCGCTGGCCATTAACACACTTCCTTTGGTGTGCCGCAGAGAAATCATGACAAAGCCTTTACAATGCATGTCTAAACTCGATCACCGCCCTCTAAGGTTTAGCCCTCGGGGCCCCTCTTGAGCCATGTGAGTCTACCTGCTCATCTCGGAACCCACACTAACACGTGGCAATACTCAGACTAGACATTGCAAATTAATCAGCTAGATCCGTCCCATCCGGACATGTGGTTGCACAGTTAGGCCAGTTCAATGGCGCACAAGATTAAGTCCTTAAATTATCTCGGGCAAGACACCACATCCCAATGTGCTAGAAAGCACCCCTTCTTTGCACGATCAATTGCCCGAGGAAAACATTTTGTTCAACCCAAACCAACGGCATCCCTACCATGGTACAACAAGTTTTACAACAATGGTCAATGACCACGATTCAATATCTCATTAAGTCAAGATTAACATTAATACTTATGTAATATGAATCCCATCGGACAATTAAACATGGCTAAGTATAGCTACGTTAACCCAATGTTGGTATTATGATTATGTCCAACTAGTAATGTCCCAATCTAAGGTTAACAATGGATACATGGCATTCCAATAATCAAAGGGGCATACTCAAACAGGTAGATAGCTACTCCCATAAACTAGCATTGTTACACAAATAGCATGCAATTGTCTGAAACAAAGTATTTTTGCAAACATGGGTTCAATATGATCAAAGGTCTACGACTTGCCTTGTTGTTCAAGTGCTGATTCTTGGTCTTCGAAGTCTCCGTTCGCTCCTTCGGGATTCGCGTCTACCGGAAAATAAAGTAACGAAACCAAATAAATACAAAACAGAGAAGAAAACAAGCTCAAACTTGAAAATAGATGGCTCTGGAGTGTAGAGCTTGAAATTTTTACAAAAATTGGACGAAGAAATTTGAATCGGCTCAAAGGGTGAAAATCGCCGATTTCGGACGAAGGAGAACGGATCTTCGAAGATTTAATTCAGAGAAAATCAGAAAATTCGCAAAGGGTGACACGTCGTCAATCGATTGGCTGGGATTTTGGTTTTCGGAAAATCAGAAAAGAAAATAAATGCCGATCGACAAATCAGGGGCCCACATGTCGGTTGGCTCGGTCCTGATGAGACCGAGACCACCGAGGAGACGACAGGCGAGGCGGGCGTGGTTGACATGGCGCCGAGGTGGCGTGCTACCACGGACTTAGGGTCGACGCGGCGGTAAATGACGTGGTGACCTCGGCGAACGACGCCGACGCTTGTGCATACAATGACGAGGCGATGACGCAAAGCATGGGGCGGGTTCGCCACGTGGCAAGATCTGGGGACGTTAGCTCGAATCGGACGGTGGAGAGGTGGGGAATCGGGCGACGCGGGCGGGCTCGGGGCGCATGATCTCGTCGGACGGTACCGTTCGAAGGAGACCGACGGCGAGGATGCGCGCGACTACCGGAGCCGAGAAGATGACCCACTGCGCGCCGAATCGGGCGAGTGGACGGAAGAAGCGGGTCCGGAAGAGCTCGACGCAGCGAGTCCAATCAGTGCAACCGATCACGGCGAGGATGACCGGAGTGGCGGAAGACAGCGGAGAAGGCGCTGGGATGGCGGCGAACCGGCGAAGCTCGTTCTCCTCGGCGGCGAGGTCTTGGGCGGCGTAAGTAGGGTGTGGAGTGCGGAGAGGCGAACCTCGGGCAAAGGCGAGGCCGCTTAAATAGCCTCGAGGCGCGAAAACTCGAAACCGAAAGCGGCGTGCAAGCAAGGCGAGGAAACCGGAGGCGGCTAGGGTTTGGGTCGGCTGCGGCGCGACGTGGCGCAACCGAGGCCGTCCGTGAAGAGACGATCCGGCGGTCCACAACGCGCGGCTGGCGGGCTGAACGGGCCGAGCGGATGAACAGTGATGGGCCGGGAGGGATTCGGCCCGAGGAGAGTTTTGAAAAATTAAAACATTTTCCGAATTAGAAAAATCCCAGAAATTCAAATAAAGGCAAATAAATTCAAACAAATAGCAAATAAATTCAGAAAAATCTCCAAAAAATACAGAAAAATTACTTGAAGCACAAGGAACCCAATAAAAACTGGAAACCTTTAATTTGATACTTAGATTAATCTAATTAAATCTTTTAATTATTAGAAAATTCAAATTAAGCTTCGGTTAATTCGAGAAAAATACGAATGGTTCATTTTTAAATTAAAACATACCAAAACTCAAATTTTTGTGATGTTACAGTGATGAACCCCTTTGGATTGCTTTTACTGTTGTGTTCAGTTTTGTTGGATTCTTTGGTTCTTGTTGGTTACCGTGGGTTGTCTTGCGGAGAAAACTATTGTAGTTGTTGATTTATGTTGCTTATGAGTCAATTAAATAGTGGATCGACAAAATGATTTAATCGATGTGAAATTTAAAGAATGAGTATGTGGAATAGTTGTATGAATGATGGGGTTTTGTCTTGGGAAAATGTCTATCTGGGAGTTATCTATGGAAAATGTCTAGTGGTGGGTATATGAATAGAGGAGGAAGGTAAAGGAAGATTGGGTTGGTAACTTCCGTTCAAACACATGTACTTTTTTAGAATTTGGTGAAAATGAATCATTTAATGGCTAGAGCATTGGAGTACTAGAAATGGTGGGATTTGAAATGAACCTTCCTTTGGCTCGAGGATTGATAATGAAGATGTAAGAGTCATCCCGAAATGTCGGTTGATGGAATTGGAGTATTTTATTTTATCGAACCACATTAGTCTTTTGTTTTGGTTAAGAGATGGCTTTGATTGATTCTTTGTGGGATTTGCTCGAAAAAAAAAGTAAATTTGGATCATGTTTTAGCGTGGGGGAACCGAGTTAATTTTTGGAAGGTTTCATAAGTGGTTTTGTTGGGAATAAGTTCCCGTTTCTTGGGAGAAAAGAGTGGTGATTGCGTGCTTGGATGTGTGACCTGGAAATTTTGTCTTCTCCAAAATTTTGATTTTGGGTTAGCATGAGAAAGTTTGCCTTGATCAAAGTAAGCTGAGTTGTCTCTTGGTTTTATGAGAGCTTCTGTCAGCAATTTGCGTGAGGTCGGTTGGTCTATAATGCTTATGGATCATTTGATATTATACGTCAACAAGGTGATTTAATCAATGTGTAACCAAAATTAAGAGCATCTGAAAAGAGTGCTTTGGTGCTTAGGTTGATCCTCGGCGAATGTTGTGGTGAAGTAGGTTTCATGGAGATGATATTTAATTTCTTTGGAGCATTCATTGATTGCATGATTCTCTGGGAGTGCATGACTTTTTGGGGTAAGGCGCTTTGTTTAGTGGGCAATAGAACTCCCTAATTAAGTCGCGAGTTGGCACGATGATTGAAGTGAGGTGAAAGGGGTAGATTTGGGAGGTGTCGATTGATGAATTCTGAAATATTTTATTTTATTGAACCATGCCAAACTTTTGCCTTGGCTAAGTGGTTTAACTAAAGTAATGAATGTGAAATTTACACTTGAGGAATGTATGTTTGGATTGGGTTTTCTATCGCACAAAAGGAATTAACCTTGGAATTAATATATGTGAAGAAGATAGGTAGACATAATGGAATATGATGAAGGCTCTTGAGTTGGGAATATTCGTAACTTTATTTTGACTAGAACTGGGTGAGATGGTTGTGTGTAGATGTCCGATTTGAGAATCAATTTTCTTTTCCAAGTTTTGGCTTTGGTTAAGCAGGGGAAGCTTTGCCTTGATGAAGGTGAGCTGATTTGCTTTTGGTTCTGTTGAGGGCTCCTGTCCATGTCCATGATTTATGTGGGATTCAATTTTAAATTGAGTTCTCCCTGGTGCGAATTTCATTGCATGGTTTTGAGAGTGTTAAAAGTGGTTTCTTTTTTTTTGGGTTGTTAAAGAATCGGGTTTTCCTTGGCGATTTGGCTTTGGAAGAGAAAGCGAGTGATGATTGGGTTTTATCAAGTTTCTCTCCAAAGTGAATTGGGGCGCTTTGGGTTCGGTTGTTGCATGTGGTTCAATTGGTCCAATAGAGTTGTATTTCTTCTGCATTCTAGCTTAAGTTAAGAATATGGATGCTCATGGTATATTGTTGAATATCAGTGGTTTAAAGGTGTATTTTAATGGAGTTCTTTGATGTCTTGGTTCGAGCTTTGTGAGAGTATCGTTTTGTTAATCGTTGGATTTGAGGATGTGGTGTATCGTTTGTAGCCGTTGGAGTTTTTGTGTGGGTTTTGAGATGGTAACGAAGTTTAAGACCTTTGTGTCTTTGTTTTGCATAGTTGGCATTCTTTGAATTCGGGGCCGAATTCCGTTAAGGGGGGGAGAATGTAATATTCCAATTCAGTTTCGAATTTTCTTGGCATGTGCTAGGGATTGTGTGGGCCGTTTTTTTTGCTTGTGTTGGCCCAAGTGGTGGGGGGCTTCTAACCCTAGCTCCCCTCCTGTTTTACTTTTCCCCAGCCAAACCATTTCTCCCAGGCTCCCAGCCGCCGACACCTACTCCCCTCCCCTCTTCTCTTCTTTCTCGCACAGTGCACGACATGCCTGAGCTTACTCCCTTGCGCCGCCCTGGCTCCCTCCTGGTCCCCCTGCCGGCAACGCCATCTTGGTCCCCTATTTGAAGCGGCATCGATGTGACCAGCCGCTACTTCTCCTGGCGGCTAGCACCTTGCTTTTCCCCCCAGGTGATGCCGCTGCTTCCCTGGCTCCTCCTTCCGGCCGGCGCCGCCTGCGCCTCCTCCCTCGGCTAGGGCCGCTCCCAGCCGGTCTCCCCCGAGCTCGGCGCCACCTTCGTGCTCCTCCTCAGGGCCAGCAAGACCTTGGCGGCGCCCTCCTCCTCGGTGGCGGTCCCTCATGACCAAGCCCCAGTGCACCCCTGCTCGGCTCGGTGCCCTCTTCCTCCCTCTGGGAAGCGGCCAGCGTTGCCTTTCCTTGCCTTCTCCTTGTGGTGAGTACAGTACAAGTAATTTGGGGGTTTGGTTTATTCATACGCCCGGTGTTTGTTGAAATGCTCTCTTGAATTAGCTTGCATGTAGACTCTTTTATATGATGTTTTTCATGTAGTTGAGTAAGGTGGATAGAGATTTGGTTTATCTTTGCTCAATTGGGATATGAATGGAGAAACTTATTGTGCCACTTTTAATAATTTCCTTAATGCATTTAATTTCTTGTAAAATCTTTAACTAGATTCCTAGTGGGAAGGGGATTATATGTTCCTTTTATGGTTTTGATGGGCCGCTGTTGTTATACTTGGCTAAATCATGTAAAATTAGTTTATTGCAGTTGCTTGAATAGAAATGAACACTTTATGTTCGATTGATGTGGAATTTGATAAAGTTCTTGATTTACCTTGGTCATTTGGACATGTTTGTCTTGAGCTACAATTGTAGTAAAATTTGCTTATCTTCTTATTTTGGGACAGGTTGTTATTGTTATTTCATAATTATTTGTACTTCTTTAACTATGTTTTAGGTTGTGATCATTTAGCGATCTCATCCTGGCTTATACAAGTTTTATTTATCAGAAGTATGTTTTGTTGCGATAAATCGAGATTAGGGATTTGTGATCTTTATTGGATGGTAAACCCTCCTTTCGGCCAGCAGATAGCACATTTTTGTTTTCTTCTTGATCCTTTTTGCAGTTCTGTTTTTGGTTGCTTCTTTGTCTTTGTATTCACGCCCGCAGCGCTTCGTTTTTAGTAGATTGGATAAGAGTTCTGAAGGTGTAGTTTATGTGCTGTTACCTATTTCTACTTGTTGACTAAAGTGTATCTATCAAAGCATGGTAGCTCTCGTTCTTTTTGGTGATCAGTATTATTCTTGGCAAACCTGAACCAAGTTCGTTCCAACGGCACATTTGCAATGACATCTCTTGGGCAGTTCAGAAATTAATCATTGATGATCTAGTTTTCACAGTTTTCATATCGAGTCCTTGGATTTCTTCGCGTTAGTAAATCTTATCCTAACAGCGGTTTCTAATTGTGCTTTGAGGCTTAGTGACACCTTGGTTGTTTACTAGCCCAATTAGTATGATTTCTAAAATAAAAAGGAATCGTGGTTGATTTTCTTAAATAAAGTTTGCTACATATATAAGAGTTGATTTCTTTTGTTGCTTGTGTCGAGTGTGCATAAATTTAAGTTGGATGAATATTGTTTATTTGCAGGGAAGGTTTTATCGGTGTGGCATCAATCGTATGCCACTCCATTCTCCGTTAGTAAAGGCAAGTACAACGAGTAATGTGTCTAATTGAGTCGTTAAATCGTTATTTATCTGTTCATGGCTAACTTCTATTGATTGTGGCAAGTATGAGTTATATTGGTGATCGTCCTTCGAGGACATAAATAGCTATTGGATTAGTGGTCACTAGTAAACCTTAATCTCGGTGAGTTCTTGTACCTTTGTTATTATTGCAGCGAGTGGCTAGCATGGGGTACATGGATACTTGTGGTTAATTTACAAGAATCGATTACTTAACTATGCCCGACTGGGGATGGAATTGAGTATGTGTACGAATCAATGTATTGCTGAATTTTGTTTGTATATATGTATGCTTGTTTGTCTTTGGTGGAAATGTGGGTTCAGAAGAGCCTATTTATATAAGTACATACATTCTTTGAATCTTGTGTGTCTATGTGAAGTCCTACTTATATGTGTGTATGAGGTTTCTCTAAATGAAAGTCTTGCTTAGAGTATGTGATTGTGTAGAGCTGCCATGGTCCATACAATTATGTGTGATACTTGCTGAAATCTGTGGTCATGTGTGCTTGCATGTATGGTGACCTTGTGTTTATATAAATATATATATACACAAACATTTGCACATGTATATATTTATGTAGTATGGGAGATTTTATGTATATATGTATATATTTACATATATGCTTGTATATGTATGTGGTTATAGTTATGTTAGTGTTGGCAATGAATGAAAGGTTGTGGTCCATTCGTGTTAATTGCATATGTGCATTCATAATGGAAGAGGCGACCCATTCTGATGTGGGCCTCTGTGTTCACACGTAGTGAACACGAAAGTCCTACCTCGTAGTCCCATTCATCGAGGTGAATGGGAGCGAGACAAGATAGAGTAGGCACCTTCCATCTACGGGATGGAAGGCACGTGAGGGTGCACACCGACGGGTGGGCACTCGGCAGTACCGGTACGTGCATGGAGATGAGCATTCATGTGCATTGCATCTTTAATAATGAATGTTGTGGTAAATGGTGTGTCATATGGATGATGATTATGGTAATTGAAGGTTGAGTCGTGGATTCAACCCAAAGGGGGAGATCGGATTGAATTGATGAATTAGCGCATTTCTCTTCTTTGCTCTGCTAATTATGTTGTATGAATACCGTGAAGTGAAATTTGGGTTTTTGAACTCGAATAAGTCAATGAAAATGGTTTGAGTTGCAACAAGGGGTGGTTGAGTCGAAAAACGTAGTGACTTAGAGCCACGTGATGCCTCTTTTACGTTGAGTGTTTTACTATCAAGTTAATGACGTGATTGCGGTAATCTTTTGATATGGTTAAGTTATTGCTTTAAATGGGTATAAGTGCATTTTGTACGGTTGCGGTTTCATTGTATTACTTGCTCTTATGGTCAAGCTTTTGTGTTGCTTATGTTAAATTGGAATTTGCTATTCTCGTGTACTTTGCTGAGTCGCCGACTCACGCTTGTTGTTTGTGTTGTTGCAGGTACCTTGAAACCGGCATGCATGGATGGGGGTAGTAGCACACTCACGCTTTGCAACATAACCTTTCCACCATATTGATTATAGTTCTGATCTTAATCGTTCGTGAAACTTCTAGTAAAAGGCTTTGTTTGCGATTATGTTTATTGAGTTCCTGTCCTGTAATATTTGTGGTGGAGTTTGTTAGTTTCTATTGGATGTGTGTGATTGATTAACTAAGGACCTGCTAGAATGATAGTATATACTGCAAATGTTTTCTGTCTGCTGAGTGGATGTCCTAGTTTTAGGGGAAGTGCTGCCGAATTTTTTTGTAAATTCGTCAATCTCCTAGTTGTTCGCTTGCTTTGCTAAGTCTTATTCTTAGTGGATTTGTAATTAATGGTGCTAGTGAGGGTAACATTCGGGGCACGGGGTGCCGGGGTGTTACAGAATCATCGACCAGAGCCTCGCCGCCACTGTACCCTCTTCTTCCCCAGAACCGACAATTGGTGGCAGACCGAACTAGCTCATCTCTGAAATTAGCGACAGGTAAAATGGAATGCTTAGTGTTCCCTGATGCTAGAACTGGAACCGATTCCATCGGAGAAGCTCCCTTTTACCGGCACGGCTTGTCGCGTCTTCCGCCGCTGCCTAGCTACAGTGGCGGGGTGGTTCTACTTGCCACTGGTAGGAATGGGTTCCTCCATCAAGTGCACAAGGTCACATTGAAGCTACCCATGCCCTCGGCCGGACCGGAGCTCGGCTGGATCCTCACCGACGATGAGCCCTAGCCGCGCTCTGCTTCTGTGTCGATAACAGGGTGGGACCCCCTTGTCAGGTGGCACAAGATATGTGAATAGCTCGGGTCGTAGACAATTGGGACCCACTGGTTAGAATCGCTATTAGTAACTAATTCAAACTGGGATTAAATCTTGTATATATGACATGTGGGCCAGATCTATCAGGGGCGGTAAAAATCAGAGAAATCGAGAGAAAATCGAAAAAATTAGAAAGACGCTTTCTGAACTAGAAAGCATATTTTCTCAATTTCTTGAATTATCAAACTGATTAAAATTAAAATTTGAATATCTTTCGCATTTTTAGTCCAAACGGAATGAAAAAAATTTATAAATTCATCTAAAATCAAGCACTTCTAGAATATGCAAAAATATTTTGAATAACTGCTCTGGATAAATTTGAAATATGGAATTATAGAAAAGGTATAAAAATAGGCCACAAAAAGAAATTTTGCACATAATCTTATATTTTGATGAAACCAATTTTATTGCAAACCTCATGCTTGCCAGACAACCCAAATATACAAAAATATTCTAATTTCAACTTTGTTTGAATTACTTTTTAATGAAGGGTAATTTCAATGTACTAGATATTTAAATATGCATAGTTTGAGTAAAAAGAATATAAAATATGTAAAATTGATTTTTATAATTTTTATAATTTTTATAAAATAAGAAATGATCTTGGCTTGAGTCTGTTTCATAATTAGAGCATGACTTAGTGTAAGGGTACATACACATATGCATATACAAGTGTGTGTGTGTGTATACAAAGAAAAGATGTAATCAAGGAAAGCTAGCTACAGGAAGCTCTTAAATATTCAAATGCCTGGAAATAGATATAATCCATATACAATATGCTTTGCATCTAAATCCTGTTAAGAACGCAATACCTTATGCTAATACTGTATCATTAACACTGTTAATCCAAATAATTTTAGCTTGTTGAATTCGTAAAATGAATAAGACTAATCTATAAAAAGAAGAAGTTGTGGTACTGCTTAACTTAGAAATTATTAATAACATAAGGATAAAGACAGTCTAAGAAGCGATTACATAAATCATAAGAACTTAACCCTAAATCACATCTCTTTCTTTATCGAGTCTTTATTTATTCTTTATCTGATTTCTTTTTGTCCTTATTAAAGTTGTTATTTGCTTTGTTATCAGCGAAAGGCATGTAGAACCTAACATCCCAAATACAATCATTGACAACCCTGAAATCGACTTCAACGACAGTCAGTAAGGTAAGCACCCCCTTTGACCATATTGATCCTATTTTTCGAAATTGTTTTATTAAAATGTTCATATATGCGCTATGTTTATAAACTCGGCTATTTTGTGGGTGGTGGTAGATATTACCTTCACTATTGGGGTCTCCTTAATCGAAATTGACATGTGTACCTTGATAACCCTAGAATATGGTTGCTCACACAATGATAACAAAATGGGTATACTTGTTTATATATGCATTTGCTTAGTATGCTTTAGAAACACACATAGCAGGCTTCACTGTTTATGATGAATTATGGATATGATGGTTAATGTGATTAATGGTAATTTCTTAAAATAAAAATAAAACTACAATTTTGATACAGGTGATTATTGGTAATAGTCGGAGGTGCAAGGGACTTACACATAGTATAGGGAAAAGTATCGCCCGTATCGGATTAAAGACCGAATTATAGGTTGTTTTCAAGCCAAGAATTACCGTGCAACCACAAGGCTGGTATGGGATAGTCTTAACCTATTAAGTTATTTAGAACTAACTTTGCACCATTGCTGTCGTATGCATCTATACGAACACCGTTGTTCTGGTTGGTGCTCTTGTTATCTTGTGCTCTCGTATAAAATATATATCCATTGATGTTGTATCCTTTAAATGTCAGAATTGTATATGATGGTCCCTAAGCTAAAGCTCTCAACTGAGCATATTCTATCTGCATATGCATCATGTGTCTAAACAACCAATCTCCAAAGTTATCTCTGTGCTCTCTCACGATCCAAACCTCAGACTTAAATGGTTTTTCTTCTTCTTAGCATGTTCTTGTGTATGTCGACATACGGGGCCGCTACAACTGATTGGTGCAGAACAATAAAATGTACTTGCGGGAATGAAACATGATCATTAGTACGGATCAATTTCTGACCTAGTGTCCCTTTCCCCTATAGCCTCCTCTTATGGCGATATACAGGCACACTAATCGGTTTGAGATCCATATAATCGATGCAGAACTCAATGACCTCGGTTCCCCAACCTTTGGCAATGCACCCTTCCGGTTGATGTCGATTACGAACATATTTCTTCATAACCCCCTGAACCTCTCGAAAGGATACATCTGATGTAGAAACATAGGGCAAGAACTGTATCTCTTTCACAATATGAACAATGAGATGGACCATAATATCGAAAAAGGATGGAGGGACGCACATCTCAAGCCAGCATAGAGTGTAGATCACATCTTACTGCAGCTTATCTAGTTTCAACAGATCAATGACCTGTGAAATGGCGTTTGTTGACATTTGTTGTCGGCAATAATGTTTATGGGGTTAGGCGTTAGATCCAAACTCGATGGTAGCACAAGACACGGGATTTATACATGTTCAGGCCCTCACGAAAGAGGTAATACCCTAGTCCTGTGCTCTGGAATTATGGTCTATCTTACTGCTGATGATCTCATGTTGATGTCTCCCCGTCACCCTTATATAGTGGAGGGGTGCGATTACAAGGAAGAGTTCTGGTCGGTTACAAGGTGGAGATCATATCCCCAGCCGAATATGCTAACAACCAGGATTACAATCGTATCTTTCCTACTAAGGATTGGTTTCTATCTTCAGGACTTCCTTATTGCGCACGGTGGTAGCCCTCCGAGTGGTACCCGTTTCCATATAGTCGGCTCGGCCCATCCCCTCTTGGGTAGTCCTCACGGCCCGCCGTGCAGATACTCGTGGTCCATGTACTCCACAGTGTTGAAGATTGAACACAACTATATAATTGGGTATCGCACTTTCTTTGGCAAAACACCCCTAATTGCAACAGAAATCATCTGTGTCATCATCACGTGGCAATCATGAGACTTCATACCAATTAATTTCAAGTCTTTCATTGAGACTAGCCTCTTTATATTGGCAAAATAACCGAATGGAACTTTGATTCTGTACAAGCACTCACACACGCTAATTTTCTCTTTCATGCTAGGAGTGTAGCAAGTGCAGGAATGTACTTTTGCCTTTACCCAAGTCTTCATAATTGTAACATCCTGAAAATTTTAAATAATAAAATAAAAATATAAAATTTAGAAAATTAAATTGAATAAAATTTCGATTAAAATTTAGAGAATGAATTAAAATCTTATCCTTCATCTCAATACCTTGAAATCCAACCTTATTCAAAGAATGAGCTGCAAAATAAAATTTCAAATCAATCAAAATATGAAAACGAATTGGAAAATAAAATTCAATTTGAAATTTCATTTAATCATAAATTTTCTTGAATTTTGGTTCTTAAGAAATCTTTTTTAGTATAAACTCTAACAATGGATAAAGAGAAGAGAAAAAAAGATTACAACAATAAAATAAATAAAAATTTTACTTAATCTCAGGAAACCTTCAGTGGCTCATTTACAAATTTTGAAAAGATTAGCGTAGAAACAATATTTGGTATATGGACTACCATATTCTAGAAAAATATATTAGTTACAACTTGCTTATCAATGAGATACAACTAACTCAATACCTCTAAGTGATAATCGTAAACTTCACCTCGCTAGTCCGATTCTGTATAACGTAAACCATATAATACCACATAAGCCTTTTCAACGATGAATATAATATCCCATCCAAACCCTAAAATTTATAAAATTGATATAGAAATACTCTCCAAACTATAGACTACCTTATTTTGTTGAAATAATCTCATCTCACCATACTCCGTATATAAATCTTGTTAGCCAAACAACCCTAAGTAGTATGATTTTTGAATTTTTGTAATATGAGTTAACAAACTCGAAACAATGAAGAAATCTATAGTTAAGATATTTGTATCACCAGAACCTTCTTAAAAAGCATGAATATATAACCAGTAACCTATCATAATAGGTCTAGTATATTCAAACTAACTCTAATGCAATGTTAATTAAGGAATGAATACTATTCACATATACATCATACAACAAATTGACTAATGATTAATTCTATTAATCTAAATAATTTTTGCATCTTGAATTTATAAGATAAGAATAGATAATACATAAAAAGAATCGTGCATTGCTCGATCAAAAAGCTGTTAACGGAATGAACATGTATAAATATACATAATCAACTAAAATGTAAGATTGTGAAGTCATTTAACCCAAACCCTAAATCATGCCAAATTCTATAGCAAGTCTTTATTTGATTTTCTATCTATTTTCTTTTTGCCCTTATTAAAGTTTATTATTTGCTATATTTCCATCAAACGACATGTAGAACTCGACGTTACTAACTCAGTCGCCGTCAACACCAACTGCGACCACGACTTCGTCATAAACGACAAATAAGCAAGGCAAGCACCCCTTTGATCATATTGATCCCAGAATTTATTTTCCTTTTATTTATCAAATGGTTTCGTGTATGCGTTTATTTTCTGTAAATTCGCTACTTTGTGGTAATGGTAGAATATACCTGTTATCTCATGGACTTCCTTGATAAGTATGGACATGTGAACCTTGATAACCATAGGTTGGGGTTAGACAATACATAATGTAAATTTGGGTATAAGCGATTTAATAACCATGCTTAGCCATGCATTAGAACCAACGATGAATCAATGATGATGATCAGATCAAAAATTATTTCCTGAGAAATTGAAAATGTGTTTGGGCTATGATACTAATGGCTATTGGTATTTTAGGTAAAAATCCAAAATAAAACTATGATTTTGATGCAGGCAATCATTGGCAATAGCCGGATGTACAAGAGGACTTATACGTAGTGTAGGGTGGAGTATTGCCCATGTAGGATTAAAAACCGAACATCGTGTTGTATGATCCAAGATAAATCCGTGCAATCACAAGTACTAGGATGGAGCAGTCTTAACCTATTTAGTTGCTTAAATCTAGCTTTGCACATTGGTAGGCGGGAGATAGTAGAAACACTCCGATTAGGGTTTGCTTGTGAGGGGCTTCCACACCGCAGTGTGGGTAAATGCATACCGGTATAACTGTGTACGCCTTGTTATGAGGAGAAACCTTTAGTACAGGAGTACTACTCATATTTCCATTTCAAAAGACGAGGTAGGTCTGCCATTTATGTTTCTTCTCCATAGTAAGGGTTAACATCACTGGGCTGGTGCAAAGTCGGGTTTAGGTAATGTAACGGTTATGTTATGATCTCCATGCTAGCACACCTAAGAAAGTGTGTTAACTAGCCTGGCAAAAATAGTTGATCATTTCTTGTAAGTAAAGCTGTACACTTCTACAAAGTGTAAATCTAATCGATTAGCCGTACCCACGGTTATGGGTGTCTTGGTGAACTGATACGAGTTAGACTTTGGTATTTTCTAAAAATGGGTTTTGGGTTGAAACTTGTTTTACAACTGATTATATCTTTAAGTCGTTGAGTTGACATTGTTGGATTATATGAAATGGATTATTGGATGAATGGTGATATCTTTACGTCATTGGGTTGACATTGTTGGACTACATGATTGGATTATGGATTTAATTATTGGACTACTAAATCATTGGAGTATTCAATGCTTGGGAAGAGCTGTGAGTATTTCTTATGCTTTACTTATTTCTTATCAGCAATCTTGCTTTTACAAATTCCGTTTCACAATTGCAACTTGTCTTACAAATCAAATGTTGCTTTATGCAAATTAACCGTAGAAGCCTCCTTTGACATGACCTGCATTTATGCATTTGCAAATACCACCTTAAGTCTTGCTAAGTACGAAAGTACTCAATCTTGCTTGTTATGTTGTGTTAGGTGGATAAGGCAACGAGGCTCCGAAGAATATCTTTTCGTCGTAGGTTACGAGAATTTCAAATGAAGCGATCTTTCTGGGGATTTGTGCTTGTCAGTTGTTTGAGGGTTGGATGAGCACACTACAAGACTTTACTTCTCCTGTGCTATAATTATTTACTTTGAGTTGTAAAACTTATTGTATAATTTAGTTTCCGCTTTAATATTTGGATGTATGGTTGTGGTTCCGATTGTTGTAAATGTGCATACTAGTTACTGATCCAGGGACTTGTACTGAATGCATATTAGATTTCTATTTTTGCATTTTTGCAAAAATGGGGGTCGCTACAGTATTGCATCTCCTTCCTGAGTTTCGTATCTTTCGTTTTGATAGATATGTCTAGTAAAATACCAAGCAAGCTATGACACACGTTCTTCTCTATGCACATGACGTCGATTGCATGTCAAACATCCAAGTGTGGTAGGTCCATAAATACTGATGCCATTTTCCACAAAGGAGTTGTATCACCGGAACTCGAAACTGATATACTGTCGGCTCCCTTTTCATGAATAATTTTAATATCCTTTACGATCACAAATATCTCTTTGTCGTTGTGATGTTTCAGAGCTGAAGCAGTCTCCTTTGTACCATCAAAAACTCTCTTGTTGTTGTGATATGGTGGTTCTTGCGAAGGAACCTACGATGCCGCATGTAACACATTTTCAGCAGTATTTCAGCCACCAGCTACTTGTATCACCCAAGCAATGAACGCATCCATTGAATCCTTTTATAGTCTGGCCCGAAAGATTACCAAGAGCAGGGTAATTATTGATGGTTACGAATAAACAACTACGCGCGTAGCATGAAGTTCTCTCTTTTATACTCATCCCATACCCGTACACCGTCGTTCCACAATACCAGAAGATCTTCAACCAGTGGTTTGAGGTACACATCGATATCATTGCCAAGTTGCCTCAGCCCTTGGATCAACAGCGGCATCATAATGTACATTCGCTTCATACAAAGCTAAGGAGGAATGTTGTAGATACATAAAGTCACCGGCCAAGTGCTATAACTACTCATGCTGCCAAAAGGATTCATCCCATTTATACTGAGCCCGAATCTTATATTCCACATATCATATGCAAAGTGTTTCTTGTATGTTCTATTGATGTTCCTCCACTGCGTAGAGTCAACAGGGTGTCTGACCATTCCATCCTTCTTACACTCTTTGATGTGCCATCGCAGCAATTGAGCAGGCCTTTTGTTCACAAACAGATGTTTCAGACAAGGAATTATAGGTAAATACCACACCACCTTGGTTGGAGGTCTTTTCTTCTTACGCAACGCCTTAATGTTGTCATCACCGCACTTATATTGGGATGAGTTGCAAATGGGACACGCATCCAATTTTGTAAACTCATTGCAATACATCGCAGCGAGTACCGCAAGTCCCCAAGCTAGCTGTGGGATCTCCTCCAACTCAGCATCGGCGATCATCCTCGCAAACTTGATCATGTGCCTATCGACGCTGTCCCCGTGCGATGAGCAGAACAGGACCCACCTGAATAGCCACAAAAGGTACACCTTGTAGTGTCGGGCCACGGCGTGCTTCCCAGCTCCGTCTGCCATTCTCTCGGGTTGCATAAAGTGGTTAGTTTGTTAACTGCAATCAAAATCACACCTCAAAAGGGGAAATCACACTTACGTAGAACTGCACAAGCCACTGCTGCGTCGAACCGTGCGCATACGTGAAAGGAGTGTACCCTGCCTCCTGGGGTAGCACGCCCTCAAACCGATGGAGGATGTTAGTTCGCCACTCTAGGTCGACGTCTGCAGGAACCACCGCATCCCCTAAGCAGGGCAGGCCCAAGAGGTAACTCACATCCTCTAGTGTCGGAGCCATCTCACCGCACGATAGGTGAAAAGTGTGGGTCTCAGGTCGCCAATAGTCCAGTAGAGCAATCAACAAGCTCCTATCGTAGAGGAACCTCCTGGAGGCACCCCGTCGATCCTGAGTATTCACGTTGGTAGCCTCCACCAGCCAGGCTATAGGGAGTAGGTTAGCCGCTCTCAACCTGCAAACGAAAATGACAAGTATGATTGCCGAAGACATCAGTACAACGTTGCGACGAAACTGAACTAACCTCAGGATCCATCACGGATCAATACGCCATGCCCTCATGGGGTGCGCAAGCGCAGGGCACCAAGCTCGAATTGTAACACCCCGGCGCCAAACGCACCGCGAATGCTACCCAAAAACCCATTTAAAAGAATGACACCTCTACGAGAAGACTGAAATGAATTCAATCTTTAATCCCTTAAAGCGGCTTAAAAACTAAGCCACGAAATTTTCAAAATTTGGCATGACCTCTTTAGAACAGAGGACATCCACTCGCGAGACAAAAGAATGATAGCGGTCATATAATATATCAACCACTCAAAATAGGAAGAAACATTCTAGCAGGTCCTTAGTTAATCAATCAAACCCCCAATAGTAGTTAAGAAACTCCAACACGACGAACAACATATTACAACCTCATTAATTACATCCAGAATTATTGAATTTGTTAATAAATTATTGAAGATCGAAGTTGTGCACGTGATACTATTCCCAACCAGACAAATCAGCTTCAAGGTACCTAAAACAGGAAGCAAACAAGCGTGAGTCCAAGACTCAGCAAAGTGCAACAATAATAAAAAGGTAATAAATTCAACTGAATTACTTTTAATCTAGAATTTAATATAGCCATTACTAAATGGAAATCAACCAATAAAAGAAGCAATAACTAACTCCACTTACCACAACCAATTCGAAAACATAACTAAATCTTACCCCTGCCTCAATAAACATTTCTGGATGAGTCCACGCCTCAATCCTCAACCTGTTCTTCCCATTCTCATCAATCCCATTTATCAGTTGCAACACACAATGTAATGGAATGCGTTTATACTTTCATGCTCAAGTGCACAAAACATACAAAAGAAGAATCTCATATCCATACATCACAATCAACCCATTAAAAATGATTCATCATTGTCAATGCAATACAGATGCACATATGCCATACAAAAGAAGAATCTCATATCCATACATCACAATCAACTCATTAAACATGATTCATCATTGTCAATGCGATACAGATGCAAATATGCTTGCATGTTCACATGCTCATTTCATTTCACAATTTTCATGCATATGATGCATCATGCATGTCTCATTTCCTCTTTTAGCACATATCTGGGGTATGGCCGAGTGCACACCGTCGATGTGCACCCTCTCATTCCCCTTCCACCCGTGGTGGAGGGTGCCTACTCTTACTGACTCGCTCCCATACAACCACGTATATGGGACTACGAGGTAGGACTTTTGTACTCACTACATGTGAGCACAGAGACCCGCATCAGAATGGGTCACCTCTTCCATCAGGAATGCACAAATGCAAATGACATAAACAAATTTACGAACTACATTCATTTCTCACATTTGCATAGCCATAGCCAAATACATAAACATCACCCACTTCTCACATCCAGAAATTTCCATTTCACATTCTCAACACTCATAATCACATTCTCAACACTCCTAATCATATCCTCAACGCTCATAATCATACTCACATCACCAATTCTCGAGTAATTACTAATTCCATCAATCTTGACCATAAATCAAATCATTTTTGCAATCCAATCCCATACTTTCAGTATTCTCACTAGCCTACCAAACTAGTGAATCGGAATATGAAAGTAAAATTTAGCAAGATGTCTTCACGGCATCTAGACGAAATTCATTAAACATCGCACATAACAATCAATCCAGGGATGCAGCATAATTTCATGATTGCAAGGCATATAAAGTTCATCAAACAAATCATAACACGTTCAAACAACGATGCACTTGTATCGGGTTACTTACCCTTTTCATCAAAAGACAATTACCTTACTAGACGTGCTTATAAACACGAATGAAATCCATAGCGTAAGCATATACATAACGCAAGCAATCAACTAGATACCGTATAAGAGATATACGGGTTACACTTGCATATGAACTTGTTTTAAATAAAAGCATAACCAATTAACCATTCTCATTCATCATATCGCATACAAAATCAAACATGACAATATTAAAGCAATACATGGATAACCATATTATTGTAAAACCTAGTGGCTACCTAAGCCACAACCGATACAATGCACTTGCCTTTACCGAGCGAAAGAATGGAGTGGCATGTGGTTGAGGCCACTCCGATGCAGAACCTTCCTGTAAATAAAACAATATTCGTCCAACTCAAATTCATACACACTCGGTACAAGCGACAGAAGAAAACAACTCGATATATTCACATCTACAATCGAAACCAAAACATCCCTCATAACCACTTAAATGCAAATCTGGACAGTCGGCATTGAAAATGCCGTAACTTCCAAACGGCTACTCCAAAAAGGAAGAACCCGGGCTTTAAACGATCACAAGAGACAACTCTACAACTTCTTCTACAGCCGACCGATCGGAAAACGCACCGATTAATCTCAGTTTTGCGACGAACAGCAGACAAACACAAAATTAACTCGATCTGGACAGCAAACACCAAAATGAGCATAACTTGAGTTCTACAACTCTAAATCGCATAAACGAATACATTTTCTCAATCTACTCGAAAAATCCTAACTTTTTCTAGGCAATGAAAAGTCTAATTCGGCCTCTACGATGCTCTAATCTACAGAAGAACACAGACTGAACCAATCGCGACAAGAATTGGACAACACTCGGTAAAATAACCATAACTTTTAAATGGCTGAACGAAACTTGATGATTTTGGTCTCTTTGAAAGGTAATTCGATTATCTACAACTTTTGCAATAGCCAGACCCCCAGGAAATGCTTGCAGAATTTTCAATTTCGCGCTACAACAGTGCACACGAATCTGCCCGAAACCGAGATTGCTTTAAACCAATACTAAACTCTCAAATCCTTAATCCCTGCATCTCACAATCTTGAATCCTAGCTAGGCATTCACACAAATACCCTACATGCAAGCAAATAAAATCCCCCAAAGACCTAGGGTTTTTACCTCAAGGAAAGCCCAAGGAGGAAGGAGGGAGGTGGGGGAGATGCTGCCTTGACCCGAGGGAGGAGGAGCTCGCCGGAGTCCTGCTGGAGCTGGCGACGGCCGGGAATCCCAGGGAGGCGCAGGCCAAGGCGGCTGCTGCTGCTGCTCTTGCCGACTAAGGAGGAGAGCCAGGAGGGGTGCCAGCTGCTGCTCTTGCCGACTAAGGAGGAGAGCCAGGAGGGGTGCCAGCTGCTGCTCTTGCCGTCGCCCAGCAAGGGAAGAAGCAGGGCGCCAGGGAGGGAGTCGGCCACAGGAGCAAGGGCGCCAGGGAAAAGAAAAGGGAAAAAAGAGGAGGCGCAGGCTCTGCTGGGGAAAAGATATGCCTCCACACATTTCAGCCACACAAAGGAGAAGGAGAGAGAGAGGTTAGGTGAGGGAGGGGAAATTCCTAAAAACCCCTCCAAACCAAAATCCATCTTTTAACCAAAAGCGCATCCCAAATAATTTAATTCTTGGCGCGATAAGACAAATGACAGGATGAACAACTTGCCGCAGAACTAAATGGCTCGGAGAAAACAACCATTCCGATAAATATTTCACGGAAAAACTCAAAACCTTTAATAAACTGTGAGCGACAAAACTTTTCTCCAGAAGAAATCCTTGAATCAAGAAAATGAAGACAACTCTGGCCAAAAACTCAGGAAAACGATTTTGCGGTATTACACTCGAATGCCGCCTCCCCGTCCTACGAGGGCAAGGTCGCTAAGCGGCTCCGGTGAGTCCCATCGACCAACAGGTCTAGCAACTCATACTGCTCCACGCCCGCCATACCTGCAAATACATAGGGTTATGTTAGTGCGAAGTGTAAAAAAGGTACAAAATGAATACAATAATTACAAATAGAATATGCAACTGATAAGTACACATCAAATTCAAATACAATAATTACAAATAGAATATGCAAGGGACAAGTACACATCAAATTCGAATACAATAATTACAAATACAATAATATAATGCAAGTTCATTTCTGAAATAGCTTATATGATATTAAGGTTTTTGTTATAAGGAATCAATAGTGAGATGTAGTGTACGATGAGTATTTAGCCCTATGTGCTTTGCATGCAAGATGATTTATACATGTTGGGATCTACAAAATAAGGCTACTGGCTAAAGGTTTCTTAATCTCAACTATTCATATAAAGGGCTTTAGCGACCATAACACTTAGGATGATTACACTAGTAGGATTTAGATGAAAAGCAAATTAACATAAGAATATTTTTCTAGATTATGGTAGTCCATATCCTATAGAGCATTTCTAGACTAGTCTTTACAAAATTTACATTTAGATGAGATGTTTTACGAACTGCCAAAAAGGTATAAATGGTCATAAAGTTAACATTATAAAGAATAGGATTTCGTTTTAAGTTTGTGACTACACTATACATGATTATTCACTCATCTTTCTAGCATTAGCAGGAGATATCTCTAAGAGTGTTTTAAAGTTAGGTCCGCAATATTTGGCTTTTATCCAAGATGTTTTTCATACAGGTGATCATTATAGCCTAATGTGGACTTATTTTAATACTGTATAAATATAAAATATTTTTATATAACCAGAAAGGTTATCACTTTTTAAGGTTATAGGATTTGGTTTCATTAAATTTAAGGTTCGTTTGAGAAAGTTATGACTATTTAGACTATATAAGGATTGGAACTTCGACTATTGAACAGAGGTTACAACTATGGCAAAAATCTAAATATTTTTGCATATTTGGGATCCTTGTAACATTAGAAGTATAACAAAACTAGTTTTACCAAGATTTGAGTTCATTTGATCCATATTCTAACTATTTGATTTTCCATGCAACAAAGGCTTTCTATATATTCACTTTTTGATTCAAAATGAGTTCAATCCTAAATGTTTTTGCAAAATGGAACATCCATGACCACAAAAATATGTGAGAATTATTTCATAATTTAAAGAGTTATGGTTTGTACAATTACAATATAGTTATATTATAGTAGACTCAAGTTTTATTTTCAAACAATTCAAACTATGTTCGAAGTTAATTTATATTTACATGAATTAGTTTCTTTTGGTCTCGAAGATTACAAAAATCATTTCATATTTTTAAGAGTTAAAATTTTCATATGTGCAATAGTGTCCATATAAGTTCTTATTTAAACTTTATTTCAAATAATTCAAACTATGATGTAAAATTAATTTTTTTGCATATTTTAATCTAAAAGATTTTATATGAATTTATAAATTTATTTTATCAAATTTTGATTAAAAATGTGAAAGTTATAGAAGCTCGTATATTTAACTAGTTAGAAAATGCATTAAGAAATGGAAATGCGCTTTTTTATATTGGAAAGCACCTTTACTGGTTGAACTGAGGTTGCCTCATGCTGACTGATGTTTGGTCCTCGTGACATAGAGGAAAATAGAGGAGACGGTGGCTACGCCTGCTGACGGCGAAGGAGGGCATGGCTCGTCCGGCCAGCGTCTAGAGAGCACGAGGAGTACGAGGGGGTTCTTAGGAAGGTCTCAGCTGCGAAAATGACGCACCATAGAGGGTCACCAATGAGGACCAGTGGTGGTGCTGGCAAAAGATGGCCGGAGAAGAAAAAAGAGACTTGCTTGATCGCAGATGAGGACGATTTGAGCATTAACTAGCTCACAAGGATCCATTTTACTGGTTTGTAAGGTTAGAGAGTGGTTGAGGTGAGTCGCCACCGCACGCCGCCATTGGGGAAGAAGAACAGTGGCAGGAGAGTGTTGTGAAAATCTAGCTGAAGCCAAGGGGTGTCGGATGAGTTCAGTAGATCACAAAGATGCTCAAGGTTCATGGAATTGAAATTCTACTCACCGAATCGCCTGATTTAAGTTTTGCGCCTACACTCGAGCTCTCTGAAAATGGCGGAATCGAGACAAATTCTGGCGAATCGGCAATTGCCTGGGCGAGAGGGCTTGAGGAGGCGGTCTTTGGGGTGTATGGGGTACTCGGGATGTGCTTTGGTGACTTAAATAGGTAGCAATGCGATTCAGTACAGGGTGTGAACTCAATTGGGTTTTTGAGGGCGGAATCATGGTGACTCTGTATGCGCGTCTGAAGAAAATGCAAAGATAATACCTAAGCAGGGCATTGCGGTTACATAGGTCTGGCAGAGAGGTGCTTAGGCTAGACGAGCTGTCGCAGTGCTATTGCTTGCCGTGGCAGAGGCTATCAACTGCAATCTTCTGCCGTGGCAGCTTCTGGGTAGCCGAACTGAGCAAGAGAGATTAGGGCACTGTGGTTGTCTTGCCGTGGCAAGAATTGACTGTTTCTTGGCTTGACGCGGCAAGGAACGACACAGAGAATTCCTACCATGGCAAAGCGATGGCAGTGAATCGGATTGGAGAGTGATAGATTGGATATTGCGCATGATTCTTGTATATTTCAAAGAACACGTTACAGTCACTTATATAGCGATGGTGGTTGTGGGCTGAACCCCTAGCAACGACACAAAAGGAATGTGGGCGCAAATCCTATCAGTCGGCCGTGATCACACAGGACTCGGCGGCAACTAATGGCCAGCATGCATGCATGCAGCGGACGCGCGTGAATGCAGCAGCGTGCGCGTGGATGCAGCGGCCAAGGAAGGAAGCAATGATCTGGTAATTAAAAGGTATATCATAATCCTTGCTAACAGTCAGCATGCATGGCCAGGGAAGGAAACACAGATACCGTAAATTAAGGTTATACCATAATCCTTGCTAACCCCGTGAGCTCGGACATCGGCATCGCGGACGTTGAGACTGGACCGAAACTCAGTAAAGATAGACGTTGGCAGGCCCTTCGTGAAGATATCGGCGAACTGAGACGTCGTCGGCACATGCAGTACACGGACAGCTCCAATGGCGACACGTTCATGAACGAAATGAAGGTCGATCTCGACATGTTTGGTGCGCTGATGTTGGACCGGATTTGTTGATAAGTAAACCGCGCTAACGTTATCACAGTAGACAAGCGTAGCATGGGGTAGCGGGCTGTGAAGTTCCATTAACAACTGACATAGCCAAGAAGCTTTAGCAACAGCATTTGCGATGGCTCGGTATTCCGCTTTTGCACTGGATAGAGAAACTGTGTTCTGCCGCTTGGATGACCAGGAGACGAGGTTGGTACTAAGGAACACAGCGTAGCCGGAGGTGGACTTCCGTGTGTCAAGGCAACCCGCCCAATCGGCGTCAGAGTAGACAGTCAAGTCTGTAGGTGTAGACCGATGCAGAAATAAGCCATGCGCTAGGGTGCCGCGCAAGTATCTGAGGATGCGTTTAACAGCTGTGAGATGCGGCTCTCGGGGATCATGCATATGGAGGGAGACTTGTTGAACAACATAGGCGATATCCGGTCTTGTGAAAGTGAGATACAGGAGGGCACCAACAAGACTCCGGTAGTGAGTGGCATCACTCACAGGAGGACCGGCGGATGCGGAGACCTTCGGCTGAGTGTCAACCGGAGTGGAGCATGATTTGCAATCAGTCATACCAGCACGATCTAGAATATCCAGTACATACTGCCGTTGATGAAGGAACAAGCCCAAAGCACACCGCTGCACTGAGATTCCCAGAAAGTGATGCAGCTCACCAAGATCTTTCATAGGGAATTCCTGCTGGAGAGCACTAATGGTGCGGCGAAGAAGAGCAGGAGACGACGCTGTCAACACAACATCATCCACATACAAGAGGAGCTAGACAGTGTCGGAGTCAAGACGGTAGACAAACAGGGAGGTGTCGAATTTAGCTTCCACAAAACTAAGAGTGAGAAGGTGGGAGGCAAATCGACTATACCATGCGCGAGGAGCCTGTTTGAGACCGTAGAGTGATTTGTTGAGGTGGCAGACAAAGTATGGGCACGAGGAATCAACAAATCCAGTGGGCTGAGAACAATACACTGTCTCGGCGAGAGTCCCATGTAAGAAGGCATTCTTGACATCCAACTGATGAACGAGCCAGTTCTGAGAGAGCGCTAGAGAGAGCACAGTGCGAACTGTGGCAGGCTTCACGACAGGACTGAACGTCTCATCATAATCAACCCCAGGTTGTTGAGCAAAGCCACGAAGAACCCAACGTGCTTTGTAGCGTTCTAGAGTGCCATCAGACTTGAATTTGTGCTGGAAAATCCACTTCTCGGTGACAATGTTGGCCTTGGGCGGACGAGGGACAAGGTCCCAAGTATTGTTGGACTGCAAAGCAGCGAATTCTTCTTCCATGGCAGTACGCTAGTTTGGATCGACCAGGGCGCTGCGGTATGTCTTCGGAACTGGAGAGATTGTGTCAGCATGATGGTTTTGGTGATGATGACTAAGTCAATAATGTTTAATGCTATGAAAGGACTTTGATTTGTGAACCAAGAATCTACTGAAATGACAAGGTTAGGATGCTTTGTTACTAGTTTATGGCTTGGGAGTTGATTTAGGCCAAGTAGTTAGAATTTTTCTTTTAGTCGTACTATAAAGGGTGATTTTGTTCAAGCTAGTATTTTGGTTCACAATGCTAAGTCAAAATTAGAACAGCGTGGAGTTAAAATTACCAATTCATTTTGTTCCTTGAATCAAAATCTTCTATCATACAAAAATCCAAATATGCAACGGTCTGAGCCTCAGTTGTTCATTCCTTATGTCCGGAGCAAACTTAGTCAAAATTCTTTTCGCCGGACCAATTTCATCTTTTCCTTTGTTTAGTCCGGTGCAGTTGTAATTCACTCTGTTAAATCTTTCCTTGTTCACGGCGGACCAAATACTCACTCTCATATACTTTAGTCCTTAGTGAAAATTCCTTGTAGAAAACTTGCAACCGAGCCTTTTCCATCTATGACGGACCAAATTATTTAGTCCGGCGCGCACTCAAAAGTCTCTGTTTTATGCCGGACCAAATCTTGCTTTCTATTCCTTAAGTCTGTGATAGATATATTCCTTATTGAAATCAAGCCGAGAGTTTTTCATTCACGCCGGACCAAATTTCGTCTTCAAAATATTTAGTCCGGCGCTAAAGAGAATCTCTCAGTTGAGCTAATTCCTTGTTAAAAAGTCCGTAGCTGCTGATTCTTGTGAAACACATCTACGGCGGACCAAATATTTTGGTCCGGCGTACATGTTGAACTCTCATTTCTTTGCCGGACCAAAATCATCCAAAACTCCCATGTACGCGGACCAAATTTTTTGGTCCAGCGTAAATGCTCAAAATTGGTCCATGGTATATAGGATCAGTATCGCTAAGTCTTTTTGCCTAGTCTGTTGTAAACGTGTTTTAGTTGGATTTTGACATTCTGACACATCCAACGGTTACTGTGGTAGGTACAACGGTTATTTTCTGTCCAAATGGCTATATAAGCATTTCCTGAGCCATCTACCACATAACTTTTGATCTCCTTGACATGTTAGCAAACTTAGAGCTTTCATTCCATCAAAGGAGACTGTGCTTCATCTTCAAACCCAAAACCTTAACACTTTCAGGTGTTTTATCTCCAAGCATAAATTCTAAAAGTGCTGTGTGTTGTGAACCAAGAGACAGGGTTTGAGCTAAGTCTGTTACTCTTGGATCTGTGTGATCCTAGATGGCTTGGAGGCAGTAAAGGTGCAACCTGTCCAAAGAGTTTGTGGAAGGCCACCTTGTTTGTGAGAGGTTTGGAACTCACTTCATTGGAGTGGTGAAAGAGTTGCCATAGTGGAGACCCAAAACTACTGCGACTAGCTTGTGAGGGAGCTACACTTCAAGGAGAAGTGCTCCAACGTGGAGTAGGAGTCAGGCTCTGAACCACGGGATAAAATCTCTTGTGTCTCCTATTTACTTTCTTGCATTATCCTTGTGTCATTTCTTTTCTGATATTCCGCTCATTTCTTTCTCTTGTATTGCTTCTGTTATTCTAACTGTTAAAGCTTGGTAGTTGCACTTAATCTAAATAATTAAAATTTGAAAAGTTGCCTATTCACCCTCCTCTAGGTCAACTTGTTCCTTCATGGACAATTGAAAGAAAATTAATTCTCCTTAGTTTACTAATGTTCAGATGGGATAAGATAGAGGCATAGAAAAGAAGAGATTTATAGCATCATTTTCCAAATTTTATTTGTAGACTCTTCCTTTTATTTAGAACATAAACTTGGCTCCCCCTTAATGTGACATTTATCAAGCAATATTTGAATAGGCAATGATGTTCAATTCATTTTTCAATTTTAAAAATCTGGCCTCATCATGTGGTTTAGTGAAAATATCAGCCAATTAGTCATCAGTTCTTACATAACTAAGCATAATGTCACCTTTGGCAACATGATCACGAATAAAGTGATGTCGGATTTCAATATGCTTAGTTCTAGAGTGTTGGACCAGATTGTTTGCTATTTTCAATGCACTTTCATTGTTACACAACAGAGGCACAATATCAAACTTAATGCCATAATCCAAAAATGTTTGCTTGATGAATAGAATTTGTGCACAACAACTGCCAATAGCCACATATTCGGCTTCGGCAGTGGAAAGTGCTACTGAGTTCTGCTTTTTAGAACACCAAGAAACTAAAGATCTTCCTAACAAATAACAACCCCCTGAGGTGCTTTTATGATCAATTTTGTAGCCGGCATAGTCAGAATCTAAATAGCCGAGAAGCTCAAATGGAGCACCTTTAGGGTACCATAAACCAATACAAGGGGTAAATTTTAGATATCTAAGTACTCTTTTTACAGCACTAAGATGAATTTCCTTAGGGGCAGCTTGGAATCTAGCACACATACAAACACTAAACATGATATCAGGCCTAGATACTATCAAGCAAAGTAGAGAGCCTACCATGGACCTATATAGCTTTTGGTCAACAGACTTACCTCCCACATCTTGATCAGGATGTGTATTAGTTGCCATGGGAGTTTTAATTAGCTTGCATTCTTCCATCTTGAAGCGTTTGAGGAGATCTTTAGTATACTTTTCTTGAGAAATAAAAGTTCCCTCTTTCAGCTGCTTGACTTGAAATCCAAGGAAGAATGACAGCTCCCCTATCATTGACATCTCAAATTCTTTGGCCATCATTTCACCAAACTCCTTGCAAAAAGAGAGATTAGTACATCCAAAGATAATATCATCTACATATATCTGGCAAATCATTAATGCATCATTGATTTCTTTCAAAAATAGTGTTGGATCGACCTTCCCAATTTTGAAGTTCTTAATTAATAAAAAATCTCTAAGGCGCTCATACCATACCCTAGGGAATTTCAAGCCATAAAGTGCCTTAGACAATTTATAAACATGATTGGGCAAATTTAAGTCTTCAAAACCAGAAGGTTGTTCAACAAAAACAGTTTCATCAATGATACCATTAAGAAATGCACTTTTAACATCCATTTGAAAGAGAGTAATATTAAAATGAGAAGCAAAGGCAAGAAGGAACCGTATGGCTACAAGACGTGCTACAGGGGCATATGTTTCCCCGTAGTCTAATCCTTCTATTTGAGTGAAGCCTTGAGCTACTAGTCTTGCCTTATTTCTTACCACAACCCTATTTTCATTTTGCTTGTTTTGGAACACCCACTTTGTTCCAATCACGTTATAATCCTTTGGTCATTCCGTCATGCTCCATACTTTGTTCCTTTCGAAGTTGTTGAGTTCTTCTTCCATGGCCACAATCCAATCAGCATCTTCTAGTGCTTCTTCTACTGTCTTTGATTCAATACAAGAAACAAAAGAGTAATGTTCATAAAAAGAAGCTTGTCTAGAGCGAGTTTGGACACCCTTACTGATTTCACTGATGATTTGATCCGTGGGGTGGTCCTTAGCAATTGAATGATGGCTCTTGATAAGGATTTGTCTGTCTTGGTCTTTTTCTTCCTCTTCTTTTTGAGTTCCATCATGTGGTACCATTGATGATGCAGGCAGCTCATCTTTGTCTTCCTTAGGCTTTATGTCTCTAACTTCCATCTTTCTCATTGCTTGCACTAAGGCATCATCTCCTACATCATCTAAGTTCTCATGCTCACCTTGTGGGTCATTAGATTCATCAAACTTAACATTATATGTTTCTTCAATTAAGCTAGTAGAATTATTGAATACTCTGTAGGCTTTTGACTTAGAAGAATATCCTAACATGATGCCAATATCACATCTAGTTTGAAACTTTCCTAAGTGTGTTCTCTTTTTGTAGATATATACTTTACAACCGAACACACGAAAATAGGATATGTTAGGCCGCCTACCAACCAATAGCTCATAAGGAGTTTTCTTAAGAAGTCTATGAAGGTAAAGACGATTGATAGCATGACAAGCAGTATTAATGGCTTCAGCCCAAAAAGCATCAGATGTACCATATTCGTCTAACATAGACCTAGCCATTTCAATGAGAGTTCTATTCTTTCTCTCAACCACACCATTTTGCTAAGGAGTATATAGGTGGCTGAGAGTTCATGCTTAATTCCTAATTCATCACAATATTCAATTATATTGGTATTAACAAACTCAGATCCATTGTCACTTCTAATTTTCTTGATGGGGCAATCATACTCATTTTGGGCCCTTTTTGCAAAAGATTTAAAAACTTTTCCAACTTCACTTTTATTTGGCAAAAAGAAAATCTAGGTAAAACGGGAGTAGTCATCTACTACTACCAGGCAATATGAGTTGCCACCAATGCTAGCATATGAAGTGGGGCCAAACACATCCATATACAAGAGCTTAAGTGGTCTAGTGGTGGACATGATACTTTTGGTGGGATGAGAATTAGTTACTTGTTTGCCAGTTTGGCAAGCACTGCATAGCTTATTTTTTCAAATTTAACATCCTTTAGACCCACCACTAACTCATTTTTGAAAAGCTTTTTGAGGTTAGACATACCTACATGCCCAAGACACCTATGCTAAAGCCACCCAAGAGAGATTTTAGCTAATAGGCAAGTCGAGATGCAAGAGGAGTTAGAATTGAAATCAACTAAATAAAGATTTTAAAATCTAAAACCTTTGAAAATAAGCTTTTCATTTTTGTCAAACACAGATACCCCATTAGTTGAGAAGATACAATGAAAGCCAAGATCACATAATTAAGCACCTGATAGTAAGTTGAAATTTAATGATTCAACAAGAAGAACATTGTCAATAGAATGATCATTGGAGATGGCAATCTTACCAATACCTTTTACCTTTCTCTTGCTATTATCTCCAAAGGTAATCTTGTGACTTGGATCATTCTCTCCTTCAATAGAGATGAACATTCTTAAGGTCCTGGTCATGTGTTGTGTGCAGCCACTGTCAATCACCCAATGCCAGTCTCCACTTTTGTAGTTCACCTAAACAAAGAAATTTATTTCTTGATTTTAGGTATCAAAATGCTTTTGGGTCCTTTAACGTTAGTTTCAACAATTTTTGGGCAAAAAGGATTTATATGTAATGACTTAGGTACCCAAATAGCTCTAAGCTTTCTATCAAGATTAGATGGGCTAACATATTTTACATTCATCTTACCCCTAAAGTCCTTAAAAAGCATGTAATGAGCATCTAGCATGCAACCCCTTTTTACTTTAGCATGAGAGACATTAGCAAGATGACAATTTTTAGATATATGATTTGACTTATGACAATAATAGTATTGTGTGCCCTTCTTGACAAAAATCTGATCAGGTTTGGTCCATTCATTTTTCTTAGGCAAAACGTTAGGCTTATATTCTAGACTCTTTTTGCCCAAGTCGACCCTTTGTTCAACCAGAATTTTATCAAAGGTAGCACTACCAAGAAAGCATTTTTCTAATCCCTTATCAAAATTTGCCACTTTAGATTTTAGTTTTTCATTTTCAATTATAAACTCCCTAGCACAAGATGCATTTTTACAGTTTTCATTGCAGGTACTAGAAACATTTGCATCATTGAGCAAATTACAAGAAATAGATATATCACATGAAGGGACAATATTTGATTTGCTAACAGTAAATTCATTTTCAATTTCAAGTTCACAATGTTTATTTAGCAGATCTTCATGATTCTTAATAAGAGAAGCATGATTAGCAGTTAAGTCATTATGAGACCGCACAAGTTTTTCATAATTCTCAACAAGTTCATCATACTTGTTTTGCAACAACTGTTGATCATTATTTAAGCTAACAATAGTTTTCTTAAGAGCTTTTGTTGAACTTGTTTTGGCATGCAAAGCATTATTAAACTCTTCTATTATCTCTACTAACTCATCATAAGAAGGAGAATCACCTACTTTATCCTCTTTAGTTCTTGCCATTAGACACAGAGGGAATGAAGGTGGAGGTGGAGTAGACTCGTCTAATGCAAGCCTAGCTAGCTCTTTTGTTCTTGTGTCTTCTTCATCTGAGGAGGATTCTTCACTTGGACTTTCTTTATCTGTCATCCACTCCCCAATGTGAGCCTCCCCTTTCCTTTTCTTGAGTACTTCTTAGAGTAGCCCTTCTTGAAATACTTCTTCTTGTGCTTGTCATGAGCCTTCTCCTCATCTTCGTCATCTTTGCCCTTATACTTGCTCTTCTTCTTAATTTTATTTGGGCATCGAACAGCTATGTGGCCTTTCTCATTACACTCAAAGTAGATGACATTAGAAAAAGGATTTTTCTTTGAGTGGTAAGAGAATGACCTTCCTTTATCTTTGATGTTAACTCTTCTCATGATTTTATTGGCTTTCCTCATGAGCAAAGCCAGCTTCTTTATATCCTCATCTTCATCATCACTTGACTCATCACCATCTTCATCATCTGATGAGTCTTGTACTATCTCCTTGGCCTTGAGAGCGATGGATTTCTTCTTTGGGGCATCCTCTTTCTACCAAGGTGAGCTCATGAGCTGAAATTTTAACTAGTAACTCGGTTGGTGTGAGTCGCTTGAAATCACCACTGTTGGACAGATAGGTGATCAAGCTGTGATAGGCCCGAGGAAGTACTTTTATCATCTTCCTGCACACCTCAACATCAGGAATTTTAGTTCCTAGGCCTTTAAGTTCATTTACAGTAGGGTTAAACCTAGAAGACATATCATTAGCATTCTCATCAGGAAGCATTTTAAATTGATCAAAATTTTCTCTTACTACGAAGTATTTTTCTTCTTTTACATCAGATGTTCCTTCATGAATCTCTTGCAATGTTGTCCAAATATCATAAGCAGAGGTAAGATTACTTACTTGATCAAATACTTCTAAACTAAGACATGAAAATATAGCATTTTGAGCTTGAGCATCATACTGCATATTTTGGATCTCATTAGGAGTGGGTTCACCATACACAGTTTGCCCTTCGGCCATGATGCATGGAGGCAAGGGCTTCGCTGTGACCCTCCACACATCATACCTGACAGCCTCTAAATAGCATCTCATTCTAATTTTCCAGTAGGCATAATTTGTACCATCAAAAACTGGTTCTCTTCCTATACTAACAGTTGTGGATCTATTTCCCTCAGCCATTTACCAAAGCTAATTAAGCTTATCTAGGTAAACCAAGCTCTGATACTACTTGAAGGATCAAGTTGGCCTAGAGGGGTGTGAATAGGCAACTTTTCAAATTTTAAGGATTAATTCCATAATGGTTATTTAGCTTAAGAGAGAGATGCTAACAAATATAAGATGGTAGAAAGCTAAGAACAATACAATAACAACATAGTAAAGTAAGACATAAACAAAAGTAAGCGCAAGAGACACCAATATTTATCCCGTGGTTCGGAGCCACTCTCCTACTCTACGTTAGAGCACTTCTCTCGAAGTATAGCTCCTCCAAAGCTAGTTGCAGTAGCTTTGGTCTCCACTCAGGTAGCTCTTTCACCACTCCGGTGAGGTGAACTCCAAACCTCTCACAAACAAGGTGGACTTCCACAATCTTCTTTGGAACGGTCGCACCCTCACTGCCTCCAAGCCGTCTAGAATCACAAAGATCCAAGAGTAATAGACTTTACACAAGCTCTATCTCTTGGTTCACACAGCACAACACTACTAGACTTAAACTTGGAGCTAAAACACTTGAAAAGTGTTAAGATTTTGAGTTCAAAGGTGAAGCACAGTCTCCTTGAGTGCATGAATGCTCTAAGGATGCTAAGATGTCAAAGAGATCAAAAAAATATATAGTAGATGGCTCAGGAAATGCTTATATAGGTATTTGGATAGAAAATAGCCGTTACACCTACCACTGTGACCGTTGCAACGTGTCAGGGTGTCAAAATTTAGCTTAACACGTTTGCCACGGACTTAGCAAAATAGTCTAGCGATAGTGATTCTATGTACCCCAGACCAATTTTGACTATTTACGCCAGATTGAAAATTTTGGTCCGTCGTACAAAGGATGCAAGAATGACTTTTGTCTGGCAAGGATATGGGAATTTTACGCGTGCGCCGGACCAAATATTTTGGTTCGCCGTAGAAAAGTTTTGCAGGAGAAGAGTAGCAATGGACATTTTGACATAGAATAAGTTTAACCGAGACAATTGCTTTAGCGTCGGACTGAATTTGAGTTAGCAAAATATTTGGTTCGGCATGAATAGAATACGCTCGGTTTGTTTTGAACAAGGAATTTACTTACCACAGGCTTATGGAATAGAAGACAAGACTTTGGTCTGACGAAGAGATAAAACCTTTATATGTGCGCCGGACTGCAAAATTTGGTCCGTGGTAAATGAAGAGTGCTAGGTTAGAAGTTTTCTTCAAGGAATTTTCACTACGGACCAAATTGAATTTGGTTCGGCGAAGAAGACTTACACCGGACTAAAATATATGAGTGTATTTGTTTGGTCCGTCGTAAATGGATAGAGCTCAGTTAGGATTTTGATCAAGAATACTTGGACTAACAAACTATTTGGTACTAGGGAAGTCTAACCGAGAGGAATACAAGTACGCCGGATTGAGTTTTGAGATAGCAAAGATTGGTCCAGCGTGAATAGTGAATGCTCGGTTAGAGTTTTATGCCGAGTATGTTTTGGCGCCGGACTAAAAGGACTTTGGTCCGGCGAAAATGGATTTTGGCTAAGTTTGCACCGGTCCCAAGAAATGAACAAATGAGATTTAATCCAGCACATATTTGGACTTTGAATGAGGAAAGATTTTGATTCAAAGAGCAGAATGATTAAGAGTTTTAACTCCAAGCAGTCTAATTTGTCTTAGCCTTATGAACCGATCACTAACTTATGCATAGTCCCCCTTTATAGTACGGCCAAAGAAAAATAATCCTAGCTACTTAGCTTGTATCAACTCCTAAGCCATAAACTAGTAACAAAGTACCTTAATCTTATCATTTCAGCATATTTCTCTAATGCTTCAACCAATGTTCTTCAAAACTTAATGATTATTGACTTGATCATCGACACCAAAACCATATAAATAAACATGATAACAGATTTGAGGAGACCTAGATGCTATCACCATGCTAAGTACAATCTAAATTAACCAAAATTCATATTAAAAATAATAGAAAATTAGTAATTTATTTCTATGTGAATTCCAAATTAAATACATAATAAAATAAAATTCTAAATAATAATTAAATAAAAATACATATAGTTATTTATACGGTGGATCCAAGTTATAACACTGAACTTTAATACATGTTTCTGGTATCTATTTGGTCCCATCACATAAAAAGTATTTTTCACATGATATATCACTTATATATAAAAGTCGAGGAATCAAATTATCATTTTTTATACAAATGAATTCTTCTTATTACTAACATATCTTAATAATATGGTTATGAAATAATATTTAATAAACTAGCCCATACAAATGGATGGGTTGGTGACTAATAAAGCAATCTATGTTTGAACTTAGGGTATGTACAATAGTGTGATGTCAGCTGTCTATATATTTTGCTATGTAAGATTTTTATTGACATAAAAAGAAAGGGATAGAGTATATTGTCTCTTCATGAAGAGACGATCATATAAATAGCATAAAAACACCATTAAGTAAATTATTATCTATAATAAATATTTTTATACTATAACTAAAAGATTGCGAGAATCTTATAGAGAGAACTTAAGATGTCATATATTGTATAAATTGTCTTTAGTTTTGTCGTAAGATAATATGAAGTATATAAATAGAAATCATCTCTATTATTGTACATACTCTTAGACAGTTGACAATGGGCTACTAAGCTAGCGATCTATGAAAGCAAACTAGTCATGTGCTTATGTGTAGCAACGAAAACTCAATTTACGATAAAAAAATTTATTTGCAAAGAGCACTAACTTTAGTTATGTTTCAATGGTAGAAAAGCCTTGTCCCTCCGAAGAGATTTGAAAGGGAGAGCTGAGAGATTTGAGAGGGAGAGCTGAGCGGCCGCATCGAGGGAGGAGGAGGTGGTGCGGGGTCAAAGTGGTTTGAGATGAAAGATATCGTGGATGGAGCGATTAGGGCTACGTGAACGTGTGAGAAGATGAGAGGAAGGAGTGGGACTATCGGGTTAAATCTTCTTCTATCTCAATTGTTTATATCATATCTAACGGTTCAAATATTCACTACAATAATCCCGCAAATTAACATCGGCCAAAAGCCGACGTTAATTAGCTATTTGCTGACGTTACTTGTAATTAACGTCGGCATATGGCTAATTAACGTCGGCTTTTGGCCCACGATAGTTAATCGATGTTAATTAGCATAATTAACGTCGGCCATATTCAGCCGACGATAATTACTGTCGTGAACCTGGTAATTAACGTCGGCTTAGGCCTAGCCGACGTTAATTATCAATTAACGTCGGCCATTATTCAGCCGACAATAATTACTGCCGTGACCCCTCTAATTAACGTCGGCCAGGTAGGCCGACGTTAATTAGCGATTTGCCGGATAATTGTCGGACGAAACAGGTATCCCAGAAGTACTAATTAACATCGGCTGCCACGTAGGCCGACGTTAATTAGTGCCTAATTAACGTCGGCTAACCCTTTGGCCGACGTTAATTAGTAATACCAGGGGCAACTTTTTCCCCTATTTTCATGTTTCGCCACACAATTCAATACATAATATAATCAACATTGACAGCAATTCACACATCAACACATACAATTCATGAATATAATCAATCCAGCACAGAACATGCATATAATCAAGTCATCGATCCATCATAATATCCAAATTGTCATAACATCCAAAAAAGGCCAAAGTGACACAACTACAAACACATGCAAAGTTCAACTCGAATCATACACATCCAAAGTGTATCATACACAACTATCAAACAATCTACAACTACTGGCCGCCATCTGGTTGATTGGAATTCTGGCCGCTTGATCTGGAAGCAAAGAGCGCGTTGACAAAGGCAGTTGCACCGTCGGTTCCCTACACAAGAAAATGCAAGATTAGACAATAATATAAGAATGAATGTACCATAAGGAGACAAGAAACGAACCGCCGGATCTGCAGGTGCTGCAAGTGTTGCAGGCGGAGTACTGTAAGACGAGGACCCATGTGCCGTTGATCCCTACATAAGGCAACAATTATAGCTAGATTGATCAAATTTTACTAGATTTACAAGTTTTGACAAAGTTTAGCTAGAAATTAGTAAGTGTAGCTAGATTGACTAAATGTAGCTAGTTTGAACAAGATTAGGTACAACAAACTAATATTAGCTAGATTGACTAAGTTCAACTCGATTCACAATGTTTAGCAAGAATACCTGAGCTGCAGGAGGTGCCGGAGGATACATCCCCCATTGTGGCGGTGGCGGCGGCAGCTGGAACGGTGGAAAGACAATGTTTTGCCCCATCGCCTGGAACATTGCCTACAAATACAATGTATAAGTATTTTGAATTAATATATTCTCTAAATGCAATAAATTGAAGACTCAGACTTACTTGAATCGCCGCTTGTCACAGTTCGGTATGAAGCGTAGTACTCTTGCTGCGCCCTTGCATAATCATCACGTTGGCGCAGCTCCTCACGCAGCCTAGTAACCTCCAACTCCGCCTCGAGGAGCGACGGCTACCAACCCCCGAGCTCTGGGACGAAGAAGATCCCCTCTCAGCTCGCACCACCGCCGAGTCGATCACTCCAGTGAACATGGAGTACCTTCAAAATGCGTGACCACAAAGGCTTGAGCACTTGAAATTATGACTTCATGAAATTTTAGAAGGTATGACATCTCACCGTCCATGGGCCTTGCCGCCTCCACTAGCATGCACAGCTACGCCGTCAAGCGGTTCCTTCCTCCAATCATAGTCTTCACCATGGCGCTTGACCATTTCCTCGCCATATTTCTCCTACATAACCAAATCAGACAATTTAAATGGGAACTGCAAATCAAACAACTTAATTTGAATTGGATGAAAATTGTGACCACTAACCAGCCGATCAAGAGTCATGCCTTGCCTGTTACTGTCAGGTGTGTCAGTCTCGACCTTTATGACCTTCCACGTACACTTCAATATCACTCGGTGAACACCGGTCCGAGCCTCCCAGAGACATAAGTTAGGTTCATACATATACTTGGTAACATGTATTTTGCAAAAGATTGCTACGGCGGACTTACCATGCGCTTAGCTTTACGATATGTCCATCGCCATACGTGTGCTTTGATTCTTTGCCTCGGATCTCGGTTCTTTTTGACTTGGCGATGAACTCGGTGAAGCCCAACGCCAAAAAAGAGCCCGTAAGCTTCGGACGGTCCCCAACCATGAAATCATGACTGCACAAAGATATTAATACATTAAAACAACATTACCAAGAAACGTTAAACTCAAATAGCTCCAATATTTGTTGTTTTACTGCATGTCTTGTTCTCGGTCAAGTAACTTCGAAGACCGCGAGTCCTGTTAATTCGTTGCCCTTTAACGGACCTCAAGTAAAGATTTGTTGCTTGAATCCGAGCATTAGACAATGCATCTTTGGTCACCCGACGTGCATTTACATGGAAAACTCTACGAGCATGCTCCATGTTTGCACCGTCAAGAAGCGGTAACGCTTCGCAATTGTTCATCACAAAGAATAGTTAGAATAGTAAAGAATCGACAGTTGAACCAATACCAAGCGGCACAGAGAATTTTACCGAAGTCATTCCAAGCGCCTCGAGCATTCAAGTGCTCGGCATTAGAACAAGCGGTAATGATCCCAACTAGTAGCAACAAATTGCTCGCCATTGGTCATTGTGACCAACCGGGGGTAGTGCAAGCGGCAGAGGTTACCTAGCACGTAGTTAACCCGCCTATGGTGTCTGTCGTCAAACCCCGAGTCATCCCATGAACTGCAAGACATATAAATGATATAGTTCCAGTTCAGAAAGAAATGAAATAAGACATGGTTTAGAAAATACAAACCTATCGCCAACAGGTGTGATCACAACCTTGTCCTCCTCCCGTCTGGGCGCTGGAGGGGGGGGGGGCGACAGTGTGGCTCCTCCTAAACCTCAGGCGGGCTCCGGTAGAACCCTCGGTCGTATCCCCACCCATTGGGTCCTCATCCCCTTGGCCCACATCGGCCTCCTGATCCTCATCTATCCCAGCTACAACAACAATAATGAATGAATGAATAAAGAAGATAATAATCAAATAAATTATGAGCATATAACATTCTAGTTTACCTGCGTCAACATCAGCCTCCTGATCCTCATCGATCCCACCTACAACAACAACAATAATGAATGAATAAAGAAGATAATAATCAAATAAATTAAGAGAATATAACATTCTAGTTTACCTGCATCAACATCCATGGCAACAGCCACTTCTGCCTCCGACGATGTCTCATCCTGCGAAATAATACAAGACAGTTATATTTATATAATATTTATGTTTTGACATGAAGTACACATCAAAAGCTTAGTTATCCCTCCACTCTGCAAAGGAACACTACGACTCTGCAACTCAGGCTCCACTGGACTCAACAAAGCCCGCCGTCTACTTGCCTAACATGCTGAGAGTGCAGTCACATGTGTCAGGAGGGAAAATAAAAAAATCAACAAGAAGCATCTATCAATCTAGTGATGAGTTCTTAAATAGATCAGGAAGCTTGTACAGTTTGGATTTCTCTAATCAAGGCCAGTCAGGAAGCCAGAGAAGTCAGGATTGCATTGCTAACTCTGGAAGGAATGATTCATCTACAGGAGTTGCACACCAACCACAAATTGTTCTCTTAGGATCTGACCGCAGGTATAATAATTATTGGCTCTTCCTTGGCCCTTGTAGGGCAGATGATCCAGGGCATCGCAGGGTCTACTACGAATCCTCAGAAGATGGTCACTGGGAGGTGATTGATTCACCACAGGTTGTCCACCTGCTTACTCTGCTTAGATATATGATTATGCCTCTTATTTATTCACTTGAGGTTAACTTCCATTGATAAATTTACCATTTTATTTATTTATCTTGCATTCCAGGAATTACTTTCCCTGCTCTCTGTTCTGGATAGCAGAGGCACTAGGGAAGCTCATCTTCTTGCATCAATGAAAAAGAGACAAGCATACCTTTTTGAAGCCATGAAAAATCATTTGGAAGATGTGAATGCAGTTGGAATTGAAGCATCATCTGATCTGTCTTGCTCCAAGACAAGTAGTGGAGATGGAGCTTCGCCCATATCAGACATTGACAATGCTTCAGTTCCCACAGATCTAGCTGATGAACTTTCAAATGTATCATCTGCAATATTAATTGAAGTTGGGAGGCGAGGTGATGAGAAGATATTGAAGTGGGAAAGATTACAAGCATTAGATAAATGGATCTGGACTTCTTTCTATTCTTCTCTTACTGCTGTTAAATGTGGCAAGAAATCATTTAAGGAATCACTAGTTCACTGTGAAAGTTGTCATGATTTGTATTGGAGAGATGAAAAACATTGCAGAATATGCCACTCCACCTTCGAGGTTGGTTTTGATCTTGAAGAAAGATATGCTATACATGTGGCAATATGTAGGGAGCCTGAGGATCTGTACAGCATTCCAAATCATAAAGTTCTGCCTTCACAGCTACAGGCACTTAAAGCAGCGATTCATGTCATTGAGGTGAGCAGAGCTTTTACAGGTCTGCTATGTATTTGTTATTTTTTTTAGATTATATAATACTGAAATATTTTATTCAGTTGTATGTATGTAAATTGCTCAGTATGTACTGTCTTTTGTTTTGTCATGTTGCTTTTCCTTTCAGGTTCTTGTTGATTTTGTTGGGGCAATGGATGAGGATTGGTTACGTAGAAGTTCATCATCTGTAAGCGCTAGTTCATATCTGGATAGCATCACTGTATACTTTCAGACTATGCCTCAAACAACGTCAGCAGTTGCACTCTGGGTTGTCAAGTTGGATGCCCTCATTGCACCTTACTTGGAACAAGCTGCTTCTGAGAGAGCACTAGCCAAATAGTCCATGTGGACAAGTATGTTTTTTCTCGTTAGTAGCTAATATTTTGGTTTCTTCTTATAGTTGCAAATTTGTCATGCTCTTATTCACTGCAATCAAATGCCTCGAGTGTTTCATGACTTCGCCGTATAAATGCTTGGATTAAGCACTATGCAGTGTGACGTCAATAGTTATGCACTTGCATCTTTGCGTGCATTTTATCAGTATCCAGTAGTTTTAGCAATCAGTATTGGCACTTCATAATTGATACTTGTGTTGATAGAAATTTTCTGTTTGGGACAAAAGGCTTGCTTATTGTTGTTGTTACAGATTTTCTGACCATCATGCATTACATATGATCTATAGTCATCTGCTGTATATTATTGATGTACATGGCACCACGCAGAGGAAATTCTATTATTTTCCAAACAGTTTACTAGAAACAGCATGATTATTGAAACCTTTCCGACTGTATGCCTTGAGTTGTGACTTAAATTCGTTCTGGCTGTTTTTTTATATATAATTTGATGTTGTAGTTTTTTCTTCATACGTTTTGTCATTCTTCAAATAACATTTTGCCAATTATATGATACAGGAACGCATGCATGCGTGAGATAGCTTGGAAATAGGAATCGGTGTTGGATTCTTTTGTGCGCTACTCCAGCAAGCTCCCCAGATGACAACTTTTCTTTTGCATCAAATTGCAAGTTTTTGCTTGATTGTTGAGCTTTTTCTCAAGGCAAGACAAGCACGATGTCTTTCTTGAGGTTGATGCAGAACGTCTTGCACTTAGCAGAAGCCACGGCATCCATTTCTGTTGGATGGCTGGAGAACATCATTTGTTCCCTCCCAGCGGAAAATTGTGCACTATGTACAATATTACAAGCACAACAAATTTTTTGTTAATAATTATTGCTTCGGCTATGTGCATTTTTTTTCTTTCGTTGTAGTGATCAGCTAAACACGTTTATCTGGTATATAGGTCAATTCTCGAGCACTACTGTAGTGTGTTCATGAATTAATTCGGTCCCTTTTGGTGAAATAAAAGGTTGTAGAGCTCATTTTTGATCAGTTTGCTGGGTAGCTCGTTTGCTTCAAGCAGAGCATTTTAGCAGGGTTAGCGCCACCACTGTGCTATTTGCAATGTAAAGTGGAGTTTTCTTGAAGTTCCTCCTAGGAACCGATTATCTTTTGTTGTACCTGTAAAACCACATGTCCATGTTGCTCAAGGAATGTGTTCGTGTTCTTTGTTGTCTTGTATACTTGTGTTTTGATATCAGATTTTTCTCTTAAATTTGCCACCTGACCGTTATTAATGCTGATGAGGACATCACTTTCATGGATATAGCTATATCTACACATCAATTTGAATCCGCTGCTGTTATACAAGGACCGATTACTTGAGCTCGTGCACGATAGCTTAGACCCTGTTTGGTAGAGCTCTAGATTCCAGCTTCACCTGAAATCTGAAACTTGTAGGCTAAAATAAAGTGAATTAAGTTTATATTTTTAGTCTAAAATGTAAATAAAATGACATATTTAAACACTCTTAATGTATTTACAGCTTCAGTTTCACGAATTTGGTGAAGCTAAAATTTTCAGCTTCACCAGATTCACTAATCTGGAGAAACTGAATCTTTGCCAAACACACCCTTAATCATCAGGTGAATACGTTCCTAAGCCTTCCCATTAGTGATAATATGAATAGGATGCTATTTAATACTTGTGATTATTTGATTGTACTTAGGAACCATGGAGAAGGACTCTCGTGGACCAAAATTGGGCCAAAGAACAAGTTCAAGTTGGATTGGGAAGAGAAGTTCAAGTTCGAGTCCAGCTCAGTCTCACAAACAGCGCTGACTTTAAAAGGCCATAACTTTTGATTCCGAAGGTTTCTAGAGGACCATGGGTACACGTTTGACAGATCCTGGAGTCTACTTTCTAAGGGATCTGGCCTCATCTCAAAACTCCTTCGGATACATCCGGAAACTACCAAAAACCACACGTTGCTTTTTCAGTCCGAGTCAAACTCTAGTCAAAGTAGACTTTATGCTTTGAATTTGAGTTGTATTAGATCTCATATACTATGGCCGATCCCCTCCTGCTCCCATAGTATAAATAACCGTCCAAACCCTCATCTAAAACTTGGGTTTTGCTAGATTGAAAGTTAGTTTTGTTACTTCATGTTGTAATCGCGCGTGTTGGCTAAACTGCCCGAATTATTATCTACGGAACCCCACCTATCTCTAGTTTTCAGATTGAACACTTCAATTCATATTCACAATTTCAGATTGCTTTTACCATTGTTCTTGTTTTTTTCGGTTGCTTGTAGGAATTGAACCTCGTGTTCAAGTTGATCGTGCCAACGGCAAGATCAATAACTCTCTAGAGTTGGTTTAGCGATTGTTAAGACGCATCGTCGTCGTACGTTGTAGTTGGATCGTCAAAGTCAGTTCCTCCAAATCGAAGTTATCACTCTCATCGAAAGATCGGACACTAAAATCACATCAAATATGCTGCCTATGCAGAGCGTAGGAATATTAGAGGGCGTTAAACAAAAAAAAACATTGTTATTGTTTCATAGGGGTCAAGGAATTGTTTCGAAATTCTAAAACTGTAGTTTTTGTTTCGAAATTCTAGAACTGTAGTTTTTTTTAGTCAATAAAAACTGTTGTTTATTTCTTCGACAACCATGGGCATGCGCTGCGTGCTCATACACCCACCCCTCCAATCCGTGCTCCCATGCGGATAGAAGGCTGGGATTTTTTAGCGATCGGCCCTACACCTATTACCACACCCTTTCCTGTTAGGTTCCTCTCCTCCATGTTCAAAGCAGGCAATAGACTTAGACTCGATCAAGGAAAGAAAACGTTTTGGGAGTTGTTCTTTTCAAATCGAAATCGATCAATCGGTAAATATATATTGCATTCTATGTTCGTGTCGAGGAATGCAGTCTAATCGATCAGGAAGATATGAGAGAAAAAAAAAACGATATTTGTTAGGCAAATAGCAAATTCCTTCGAGGCGTGCGTGGCCTCCTGCTCGCTGAAGCAGACAGGCGGCCGGAGTGGACCTTGGTGTTCGGGCAAATGGCGAGCCATGAATCCTTGTCGCCATTGCTATTGCCTATCTGGCCGCTTCTGCAACCTTGCAGCAGCACCATCGCTATTGCCCACCTGCCTGACTGGCTTCAACACGGAGAGAGGGAGGGGAAATAGCAGTCCAGGAAAAGGTACGGTAGTGGGGCCAACCGGTGAAAATTCCCAACATTCTACGCGACGGGATGTTAGCCCCCTTGCCACCAACCAGGTTGGGACGTGAGAATTCCTGCAGACAATCAACCGAAGAAAGCAAGCACGCAGTAGCAGAGAAGAAGAAATGGAAGAAGAGAAAGAGGAAGAACAGAGAAGAGCCAGAAATGAGGATTTTCTATTTCATTTTGGGTCTTTCTTCTCCTCCAGGCCACAATGGCTTAATAGCCTAAAGTTTACTTCCTGCCACCACCTTTTTACTCACCCAATCGCAAACGCAACAATAACCAGCATTACAACGGTAAATTTCAGAGTTACATTGACAACCGGCTTACCAGGGCCGGTCCTGAGTTTTTGGAGGTCCGAAGCAAAATTATAGACGGATGCCTCTCTAACATAAGCATCAAAATATTTTTATACTACCATGTATCAATTAAAAAGATAATATTCAGTGTATTATAGAAATTGTTATCGATAAATAAATGGAAGTACAAAAGTGAGATTGTTTACCTCAAATATTTGTAGAGATCATCTTAGAAAATATCTTCTAACATTGCTAGATGCAAAATCATCAATTATGGCCTCAACATTAATGTCATCCAATAACTTCTTCTCAATATATAAAGTTGTCAGACCATTTAACCTTTCTTAAGACATTGTAGATCTCAAATAGTTCTTTAATAATTTAAACTTTGAAAAGATTCTTTCAGCTAATGCCACAGTTACCGGCACAATAAATAAAATCCGATAAGCAACAGAAATATTACCATAACAATCCACTTTTCTAACAAACTCAAAAATCTCCATAGCAGACATTGGTCTATCCGGTAAAGTTATTTGCAGTATTCTTAACTCAGAAATCAGATTATTTAACTCAAAATCAGATGAATCATCAACAGAGAAAGTTTTTGCCAACTTAGTACAATAATCTTTAAGTTCAATATAATCCAATGACTTCATGGTTGTTGAGCTTAGAAAAGGCCCAAATATACCTTTGAATACTTAGAGTTCTTCAAATCTGTTTTTCAATGAATTGACCATATCAACCATAATAAAAAGTAATTAACTTTAAAATTTTTCTCATCTTATAGAATTGCTTCACTACTGCAATCATTTTCTTCAAACTATTAAAGATTGCTTCGGTTTCGACAAAAAAACAGATTAGCATATGTTTACTAAAATATTAATTCCCGAAGATCCCACCGTTGGATTGGCATGAAATTTAGACTGTAGAAACTAGATTCAATTTTGAAACTAACCCAATAAAAATTAGCTCAATCAGATCTATGGATCTAAAGTTATGACCTTCACAAATTGATTATACTAATAGATAACGGGGCCCCGGTAGTTTGGGGGCCCGGGGCGGCCGCCCTGCTCGCCCTGCCCCTGGAACGGGCCTGCGGCTTACATCTACAGTAATTGGCGACAACACTACGCGAAGACATCTTCAGCCGTTGGATGGTTGAGTCCCTTCGGCAGCCTAATCCCTGACGTTCATGACATCATCCCCCCTGAAGTAATTGATTGTCCCAAGCAATTCGCATCTGGAAACTGAGTACGAAGCACATGAAAGTCCTCCCAAGTTGCAGATTCAGCTGGCAACTGAGTCTATTTAACAAGCACTTGAACTACAGCAGAATTTCCTTTCTAGACTCAGTGGCATGCTAAAATTTGCTCGGGCTCCGTTTGCTTTGTATGCAACTCCAACACTCTCGGTAATTCCGAAAACACAGGTGTACAATTGGGAGTATATGGTTTAATCTGGGAGACATGAAATACTGGGTGAACGGCACTGTTAGTTGGCAAATCGAGCTTATAAACCACCTGACCAATGCGTTCCAAGACAGAATATGGTTCATAGAACTTATATGCCAGCTTGGGAAAGGGTCTGTTGACAATGGAAGATCGAGCATAGGGCTGTAACTTCAAAAGAACTTTGTCACCCACTTGAAACTGTCGTTCTTGCCGATGCTTGTTAGATTGCAACTTCATGCGGTTTTGCGCTTGGTCCAATTGTTGCTTGATCCAGTCAGTATGCAACTTACGATTAGCGAGCATCTCCTTCACATCAGGGGACTCGATTATGTCCAAGCGAGGCAACAAACCATAATTTGGATCGACCCCATATAACACTTTGAACGGAGAACAACCAAGTGAGGTATGAAAATTGGTGTTGTACCAAAATTCCGCAAGGGCAAGCCAACTCCTCCATTTCGCCGGATAAGCATGAATGGCGCAACGCAAATACATCTCCAAGCACTGATTTACCCGCTCACTTTTCCCGTCGGTTTGGGGATGGTAGGATGTGCTAAACTGCAATCTAGTGTCTAGGGCGTTGAATAATTCCTGCCAAAAGGAGCTGGTAAAAATCATGTCTTTGTCCGAAGTGATTGTATGTGGAACACCATGAAGCTTCACAATTTGATCCAAGAATACCCTGGCTACTTGGTGCGCAGTGAAAGGATGCTTCAACGGTATGAAATGCGCATATTTTGAGAAACGATCAACCACCACCAAGATTGCATTGTAACCTTCCGATTTTGGTAAACCTTCAATAAAGTCCATTGTGACATCGTGCCAAGTTTCCTATGGAATAGGCAATGGTTGCAGAAGACCTGTATTCTGGAATGTTCACCCTTAGCCAATTGACACGCTTGACATTGTTTAACAAAATCATCAACTCTCTGTTTCATACCCTTCCAGGAGAATAGTTTTTTTAACCATTGATATGTCGCGTGGGTGCTGGAGTGTCCACCCAAAGCGCTATTATGCAGTGCCGCAATAACTTTTGTCTGAAGAGCCGAATTCTCACCAATCCAGATGCGTCCCTGATGCCGAATCACTCCATGCTATAAAGCGTAACCATCAGCATCTGGACTAGCGATGGCCAATTGAGTCAGCTTGTCCTGAGCAGCCCGGTCTGTCACATAGGAATTGAGGACCTCCTGGATCCATACTGGCTACACCTCCGACACTGCTTGAATTGTCATGGAATGTCCTATGCGAGACAATGCATCAGCTGCGGTATTGTCTTTACCTTTTTTGTAAATGATCTTGAATTGAAGGCCCATGAGTCGAGTCATTGCTTTTCTCTGCATGTCAGATTGCAAGTTCTGTTCATCCAAGTAACACAAACTCTTATGATCAGTTCGAATGACAAACTCTTGTCGTTGTAAATATGACCTCCATCGCTCGACAGCCAACATCAAGACGAGAAATTCCTTTTCATAGATGGATAGATGTTGGTGAACCGGTCCCAAAGCCTTACTGAAGAATGCAACTGGTTGATTTTGTTGCATTAAAACAGCCCCGACTCCCAGATCGCCAGGGTCTGTTTCAACTTCAAATGGTTGCGTAAAATCTGGCACTTTTAACACGGGGATAGTTGACATCACCTGTTTTAATTGAAGGAAGGCTGCTTCTGCATTGTCATCCCAACTAAATGCTTTCTTCTTCAATAGTTGAGTCAATGGTTTCGCAATAATGCCATATCTTCTGACGAACTTGCGATAATAACCCGTAAGGCCTAGGAATCCCCTCAACTCAGTTACATTTGTTGGTCGTGGCCACTGTAACATAGCTTGCGTCTTCCTCGGGTCGGTTTTGACCCCCAAATCGGAGATAATGTGCCCAAGGTATTCCAATTGGCGCTGAGCAAAAGTACACTTGGAACATTTCGCAAATAACTGATTGGTCAGTAACACTTGCAAGACAATGGCAAGATGATCCGCATGGGAATCAAGATCAGGACTGAAGATCAAAATGTCATCAATAAAGAATAAAACAAATTTGCGCAAATAAGGTTTCAAAATGGAATTCATAGCACACTGAAAAGTGGGCGGTGCATTTGTTAAACCAAATGGCATCACCTTAAATTGATAGTGTCCTTGGTGTGTCTTGAACGCCGTTTTGCCTTCATCCTCTTCATGCATTCGTATCTGATGATATCCCGCACGTAAGTCTAGTTTAGAGAAATACTTAGTGCGGCGAGTTCATCTAACAGTTCTTCGAGCACTGGCATTGGAAATCGTTTTTGATAGTGATATCGTTCAGACGCCGATAATCCACACAAAATCTCCATGTGCCATCCTTTTTTTCACTAATAGAATGGGAGAAGCAAAGGGACTGACACTGGCAGTGATTATCCCTGAGGACAACATGTCATTGACCTGTCGCTCAATCTCATCTTTGTGCAAGGGAGAATAACGGTAAGGTCGAGAATTAGGCGGAGTGACTCCAGGAATTAATGAAATAGCATGATCATAAGCTCGATGAGGTGGCAACCCTTTTGGCTCAGCAAAAACAGCTGCATATAGATGCAAAACAGACGCAATTCTCTCTGGAATTGGTTCTTCCACGACTTGCTGATCAGGTTCCAGTAATGCCATTGCCCAAATATTGTTGCTCCTGCTCCATTTATCACAATGGTCGAAGGTGGCTGACCTCATTTCCTTTTGTGGGTGTGCTGGAATGCCTTGCAATGTGACCCATACCCCTTGATGGTCGAATTCAATGAATTGTTCCTTCCAGTCACAATGCATAGGACTATGTGCTCTCAACCAATCCATGCCCAATATGGCATCATAAGCACCTAATGGCAAGACACGCAAATCTGTTTCAAATGTATAGCCTTGCGACCACCACTGAAAACACGGTAACCAACTGTCACACGCTAGCACCTCACCATTGGCCACTCGGATTTGTATTGCGTGCGTTTGAGAGGGAGCCGCACTGATTCTGTGCACAAAGTTGGTGCTGATAAAACTATGGGTACTACCAGAATCAAGGAGAAATAGCATCGTCTAATCCTTGACCAGTGCTAAGATACGTATGGATTCCCTTGCATCCATACCATACAATGCATGAAGTGACAAAGTACCGTACATCCACTTCCTGATCTGAGTCAACTGTTTCCAAGAGATCTAAGACAGTATTGGATAGTACTTCACCCTGATTGTCTTGAGTGATCATTTGCAGCTGAGCTTGTCCCATTTTTTTTACAGTGAAGGTGGTGATTAGGATCAAACTTGTCACCACACTGGAAACAAAGGCCGTTAGCCCATCGGTATTCATGTAATTGCTTTGCTCTCCACAAGTCACCTTGACCAATTTTCAGAGAAGTGTGAGAGCTTTCAGGTTTAATAGTATTTCCACTTTCACGACCCACTCCATAGTTGTGCTTCCAACGTTTTCCCTGATCAAGAATATCTTGTTGAACACGAGCTAGCAGTGCTGCCCGATCGACTGTCTCCGGAATCTGACTCTGAACTGCTCTCCATTTTCAGTCCTCTAATGAAATGAGACACAAACATTTCCTCCCCATAATATGGGTTATGAATCAGAATTTCAAACATCAATTCATCAAATCGAGTTTTATACTCAACCACTGTACCTTCTTGTTTGAGCACGACCAATTCTTCCAGTAACTTACGATGATCGAATGCTCCAAATTTCTCTTCCACGGCCTGAATAAACTGGCTCCAGTCTCCTAAGTCATGCTGAGCTTTATAGACTTGTAGCCAACGGGACGCATTACCCTCCATATGTAACGTGGCCGCACGAACCCATAATTCTTCAGGAATGTTGAAGATCTGAAAATAGTCGATGCACTTTTGACGCCACACATGTGGACTCTCGCCATCAAACTTGGGAAATGATAATTTGGGCAACGCGTACTGAGCAAATCCTCCCACTTCTCGTGTTGGCTGACCTTGCAAACCAGTAGCATCACGCGGAACAGATGTCGATCTGGAGGAATGGACGTGCCCCGAAGCATGAGGAAGGTCATGTTCCGCTCGTACCCATGGTTCATGCTGCCCAGGAGTGAAAAATGCTTTGCCCAAAATTGAAGGTTGTCCATCGCCTTTCTTTTGGGTGTCCAGCACTCTGTCCGTGGCAATCCTGGCTACCGCTTGCGCAGTTGCTTTGAGTTGCCGAGCCAACAACTGCTGATCTTTCACATTCTGTTCGATTGCCTTTGATGTCAACTCCATACGCGTCAACAATTGCTGTTGAGTGGTGTCGATCAACCCTACACGCGAAAACAGGAGATCCATACTTTCTTTGATCGCAGCGAATCTGTCGCCCGATTGTTCCTCCCTTTCCTCCATCGCTTCCAGGATGAATTGAGTCTGCATAGACAGCTTTGGGGACGCCATGATGTTCAAAACCAACCGAGCCAACCAGATGTCCTGGAATTTCACAGGGATCGATCGGAACTGAAATACTCAGTCCCGAGTTCCCCAACCCTCTTCTAGAATTACACAGCTCAAGGATAGATCGAACGTGAATTTGATACCATATGTTAGCCCCCTTGCCACCAACCAGGTTGGGACATGAGAATTCTTGCAGACAATCAACCGAAGGAAGCAAGCACACAGTAGCAAAGAAGAAGAAATGGAAGAAGAGAAAGAGGAAGAACAGAGAAGAGCCAGAAATGAGGATTTTCTATTTCATTTTTCGTCTTTCTTCTCCTCCACGCCACAATGGCTTAATAGCCTAAAGTTTACTTCCTGCCACCACCTTTTTACTCACCCAATCGCAAACGCAACAATAACCAGCATTACAACAGTAAATTTCAGAGTTACATTGACAACCGGCTTACGTCTACGGTAATTGGCGACAACACTACGCGAAGACATCTTCAGCCGTTGGATGGTCGAGTCCCTTCGACAGCCTGATCCCTGACGTTCATGACATTGGAGTAGGGATTCTATGTGACGGGCCCATCCATAAGCAACAAGACAATAGTATATAGTTGCAAATGTATAGTAACAAGTTTGAAGAAAGAACCGAAAATTTTTGGGTTTAATTAGTTTCACCAGATTCTATAATTTTTCAAAAGATTCTAAGCTAAAGTTTCAATGAATTTCAGAATTTCGAACTCAAGTTTCATAGCAAGTTTCAACCAAAAGTTTTAGAAAATTTTGGCTAGTTTCGGTCAGCTCACCTGGCTACAATGGTAATACTGCTGCCATAGAGCTATCCGATACTATCTGCCGTTGACGCACCATTTTCTCCTAGCTCTAGCCTAACTACTGTCGTTGCCATGGACCAACTAACCACAGCAATCAAATCCGTGCTTGAGCTCCACACGAAGCCTCCAACTTTCTGTTCCTTGGTGATGACCCAAGCTCTATGTTGCGTCACCGAGCCATACTGCCATTGGATCTTACTGGAACCAAGATCTACATTGCTGAATCCAGTCGGATCTACTCGATTCTATTGTTGACAATGAAAACAATGGTCCAAGTAGCCACATCCATCACCAGACTTTAATGTGGCCTCGTTGTGCCAGGACTAAGATTACCAAATCTGAAACCATTTGTGTATATTAACTGCACTAGTCTAGGATCACGCTAGTGCACACAATGGCAACATAGATAAAATACCATTTTATTCAATGAATTAACCAAAAAAAGTAGCAAATTTTTATTAAATAAAAGCAACGGACCTTGTGGTCAAAGTTTACATAACTATACCTCACAAGGCTTAAGAAACAGATAAACTCTTGTAGTGAAAATAAGATAACTTAGGCCCATTGACATGTCACAGGCAATCATCTGGGAAACACACTCCTAGTTTGTAAAGTCTTCATAGTATTCCTCCTTATAGAACTTTGTGTTCACTGGTCCTTCCTCAGCAACTCATCAACAGAGGCACATAACCATGAGTACATAAAGTACTAAGCAAATCATACAAAAATGATGCAATTATAATCACGTAAGTCTTGACAAAGAAATAGCCATATGGTTCTTTTGCAGAAAGTAATAATTTGAATTTAAATATAATATATAGATTCAAGGCATATGTAGGAAAAGATAATAAATAACTGTTAAACCAATGTTAGATAACATAAACATATTGGCATGGCTTCACCTTTTGCCATTTAAAACCATCATCAAATTAACCACTAATCTCATTAGTGTTAACTTTGGACATCAAATCACTAGTGACCTCCTATTCTATTCGCTATAATTCCATATCTCATTAAGTAAAGATTATCATTATTCATCATGTGATATAAACCCATCATACAACTACGCATGTCTAAGCAAGTAAACATAGCTATGGTAACCCAATATTGGTAGTACAATCATGTCCAATTATTAATATCCCAATCTAGGGTGATAAAGAATATAAGACATTTCAATAATCAATGTGGCATAATGATAAGTAGGTATTTATCTACTCCTAGGAAATAACAATGTTAAAGAAGTAGCATGCAATTTGTACAAAACAAAATACTTTTACAAAAATAGGTTCAACTTGATCAAAGGTTATGAATTGCCTTGCTTGTACAATCGTTGTCAATGAGTCTTACTCTTCAAATCCTTCGCTCGCACTAGGGATCAATGTCTACTAGAAAAGAAAGTAAGAAATACAAATAAACAACAAACATAAACTCAAATAAACTTCAAATTAAAAATAGATGGCTCTAAAATGAAGGGCTCAATTTTATATGAATTTATAACTTTGAATGGGGTTAAATATGAGATTGTATTAAGGAGAATGGGCTTCCAGAAGTTTGGACGGGATAGAAAATCAACAAACTAAAAATGAGAGAGAAAATAGTGGTGGCAGGTGTGGGTTGTAACATTCTAAAATTTGCCTTATTTTATTTTATTTTATTGTTATTTGTGTATTTTGTGATTTTTTTGAATTTGTTAGATTTTTTGGAATTTATTTGAATTCACTTTAAATTAAGTATATTGACCTTTTGAGAAAAATAATTAATTATAAATAAAATTTAATATAAAGTTTGGCTAAAAATATATTATTTGAGCTCAAAACGTCTCAAAGTATTTTTGAGAATTTTCTTGGATTTTTCTTGATATTTTTATTACTTAAAACTAATTAAACTAATTTATGGAATTATTTTAAATAAAAATCCAAGGATATTTGAGTGAAAAAGATCTTGGTGGGGATCAGGTTTATTTGGAGGATATATAGTTTGAGGTTATTCTATGAATTCGGGCAGTGCAAACCTCTATGTTAGGGCTGAGATTAAAATTAGTTCTATTCATTTCCAGAGGGTTTGACTCCTGTAAAAGTTGTGGATCATGGTCTAAAGTTTAATTAGAGACCAAAAACACGAATTTTGGTTAGGCGCTTTAAAAGTTATGGCCATTTGATTGACTGCTGTCCAGAATCTGTAGTTGTTGGTAGTAGTTATGGAAAACTACAGATTAGGGCAATCTAGAAGCTAAATTAAATTTCTAATAACTAGATAAAGTAATAAAATTTACTGTAGATTTCAGAAATGTCATCATTTACTTCATTTAGTGAAAGATCATGTGGAGGTCTATACCTATATGTGATGAGTATTTGATTAAAATTTGAGATTGATTTGTTTTGGAATTGAGTTTGATTTGAATTGGATTTTTAATTTGAAGCAATTTGAGGTTTGTTTGTTTTTTCAAAGATTACCGACTGGGGCGAGTAATCTAACCTTCTGAGTGTGATTGATTTGATTAATGATTTTGTGATGATTATTGCATATCCTTTTGGACATTGCTATGTGATAGGTTTTCCTTATCTTTGATAGTTGCAGGATGACGATGCTCGATCATGGTGAGGTGGAAGATGATCGGGACTAGACGAGATGCGTCGGAGGTCCAGACGATCAGGGATTGATGGGGATGGCGATCCCGATCTTTCGGTGAGATGTTGATACATCGATTTGGGGTGTTGATGGCACCGAATTTAGGGCTTCCTACCAACAGGTCGGGAGCTTCATAATCGCAATGCCAAATCCACACAGATACACGATCCAAACGATCAGTAGTTCCTGCAAGAAATCGAGAACCCGCAAGAACAAAGTATGAAGCAATCCGAAAAGGTAGTATTGAAATCAAAAGAGACAAGTTGAGGTTCTGTTTCTCGGCTCGGGCGGTCTAGTCGACACGCGCAAACACGAGGAGGGACGCACACAGGGTCTACCAAACATAACAAAACCTAAAAAATGAAGAACAGGGGTGAAAACCCAATATAAAGGGGTACACACACAAGGGGGGCACCCAAGAGGGATGCGGCAACCAGGAGAGGGGCGCCGGCCAAGGGGGGGGTGAAACCCTAAGAGTACATGGGCCTTGGGCCCAAAAGAAAGGTGGCGCAGCACCTGGAATTTCTGTCCCGTGAGATTGTTCTGTGATTTCCTATCGCTCTAGGAGGAATTTGGCCTTAGGACCAGATCCATTGGAAAGGTCATCTCGATACCTTTCAAATGAGTTGTCGAACGTTGAAAACGGAGTTCGGATGTGGCCGTGGCATCCATTTGAAGTACTGCTGCTCCTGGATGGCCGAACCGGATTCGGCGACGAATTGGGCTTGATCTTGGGCCTTCCTTGGCGCGTGGGCTGTCCTCGGTGGATGTTCTTGACGTGCTGGTCTAGCAAAGGTGGGTGGAAAGGCCTTGCTTCCGGATTAAGCCCTCCAAAGTCCGAGATGAAGTAGCGAGCTTAAACAAATGACGGTCGGGGACGAAGTAGCGGTCGTAGGGGAAGAAGGGGCCGCGGTTGCATCCTTGGTTGGGATGTCCTCATCAGGGATCACCGGAAGATGATCAAAGATGGAGTTCGTACAAGCCAAAAAGACAAGGAAAGGAGATGATGCTAGCTAGATGCTGCGTGGATCGACAAGAGTCGTTGGATAATGGTCTAGTTGATAGGTTATCGGGTCTAGATAATATGCTTTGAAAACCATGCAAGAAAACCCATTATATGTGTAGATTTTGGGTTAGCCCTTGCATGGCTGTGTGAGTGGGTTAATCCCAGCCCTTAGATGAGTGCTCTAGGGTTGAGGGACTCATCCAAGGGTGGTAGGTGGCCCAAGAGTAGTATAAATAGAGGGGGAGGGGTAGTCTCCTCCTCTTGAAGGTTGTAGAGGTTTTTGTGCTCCTTTGAGCTTTGCCCACTTTGTTGTGAGGTTTTGTAAACCAACTCTTCTAGAAATGCAAATCTTTTTCATTCATTCTCAAATTTACATTAAGCATTTACTTTATGTTTTAAATTTAGCATTTAAATTCCTGCAATTTACTTTCTCACAGTTTGGATTTGCCTCCCCTCCTTCTAAATGCCGTTGATCTAGGATGTCTTGAGTGTGCTCATATGGTTTTTCATCTCTCTTGCACCCTAGAGTAGACTAGAGATCAAGTTTTCTATCAAGTTGCAACTCTGTCCAGAACTTGTTCTTTGCGTAGTAGTCAGTGTTTGATTTCTAGAAAAATCATTTTTTAAGTGATTCTTGTTGGAGACGGTGCGTAACTCCCATATCCATTTGTGGAAAAATTTGGGAGTCCACTGGATTCACTGTTTGGGCACCATGAGGTGAAAATCGAGCCCTAAACTTTCTTGTGTGGTAACATTATTGTCGGTGTTTCGAGAACCGGCAAGTAAATTTTGTAAGTCTTGAGGGGCCGCGCGTTCCCGTTCCTTGAATGGTTAGACCCAAAAGAGAGGAAAGAGGGTCCAGAATTTATACTGGTTCGGGCTGAATGTCCCTACTCCAGTTCGTGTGGTGGTGCGGTTTGTATTGATGCCGATGAGGCTGCCGAGTTACAAGTGAGGGCTGCGCAAGCACCTCGTGTGCGGTGGTCGGATGAGGGAGCTATGAGCGCGAAAGGTTCGGAGCTTAGGAGTGCGCCTGCTATGTGTATGTGAGTGTTTGTCTGTGTTCTCCCGCCTCAGGAGGGCCAAACCTCCTTATATAGCCGGGAAGCGGTTACATAGAGCGGTAAAGGAAAAATGGATGGGGCCCCACGCCTCGAGTCTGGTCTCCGCCCAAGATCCGGGTCTTGGACTTGACTTCGACGGATAGTTGTTGGCCCTGCGCCGAAGTCGGTGAACTTGCTGAGCGAGGGCGCCGTCCGCTCTCCGAAACGGCGAGACGCTCTTCGGGTTTGTCAGCGCCGACGTCGGGTGTCACCCGGGATTGCCCGGGAAGCGCGCGGCCTCCCATCTCCGCTCGGTCATCTTTGAGCGCCAGACGGGGTAGGTGGCCGGTCAGCGCCGCTTCGGCGATTTGATGTTGGCTCGTTGACGAAGATGGTTTGAGTTCGCTCGAGGTTTCGGCCCGTCCGACTCGCTTGGCCGACATCTCGAGTTGGTATCGCCGTAGCTTGTGAAGCGCCCGCTCTGTAACGCCTGGTCGAGCCACCTCTTGGGGTCGGCTTGGCCGGAGGCGTTGGGCCCCCGGGCTTTAGGCACAGTGGCGGCCCATGCACCTCTCCTGGGCCGCTAGGGATACCTATGTGTCGGGTATCCGTCACTAGTATCCGTCAATAGCCCCCGAGCCCCGGCGGATTGGAAAGCCGGTCGGGGGTTTGCTTCGGTCGGTGGATCTTTGGGCAAGCGAGCGCCCGAGCGGCCGGATTTTTGCCGCCGCACCGACCGATCAGTTTGGTCGGCTTTGCTGAGTCTTGTGCGCGCGAAGATCCGGTGGATGGAGTTTTCGAGCCCCGAGCGTGTCGGAGAGCTGGTCGGGGTTTATCTCGCGATGCGAGGTTGCTCGCTGACGGATTCGAACTCCCGCCAAGTCGCCTGCACGCAAAGCGCATTGGTTGAACAGGGCGGCTTCGGCCGTCGGCGCCAAACCAAACGGGTTGGTTGGTTAACGCCGAGGCTGGGCGAAGATCCGGTGGATGGAGTTTCGAGCCCCGAGCGTGTCGGAGAGCTGGTCGGGGTTTATCCTGCGCAGGAGGCGCCCATTTGCGGAGAGTGATAGGGCGCCCGCCCCGTGTTCGAAAGCAGGAGGCGGCCGCGCTTCCCACTTAATACGCCCGCCCGGCAGTGGGACTGGAGGGTGAGCAAACGCGCTTGTTATACGAGGCTCAACGCCGTGCTCGTGGACGAGCCGATAGCGGGTGGTTCGTGGGCCCCGTGGCTTCGAGGGAGAACCATTTCGAGCGGACGTTATCCGCTCGCGGGCGTCAGACCCAGGGGCGACCGCATGAGAGCTTTTCGTTACTCGATCCCGAAGTCGGACCCAGTGTCGTCGCCACACTGGGCGCACTGGCCGCCACCGTCGGACGGCTCCGCGGAGAGTGTGACGATGACCTCGAACACGATTGTGGCGATTGGGTCGTCCGCCCGACCCAACAAGGGCCCACCGAGCTCGCCTTATCCTCGTCCCTCGCCGGTTTTTTTTGTTCGGGCGACGTAAAGTCGCCCACTTGGTGGCGGGTGTTCGGGGCCCACAAAGACTTGGTCAAGCCTCGAGCATAAGCTCGGTAAGCCTTTCAGGCTTACAGACCGTGAGCGGTCCCGCATGTTTATCTCCGCCGCAAGGCAACTCTTGGAGTTCGGGCGAGGCCCGAGGAGCCCGGCGCCACTCGCCTGCGATGTCCTTTCGCCGCCGCGTCTGTCTGGCGATTAAATGCGGGGCGATCATGATTAGGGCAACGTATCGCTGAACCGTCAGACGGTCGGGAGCGGAACAGCGTCGTTCCGCTTCGCCGCGATACTGCTTGGTTGACGCCTGTCCGATCGTGGTCGGCGCTCTTTATAAGCGAAAAAAAGGGGGGCCATAGGGCGGATTCCCCTGCGTTGTCCTGTTCTTCGCTGTGAAAGGAAGAGAGACGAGGGCGACTGTGAGGAAGATCAAAGAAAACCCAAGAGAAGGATTCTTTGCCTTAGCCCCTTCTTCACCCAACGGTCCTACACCCTTGGAGATGACGTGGCCGGAGTGCGCCATTTTTGATGCTCGGGTGCTCGGTCTGGCGAAGAAGCGGTTCCTTCCACCGCGTGAGGTAGCTCGGTGGAGGGTGCCGACGGGGCCTGCCCGAGCCCGGTGTGGCGAGATCGTCGTAGCCGTCCTTCTTGAGCCTTGAGTTCGCCTCCCCCTCCATACGCTCGTCTGCTGCCTTCTTCACTTTACAAGGTGGAGGTGCACCACTGAACCCCACGGCATGCCGCACATCGCGATCTTCATCACGCCGCGGCGAGGCTTTCCGGGATCGAACCCCATTGGGCCCTCTCGAAGTACTTCTTCCATATGCGGCGCTGAAAAGGTCGGGCGTTGTCGGGCGCCGACGGGCGGCGCCGCCATCCGACTTCAGCCTAACCGGTCGGCGGAGTACCTTGACATGAAGCGCCCACCTCGAACCGGGATGGCACCTGAGTGGTTCTACATTCGAATCAGAGACAGCCCGGCCTTCACGGAGACGGCTCAAGCTGTTCGAATGGGGTCGCCCCAGCAGACGAGAGAGAGAAGAGGAAGATGGTGGTGATTCTTGAGCGGCTCGCGGCTCAAGAGGCGAGGCTCGACGGGTTATGTCTGCTGCGGCGCTGCTCATGGCGAGGCGCACAACCTCTTATGGACAGGCCCACCCGATGTTTCAATACGAGGGGGCGTCCGATCCCATGAGGATGGAGGGTTCGGAGCTTCCCTCGTCGGAGGTGGAGGCTCGGGTGGCCGCCGTCCTGGCATTGAAAGCCACGGTGGCGGCGGGCGGCGTTCCCGAGCCCTTCTCGGCGGAAAACCCCCCGAACTTGGTAAGTGGGAAGTTCCCCTACCCTTTCTTGCGTACCTTAATCCCCCCGCCGGCCTGAATGGAGTTCCCGCCTTTCAGGGCCTGCTTGGGGCATCCTCCCGGGCATTGCTGCCGGGGGAGAAGGAGATGAGGGCGGCGATCCGCCAACAGGCCGAGCTGCGGGAGTCCGCTCGGAAGGAACGCCTGGAGAGCAAGAGGGAGGAGAAGAGGGGGGCGCGTCGGGCCATGACCGCACGCGGCGAGGAGGCGTTGGAGTCGACCGCCCTTTCTTCAGTCGGCGGGGGGTCGTCTTCCAATGACGGCGGAGACTTCGACGATCCGTATGAAGAATACGATTTTGAGTCGCCACGGCCGACGATCCAATGGAGGACATCGACACGGAGGTCATCATTGCGGTACCTCAGCAGGACGCCCGACGGGTGCCTCGAGGGGGAGAGATGGCCTCCTTCGCCAGAAGACCGGCGAAGAGAGCGCTGGTTGTTCGCACCCGCCGACGTGGTTAGTCTTGTCCTCTGCCGTAGGTGTCGATTTTACTCGAAATGTCCCCGACCGCCCTTTCTTTTAGGGATTTTTCAGAGAAAGTTGACAGAGGCGGCGAACCGCCGGGACCGACGCTGGTACTCCGCCGGCGGGGTCAAGATACGGCCGACGAGGGCAAGCGCCGGAGGCGGCGGTGTTCGCCGCGCCGTGGGTCGCCGACGTGACGGAATCGTGCGTGTGGTGGAAGCGTGAGGCGTCCCGCGAATTGGCGCCCCATGACGCTCGGGCGATCGCCAAGAGCTCGCCGCCACGAACGGGGCCGAGGAGGGCGGATCGATCTCGCGCCACGGTCGCGGTGCGCCAGCCCCGGAGGAGTCTCTGTATCGAAGCAGTCGCCACCGCCGCCGGCGAGCGGCCGGGGACGAGCTGCGGTCGGCGATGGCGTGAGGCCGCGGATCCGCCGTGGTGGTGATGGAGGCCCAATCGTCGGAGGGGGGCCGCGACCACTGTGGGAGCTATCTCCGCCGCCCGACCATCCCGGTCTGGTCCGGCGGTGACTCCATCCGGCGAGACTTCATTCTCGCTGACGATGGGGTGGAGCTTGAAGAGTGGGAAACCCCGCGAGGGTTCCCAACGGGCCGGACCGAGTTGGGGCGATCGGGTGAGCTCGATCTTCTCCTTGAGTCTTCCGGAGGGCGCTGGATGCGGTCGGCGGAGGGATCGACCGGCCGGTGCTGTAAGTTATGTTCGAATTTTCGCCTTTTCTGGATGTTCCGGATCTTGAAATGGAGCGATGGGTGGCTGCAGCGTCTTCGGTGCGCTCGGAGGGCAAGTCCGGGCTCCTCCGTCGCTGCAGACACCAGAGGGCCATGAGGAGTGTCGCGATCGACGGACTCGAGCTGCAGGAGGCTCGGAAGTCATGGCATGAAAGGGCCAACGTGGCGGAAGAGGTTCACGGATGGCAAGTGAGAAGGATGATGCCGCGGGAGGAGCGCCGGCCGGTGAGTCCTCGAGGGCGAGGGTATCCGAAGTTGAGTCCGCCCCGGCGGAGGCCAACACAAGACCGCTGCCAAAGCGGATGCAATGCAAGGCAGCAGGCTCGAGGAGGAGGCCTGCAACGCCGGACGTCGCGCCGAGGAGGCTATGTGGGGTGAAGTCCGCGAGGAGGTCCCGGGAGGCTCCAAGCTATGGAGAGCGCCACGCCCAAGAAGGAGTTGTTGTGCAGGTTGATTCGGAAGGTGCCGTCAGAGGGCGCACTTCTAACTTTTGCCTCGACGCCAGAGCTGCAAAAGATTCAGCGAGGTCACGGAGGCACGACGCTTGGTGGTGGAAGAGTGCGACGCCAAGCGATGGGAGGCGGCTCGTGACGACTAAAAGAAATGGAGGCTGAGCGGGCCGAGCTGGTCGCCGAGTTGGGGACCTTGGGGAAGGTCGGCGGTTGTTCAGATCCGATCGCCGGGTCAGGCGAGGTACGAAGTCTGCTGGCGATCGAAGTTGGCCCGTGCAGCCGAGCACGCCGAGAAGTCGGTGAGGACGAAAAGCTGCCTCGGGAGCCACTTCGCGCTTGTTAACGCCATGTCCTTCTACAATGGCCTTGACTCGACAAAGTTAGTAGCTGGATCGCCGGAACCGGATCGACGAGGAGGTCGAGCGCCGACCTGAGTTGAGCCCCATGCCCGAGCGATCGCCGGCCGGATACCCCCGTAATGTCCTCCACGGGATTACGTAATGATGTTAGGCATTTAATTTTTGCAGATGTAAAAGCTTTAGTATATAACGACTCGGGGTTTGTTTTTGTGCTTGCTCGCGAGTTTAATCCCTTCTTTTTGCTCGAAACCGCGGACTCGAAACCGCCGGGGTTTTTTCGGGCGTAGGTGTTTTCGATTCTCCGAAAGAAGCGCGAAGGAGGGGTTAACAGACCCCGAGGTCGGAATGCGTCCATTCAAGCCTCATGCGGGAGAGGAGTGGCCCCGACCGACTTGTGGCTCGCACCGTACAGGTAGCCCCTTACCGCAAAGCGCTACTTCGAAACCGTAGCCCCCGTGGCGTAGGTCGCAGCGCTTGGGTCAGACAGGTTACCCGCTAGGGGAGCCGAGTAGTTGGTCGGGTCGTCGACCCGTATGAACATGAATGACGTCGGAAAGCGAGAGCACTTATTCACATTTTGAGCAGGAAATGGACATTTCCGATTAACTTGTGGCTCGTACCGTACAGGTTACCCCTTTCCGCAGAGCGCTACTTCGAAACCGTAGCCGCTGGGGCGTAGGTCGTAGCGCTTGGGTCGGATAGGTTACCTGGTAGGGGAGCCGAGTGGTCAGTCGGATCGCCGACCCGTATGAATGTGAATGATATTTCGAGAAACGGGAGCATGCATTTCACATTTTGAACAGAAAAGGCGTTCCGTCGACTTGTGGCTTGTACCGCATGAGTTACCCCTTTCGCAGAGCGCCACTTGAAACCATAGCGCCGGGCGAGGTCGTAGCGCTTGGGTCGAATAGGTTACCTGGTAGGGAGCCGAGTGGTCAGTCGGACCCGACCCGTATGAATGTAAATGACGCGTTGCCTCGAGCCCTCGAGCAATGCTTGTGGCGACAGAGCGTGGTCGGCGCGTATCGCTGGTCGTCCGAGAAAACCATGAAGGAGACAGAGTCAGGTGACTTATCTCTTTTGGGTTGGTCGGAGGCGGTTACCGGCGCCGCGCAGATTCCGAGGATGTCCAGATAAATTTGAAGCCCACGCTGAATACCGGCGTGTCGCGTCGTCGCGGGAAGCGGCGATATACGCACCAGACCAGCCGCCGCATTAAATGCGGAGTGGAGTTTTAATGCACGTCGCGTCGCAGCGTCGGGCCGAGGGTGCGCCAGGAGACGCCGCGGAGCACGCGAGGCGATTGGCGGTTTCGGCTGGGTGAATCCGCCGTTATAAATACGTGTGCCGGGGGAGGCGGCAACCCATACTCAGCCCTAACGTTCGCGTCGCCTTGCCCCCTTCGTCTTCCAAGTCCGTTCCCAGAGGAACTTCTCGCAGGTGCCATGGCGAGCGGCGGTGGAGACGACAAGGGGGCTGGTAAGCGAGTGGCGGAGGGGAGCCCTGGGGGCTCACCGTCCAAGAAGCGTCGGACGGAGGGAGGCTCCTCCGGCGCGGCGGCGAGGGGCGGGTTTGATCTACCCTCGCCGAGGTTCTTCATCTGGAGCCCCCGCCGCGGGTAGGTGTTCTTTTGGTTGTTTCGGATGTGGCGGGGTTGCTAGGAGCGTCTTGTTGACGTTCCTTTTCGGTCTTTGCTTTCCGCAGTCCGATCGGCCACGCGGTGCCGACAAGCGACGCCGGAGGGGCTCAGCGCCTCAGCGGCGAAGCGGTCTGCGAGGATCGGGCGGCGAGCATGGTGGACGCGCTGGTGCGGTCCCATGCTGACCTGGTGTCTCAGGTGGGCTCTTCTGCTGCCCTAGGGCGCGGTGACGGGCGCCGAGGCTTGGTGCAGCCGCCGAGACGCAGGCGGCGGCCTCGTGCGCGCGCCGAGGCACGAGGCGAGATAGCCCGCGCAAACGAGGACTTCGATTCCACGCACGGGTTCTTCTCTCCATGCTCGCGCCTTCAAGCATGGGCAGAGCCTCGAGGCCACTTGGGCGGAGCTCAATGAGCCCGTGAGCCCACCGTGGCGCGAAGACACCTTCGGCTCACCGAGCGGCCGAGGCGTTGGAGGACTGCCTCAGCCCTCGGGAGCGCCCGCCTGCTGGCGGGCGGAGGGTCGCCGCTTCGACGGCAGAGTACGTCTTTGGCGCGCTGCGCCAAATGCAGGCGGCTCCTTCGACCGACGCCCACTTGCCTCCCATATCCGAGGCGACGCGGCCCAGGCGCGGGCCAGAGTGCGGGAGGCGGCGGAAATGGTGGCGGGCGCTGCACTGGAGGTCTCTTGACGATGAGACGGACGCGAGCTAGGCTTCGGGAGGCGCCGGAGGACGCCTTCTTTGCCCCGACCCTTAGGCGCCGTCATGTCCTCTCGAACTCGCCAGTCAAAGCGAGCATCTCGGCGTCGGAGCGGCTCCTTCCGTCTTCACGGTCCGGCCACTGACTTGCTGATTTTTGCACTCCTTTCGTTTTAGGGTTAGCATAAGACGAGACTTTGCTTCTTTGCTTTGTCTGTAATGGATGTACCGTACTTTTGTTGAAGTTCGCGCGATGCATGCTTTCGCTTGTTTTCTTGCCGAACGCCGATAATTGTCGAATGCTTGCGAAAAAAACCTTTGCGGATCGTCGATTGGGTCACCAGATGAAAATCACTTAGCGCCACGGGCCATTACTTTAGCGGTCGTAGTCAAGGAAAACCGCCGGAGTTTTTCCAGGACGTAGACCGTAATAGCCGGGTTGAAGTGGTTTCTTGAGGGGTAGACCTTACGTCGATTAGGGCGCTACGTAACAAGGTTACGTAGACTTACAAGCCCCCGGAGCGGGTTCGCGCCGCTCGGGTCGATCAGGCAGATAGATGCGCTCGGTAAAGAAATGGGTTTTTAGGGAAAAAACTGCCTGAGCTTTCGATGTTCCAAGCGTTTGAAACAATGTTGCCTTCGGCGTCTCTGAGTCGGTAGGTGCCGGGCCGGATTACCTCCACGACGGTGAAGGGGCCTTCCCACGGAGGTGAAAGCTTGTGCTCGCGGCGTTGGATCGACTTGGCGCAGACCAAGTCGCCACGCTGAAGGCTCGCCGCGGATCTGGCGACTCGATAACGCCAGAAGCGTTTGTTGGTATTTGGCGACCAGGACGGCAACGTCGTAGCGCCTCGCCGAGCCGGTCAACTGCGCCTTGTCATGAAGTCGAGCCCCGAGCTCGGTCAAAGGTTTGAAGTCTTGGGCGCCAGATATAGGTCGGTCGGTAGGGCAGCCTCGACGCCTAACACCAAGAAGAATGGCGAAAGCCGGCTGACTGGTTAGGGTAGTTCGCAGCTCCAAAGATCGGAGGGCAACTTCGATGCCGCCACCGCCCGCCGACTTCTTCAATCGATTGAAGATTCGCGCTTGAGCCTCGGCGATCATGCCGTTTGCCCTTTCGCCCGGCCGTTGGTCTCAATGGTGGGCGACGGCCCGGTCGACGCGGATGTTGAAGTTGTCGCGGAGACTGAGAAATTCCTTCCCGTAAACTGCGTTCCATTGTTCGGTGATGATGGAGTTCGGGACTCCAAACCGATAGACGATGCCGTGGAAGAAGTCGACGCTACGGTGAAGACGTAATGGTGGCGATCGCTTTGCCTCTATCCACTTGGTGAATTTGTCTACCGCGACAAAGAGATGGGTGAAGCCCCGCACTTTCTTGAAAGGTCCGGAGCAGTCGAGTCCCCGACCGCGAATGGCCATGTAATGGGAATCGTCCGAGGGCTTGATTTGGAAGGTGCGCGTCACGAGCAAAAATTGGCACTTCGCGAGTGCGAACGATTTGCTTTCGGCGTCACCACGGCGGTCGGCCAAGAGAAGCCTTGGCGAAAGCCTTACCCACGAGGGACCGTGGGGCTGCGTGGTGCCGTGATATTCCGCCATGGATGTCGAGAAGCAACTCCTTGCCTTGGTCGGTTAGGATGCATTTCGAGAACCCCTGAGGACTCCTCTTGTAAAGGTCTTCGCCGATCAGACAAAGGACTTGGCGCCGAAGCGAGGCGCCGGCCCTCGATCGGATCCGGGAGAGTCCCATCCATCAAGCACTCGACGAAGGCTTCCTCGGTCGGACTTCGGCCACAAGACGTCTTTGGCTTGACTGGATGCGGCGGAGTGGTGGGTGCTTGGTTTAGGCGGCCGGGCGGGCGGCCGCCGATCGTCCACCGGGTCCACTCGGACGGACGGTTGAGCGAAGGTCGTCAAGCAAAGATTCCTACGGAACCGGTCCCTTGCCCGAGGCAATGTTGGCGAGGTGGTCGGCCTCATTGTAGAAGCGTCGGAGGCTGTGATGGAGCTCAAACCCTTGAATTTTTCTTCGAGCTTGCGCACCTCGCGGCAAAAGATGTCGCCATGCGTGGGTCTCGGCTCGGAGGTCTTCATGACACTGTCGACCACCGGCTTGAGTCGCCAGATATGTAAAGCCGTCAGACGCCGAGGTCGGCGGCGATCCGAGACCATTGATGAGGGCTTTCAGCTCGGCGACGTTGTTGGTGGCGCCAAGAGCAATCGGACAACATACCGGAGCTCATTGTCGAGTGGGGAGACGATGACGATCGGCCGCTCCGTTCGTTTAGTGTAGGACCCGTCAAGTACATTGTCCAAGATTCGGGTCTTCGAGTGCGGTGGCGCTGGCTTTCGGTCCACTCAGCAACAAAGTCGGCAAGGGCTTGCGACTTGATCGCCGTCTTGGGAACGAACGAGATGTCGTGGCCGTTGAGCTCAAGCGCCCACTTGGCTATTCTCCCCGAAGCGTCGCGGTTGCGGATGATCTCGCCTAGCGGCGAAGAAGTCACCACAGAGACGGGGTGCTGGCTGAAGTAGTGGATCAGTTTTCTCTTCGCGATTAGCACCGCATAGAGCAACTTTTGCACTTGCGGGTAACGGGCTTTGAGTTCGAGAGTACTTCATCGATGAAGTAGACCGCCGCCGCACCTTGAGGACACGGCCTCCTCCGCCCGCCGACGACGAAAGCGCCAAGCTCACGACTGGTTGTGGCGGCGATGTAGAGGAGCAGAGGCTCGCACGGCGATGGCGCCGTCAAGACCGGGGGTGATGTCAGGAAGGCCTTCAATCGGTCGAGGGCCTCTGAAGCCAGGCGTCCAAGCGAAGTGGTCGGACTTCTGGCGGCTTGTAGAGCGACATTCCACGCCGCCAAGGCGAGACACTAAACGACTTCGTGGCTGCAAGGCATCCCGCCGCCTTCGACGCCTTTTAAGCGATGAATCGCCCCATCTTCATGATTGCGAGACCTTCACGGGTTGGCTTTCGATGCCGCGCCGGATATGATGAATCCGAGGAGCTTCTTGGGAACCCCGAATTTCATCGGGGTTGAGTTTTATCTTGGAACCGCGGAGGTTCGCAAAGGTTTCCTCGGTGCGGCGCGACGAGGTCGCTGGCCTTTCTGATTTGACGCGGCGATGTCGCCCACGATACCCGATGTTACGGCGATCTGGTCTTCGGGCGGTGTACATACTGGCGTTGGTATGTTGCACCTGCGTTCTTTGAACCGAAGGGCATAGTTACGTAACAAAATGAGGCGAGCAGAGTGATGAAAGAGGTCGCGAGCTGGTCGGACTCTTTCATCTAATCTGTGGTAGCCGAGTAGGCGCTTCAGGAAGCAGAGCGACTCGCACCCAGAAGTGGAATCAATGACTTGGTCAATCCGAGGCAAAGGAAAATGGTCTTTGGGACATGCCTTGTTCAGGCCTGTGTAGTCGACGCACATCCTCCATTGCCCAGATTTCTTTTTTACAAGGACAGGATTGGCAAGCCACTCGGGGTGGCGACCTCTTTATGAATCCCGCCCAAAAGCTTGGCTACTTCTTCCCTATGAGCTGCGCTTTTCTTCGTCAGCGGCGCAGCAGCATTGATCGGGTCTGGCGCCAGCCGGATGTTCAGGTGTGCTCACGACCTCCTTGGGATGCGGCATGTCGGAGGTCTTCCAGCGAAGACATCCCGATGGTGCGGAGGAAGTCGACGAAGCGCCTTCCTATTTGGCGGGAGGGCGGACCCTACCAAGACGGTCTTGGCGGGTCTTGGGATCGATCGCGATCCCTTCGTGTCCTCCGCGGACTCGGGGACCAGTGTCCCGACTTGGCGAGTGGATGGACTCGGAGGCCTGCCTCCCAGAATTGCCGAGCTTCGGCGGACGCGATGACCGCCGAGGCTAGCTCGCAACTGCTTCGCTCGCAGTTGAAAGCAAGCTGGAAGGATGAGGACACGGTAATGATGCCCCGTGGCCCCGGGATCTTCAGCTTCAGGTACGTGTAGTTGGGGACCGCCATGAACTTGGCGTAGCATGGCCTCCCCAAAATAGCGTGGTAGGAACCCGCAAACCCCACCACCTCGAAGGCGAGGATCTCGGTGCGGAAGTTTTCGGGTCCTCCAAAGGTGACGGGCAGGTCGACCTGCCCCAGAGGGTAGGCTTGATGGCCCGGGATGACGCCGTGGAAGGGCGCCTTGCTCGGTCGTAGGGTCGAGCGGGGGATGCCCAGGGCGTCGAGCGTCTCAACATACAGGATGTTGAGACCGCTGCCGCCGTCCATGAGGACTTTGGTGAGGCGCTTCGACCCTACGATGGGGTCGACGACGAGTGGGTACCTTCCGGGGTGCGGGACGCGGTCGGGGTGGTCCGTCCGATCAAAGGTGATCGGGATCTCCGACCAGCGGAGGTAGTTTGGGACCGCGGGGGTCACCGTGTGCACCTCGCGGTAGGCGAGCTTCTGCCGGCGTTTGTCGGCGAGCTATCCGTCCGCGAAGATCATAAGGCATCCGCTGGTTACGGGAACTGCCGTCGGCCTTGTCCTGTCCGGCCTCTGGCGTCGGGTCGCGCTTCTTTCCTTTGCCCCGCTTGCGTGGGGTTCCGGAGAAAGCGCCTCAGACCTCGCAGATCCAGATTTGTGCTCGACGGGTACCGTGGTTCGAACACAGGCTATCCATCCATTTTCGCCAAGTGGTCGGATGGTCGCTGCTACCGCCGCTTGTCGTATGCTCGGCGGCTTACGCAGTGTGGTCTCGCGACTGCTTTCCCTCCGCCTCCGCTTGTTGGCGGGCGGAGCTTGGCGGCTCGGGCGGACTCGCTTGGCCTTCGCTTTATCGAAGATGGCCCCCACCGCCTCCTCACGCGGAGGCGTGGTTGGTGGCGATGTCAGCGGTGTCCTTGGTGGTCCTAGGTTTAAGGCAACCCGCCAGGACCAAGGCTCAGATGTGGTGCAGTAAATGAATGCCCCAACGGCGTCGGCGTCGCTAATGCCTGGGAGTTCATTGCAATCGCTGGGAGAAGCGCCGATGTAGTCCCGAGCATTTCTCTCTGCCGCTTGCAGCTCTTCAGTCCCAAGAGTTCCTGTGGCGCTTTGTATGCGTGCCTCGAAGTTGCCGACAAAGATGCTCTTCAAGTCGGCCCAGACTCGATAGTCGGCGGGCAAGTACTCGAGCCTGCTCGAGCCGAGTCCGCCAAATAGAGGGGAGGTAATCAATGATGAAGAGGTCATTGGTAGCCCCTACCGACAAAGTAGTCGATAATCTTCTAACCAAACACCGGGTTCGTTGCCCCCTGTACTTGGTGATGTTGGTCGGTGCACGAAGCGCGGGAAATCCGCCAGTGGATCTCCCGTGAGAATGCCCGGGCCCCTCTCTCGGGTCGGGCTGCAGAACGGCGGCGCCGCTATCGGCGACCGCGAACGAGCAGCGACGCCGGCCGCTCTTCTTCGAAGGCCGAGAGTGTCGCGGCAATCGAGTGTTTCCCAAGACGATGACGCTACCGGTGTAGGAGGGCTGGGCCGCTCCGGCCTGGGCGGCTTTCTCGCTCATGGGCGAGTTTGGCTTTGACGGCTTCGAATGAGACCCCACGCGAGGTGCCAGGGCCGGTACATGTCAGACGGCAGATGCTCTACCAGCTCCGGAGGTGCCGGTAAGCGGCCCGCCTCGGGCTCGTTAGGCTCGGGGATGCCGCTGAGCAACATCGCACGCGGGCGAAGTTTTGGCTTGGAAGAGGGAAGCACGGGCATTCACGGCTCTTCCGCTAACCGTTGTTGTTGTATCGGCGGCGCAAGCATGCGTCGCGCCGACTTATTCTCAGGGCGCGTGTTGGCTCGGCCCGGCTGGTCGACCCGCATTTTGCCGAAGTCGCCGCCAGATTCAGCTCCCGCCGGCGCCGGCTGGTCGGGCGGACTTGGGATGATCCGCCTCGTCGTGCCGGGGCCGCCCCAAGATTTCGAGGCGCGGTGGCGGTCCTCTTGACTCGACAAGTAGCGGCGGCTGATCGCCACACCGCCACGCGGTATTCGGCGGTGTATGGCTCTTCGAGGCTTGCTCCGCGGAACCGAGTCGCCGCGGTGGAGTTCTCCAAAATCTCGTGGATGGAAGCGGGCGCGTAGCCACCATTGCTACAAAACGCAGCCTCGGAGCGAGGCGTCGCCGCAGGCGCAGAGCGCCTCCCGGTGGCGGCGCTGCAAGATAGCGCGCCGGCTTCAGAGCAGGTGAGGTCCTCGAGTCAAGGTCGTCGAGGTGTGGACGACGCGGTGCGCACCCGCGGAGCTCGCTCGACGTGACGGAGCGAGGCCGAGCTCTCCCGCCAGTTGGCGATGAAACCGAGGGAACCAAACGGATTCGCTCCCGGCAAGCAAGCGTTGTTGTTGACGCATGAATCCATCAAGGAAGCAAAATGGGAGTCCGGAGACGATGCAGACGCCGCAAAGCCCCTACCGGGCGCGCCAACCGCTTGTTTCGAGAACCGCAAGTAAATTTTGTAAGTCTTGAGGGGCGCTGCCTCGTTCCTTGAATGGTTAGACCCAAAGAGAGGAAAGAGGGTCCAGACTTATCTTGGTTCGGCTGAATATCCCTACTCCAGTTCGTGTGGTGGTGCGTGTTTGTATTGATGCTGATGAGCTCGTCGAGTTACAAGTGAGGGCTGCGCAAGCACCTCGTGTGCGGTGGTCGGATGAGGGAGCTATGAGCGCGAAAGGTTCGGAGCTTAGGAGTGCGCTCTGGCTATGTGTATGTGAGTGTTTGTCTGTGTTCTCCCCCTCCGGAGGGCCAAACCTCCCCTTATATAGCCGGGGAAGCCGGTTACATAGAGCGTGTAAAGGAAAAAATGGATGGGGCTCCCTACGCCTGGGAGTCTGGTCTTCGCCTCAGATCCGGGTCTTGGACTTGACTTCTGACGGATAGTTGTTGGCCCTGCGTCGAGTCGGTGAACCTGCTGAGCGAGGGCGCGGTCCGTTCCTCCGGGAAACGGCGCACCTGCTCTCTGTGGCTTGTCAGGCGCTGACGTCGGGGTGTCAGCCTTCGGGGATTGCCTGGGGAAGGCGCGCGGCCTCCCATCTCCGTTCGGTCATGCTGAAGCGCCGTATCAGTGGGGTAGGTGGCCGGGTCAGGCACCGGCTTCTGATGATTTGATGTTGGCTCGTTGACGAAGATGGTTTGAGTTCGTTCGAGGCTCTCGGCCCGTCCGACTCGTCGGTCGGGACATCTCCGAGTTGGTATCGCCGTAGCTTGTGAAGCGCCCGCTCTGTAACGCCTGGTCGAGCCACCTCTTGGGGTCGGCTTGGTACTGAGGCGTTGGGCCCCGGCTTTGAAGCGATGGCGGCCCATGCACCTCTCCTGGGCCGCTGGGGATACCTATGTGTCGGGTATCCGTCACTATGTGTCGGGTATCCGTCAATTATCTAGGCATTTTGTGCTAAGGTGTTACAGTAGCAACCACTACCGTTGGTTCTGGAACAACGATGAGTTTTTGGAATGACCTATGGAACAATCTTCTGCCTTGCCTAAAATTTCTTACTCTATATACCTATGCTAAGGATGAGGATATCTCTGTGTCATCCTTCTTCAATGACACTAATTGGGTAAATCACTTCAATCTACCTCTTCAAACCCAAGTTTATGAGGAACTTTAGGAACTTCAAACCCTTTCACAAGATTTCAATTGTTCTCTAATGGTAAATGACCAATGGACATACATCTGGGGACACTCTTCTTATGTGTCGTAAAAATCTTATTCACATCTTTTCCATGCCATCTCTGCCCTGGCCCCCCTCAAATAGATTTGGAAGATCAAATGTGTTCCTAAGCTATGCATTTTCGCTTGGCTACTCCTTCAAGATTGCTTAAACACAAAACAATGTTGATCCAGAGAGGGTGGTACACAGGGCATGAGACTTATTACAGTCTTTATCGTCAAATGGAGTAGAAAATGACTAGACATCTATTCTTTACTTGTGAGTACTGGCGTATCCTTGGCATTCAATGGGACCTCCCCGTCGATATTTTCCCGATGATTGAAGATGCAAAATAGAACGATTTTGTGTCATTTTTTTGGAACTGACACCTAATTGGTGATTGTCTATCTGTGTCATTTTTTTGGAATCGACATAGATAACATTTTTGTGTCGGTTCTAAACTTCAAAATTGTAAGAAAACTATTTGTGTCGGTCTGTAATTGAAACCGACACAAATAGTTACTTATTAGTGTCAGTTTCTATTACAGACCGACAAAAATAGTTTTCCCATTATTTGTGTCAGTTTGTGAATGAAACCGGCACAAATAATAACTTATTTGTGTCGATTGTTACTAAAACCGACACAAATAATTGGATATGTGTGCCGGTTCTAATTAAAAACTGACACAAATAATACAACCTATATAACTATTGTGCGTACTGTAGCTCGCAGCTCCATGGTCATCTTCCTCCCGAGAGCAAACCCAAAGTTTAATACTTCCTCTAAGTGTTCCAAGGTTTCTTGTGCTTATACTTCCTCTAGGTGTTCCAAAGTTTGTAATTTGTTGTCCTCTCTTGATTTGTGATGATCTAGTTGCAATTTAATATTTAGACCTAGTTCAATTAAGGTTAATTTATATATAGTTGAAATTAAGGTTTAGATTTTGTTTGTTTTTATTTTTCTAGATTTCGTAGACACTACTACAAAACACCTAATAGGTGACGGTATATCTGTGTCAGTTTTTTTGGAACAGACACAGGTGAAGTTAACACCTAATTGGTGACTATCTATCTGTGTTGGTTTTATGGAACCGACACAGATAACACTTTTGTGTTGGTTCTAAACATCAAAATGGCGGGAAAACTATTTGTATCGATGCAGACTGAAACCAACACAAATAGATACTTATTAGTGTTGGTTTCTATTATAGACCCAGCACAAATAGATTTCCCATTATTTGTGTTAGTTTGTAAATGGAACCCAAGACAAATAATAACTTATTTGTGTCGGTTGTTACTAAAACCCACACAAATAATTTAATATTTGTGCCGAATCTAATTAAAAATTGTCACAAATAATACAACCTATATAACTACTACGCTGCATCCAGAGCTCGCAGCTCCATGGTCTTCTTCCTCCCGGGAGCAAACCCAAAGTTTAATACTTCCTCTAGGTGTTCCAAGGTTTCTTGTGCTTATACTTCCTCTTGGTGTTCCAAGGTGTGTAATTTGTTCTCCTCTTTTGATTTGTGGTGATCTAGTTGCAATTTAATATTTAGACCTAGTTCAATTAAGGTTAATTTATATATAGTTGAAATTAAGGTTTAGATTTTGTTTTATTTTATTTTTCTAGATTTCGTAGACACTACTACAAAACACCTAATAGGTGACGGTATATCTGTGTCAGTTTTTTTGGAACAGACACAGGTGAAGTTAACACCTAATTGGTGACTATCTATCTGTGTTGGTTTTATGGAACCGACACAGATAACGCTTTTGTGTTGGTTCTAAACATCAAAATGGCGGGAAAACTATTTGTATTGGTCTGTAATTGAAACCAACACAAATAGATACTTATTAGTGTTGGTTTCTATTATAGACCGGCACAAATAGATTTCCCATTATTTGTGTTAGTTTGTAAATGGAACCAGCACAAATAATAACTTATTTGTGTCAGTTGTTACTAAAACTGACACAAATAATTTAATATTTGTGCCGAATCTAATTAAAAATTGTCACAAATAATACAACCTATATAACTACTACGCGTACTGTAGCTCGCAGCTCCATGGTCTTCTTCCTCCCAGGAGCAAACCCAAAGTTTAATACTTCCTCTAGGTGTTCCAAGGTTTCTTGTGCTTATACTTCCTCTTGGTGTTCCAAGGTGTGTAATTTGTTCTCCTCTTTTGATTTGTGGTGATCTAGTTGCAATTTAATATTTAGACCTAGTTCAATTAAGGTTAATTTATATATAGTTGAAATTAAATTTAGATTTTGTTTGTTTTATTTTCCTAACATTTTGTAGATGATGAATTTATTACCTAGCTCCATTAGATGAAGTTTTGCCTAGCTTTATATAATATAGATTAAAATTATGTCCATCTACTATTTTTAGGTAACTAATTATTATCAAACATATATTAAATTTGGTGTATTAAGATATTATATTTTAATAAACATTGATTTGTAGTGATCTAATTGCAATTTATGTTTAGACCTAGTTCAATTAAGGTTTAGATTTTAGTTTGTTTTGATCGACCTAGCCTTTTGTATATTGTAATAAGCATTGATTTGTGGATTGTAGTTGCAATTTAATGTTTAGACCTAGTTCAATTAAGGTTAATTTATATATATTCAAATTAAAGTTTAGATTTAGTTTGTTTCTATTGATAACCATTTATGTTAATTAATTGTAGATGGACCGGATAAGGATGTACAGTGCAGACCGTTACAGCCGAGAATATATCGATGGCGTCTTTGCTTTTCTAAGAGCCGCTGAGGAGGACAAGTTGCAAAAGAAGAAGGAATACATACATTATCCATGCATTGATTGTAAGAATGAGAAGATATTTTCAGACAAAGAGCATATCCACTTGCATTTGATTTGAAGGGTTTTTTTTACCTAACTATACATGTTGGACAAGGCACAATGAAGAGGAGATCATACATAAAGATGATAACCTCGCCAACAACGGTTATGGATTCGATGAGGATAGGTTGCTTGTCGATGACGACAATAATCTGGCTCAGATGTTGTGCAATGCAAAAGAGAACTACATTAGTCAGAGAGAGTTTAACCAATTCAAGGGTTTGATGGAAGACTCAGACAAACCTTTGTTCCTGGGTTGCAAGGAGGAATATACAAAATTGCACACCGTACTTTCACTACTGAAATTGAAGGTAAGCAATGGTTGGTCTAACATGAGTTTCACGGCGCTGTTACATCTCTTAGCGGACATGTTCCAGAGGGAAACGTGTTGCCTGAAACCACATATCTTGCAAAGAAGGTTGTATGTCCCTTGGGATTGGAAGTGGAAAGAATACATGCATGTCCAAACGACTGTATACTCTATCGCAAAGAGTATTCATACATGCATGTATGTCCAGTGTACAAAGCATTGAGATACAAGCATGAGAGTGATGAAATCAAAGTCATCGAGGTGAAGAAAGGACCCCCGCTAAAGTGGTGTGGTATTTGCCAGTAATCCCTCGGTTGAAGTGTTTATTTGGAAACAAAAAGCACGCCAAATTGTTGCAATGGCACTCGGAAGAGCGTAAGAGTGATGGAAAGCTGAGACACCCTAATGATTCTACCCAGTGGAGAATCATCGATAGGCTCTTTAGGAACAGCTTCAGAAATGAACCGAGGAATATAAGGTTTGGGTTGAGTACAGATGAAATGAATCCTTTTCAGTAACATGAGCAGCATTTATAGCACTTGGCCTATAACTCTCTATATCTACAACCTTCCTCCTTGAATGTGTATGAAGCGAAAATACATTATGATGTCACTGCTTATCCAAGACCGAGACAACCTGGCAACGATATTGATGTATACCTACAACCATTGGTGGAAGATCTTGTGATACTGTGGAATGAAAGTGTACAGGTATGGGATGAGTACAAACGAGAGTACTTCACTCTACGTGCATTGTGTTTTGCACCATCAATGATTTACTTGCCCTAGGTAACCTATCTGGCCGTACTATAAAAGGAGCCAAAGCCTGCCCCCAGTGCTTGGATGAAACCGATAGTGTGTGGCTCAACCACTCGAGAAAAATTGTGTACATGCATCACCGTAGGTTCCTTCGAAGGAATCACCCCCACCGTAATATGAAGAAACAATTTGACAGGACAAAGGAGAACGGTTTAGCTCCAAGGCCTCATCGTGGGGAAGAGGTATTTGATATGGTTAAGAATATTAATGTTGTAGTTGGAAACGGTAGTAATAATACATCAAAGTTCTGAACTGAGAAGACCACATAGAAGAAGAGATCGGTATTTTGGGACTTGTCCTATTGGAAGGGCTTAGAAGTACGACATTGCATTGATGCCATGCACGTAGAGAAGAATGTATGAGACAGCTTGATTGGTCTTTTGTTTAATATTCCTAACAAAACTAAGGATGGACTCAAGGAATGAAAGTACCTAGAAGATATGAAAATCAGAGCCAAGCTACATCCTCAAGATACTGGGAAAGGCCGACTTTATCTTCCTCTAGCTTGCTACACTCTATCCAAGAAAGAGAGAACAGACCTCTACAACTGCTTGCATGGTGTGAAAGTTCCATCCAGTTACTCCGCAAGCATCAAGAAACTAGTCTCAATGAAAGATTTGAAATTAACTGGCATGGAGTCTCATGATTTTCATGTGATGATGACACAAATGCTTCCTATTACAATTAGATGTATTTTGCTTGACAAGATCCGAAGGGAAATCGTGAGGTTGTGTTTCTTCTTTAACACGATTTCACAGAAGATCATCGATTCTGTTGGACTATGTGAACTGCAGGATGATGTAGTCAAGACTCTCTACCAACTAGAGATGTATTTTCCTCCATTATTTTTTGATATCATGGTCCATCTCATTGTTCACCTTGTGAATGAGATAAAGATATGTGGCCCTATATTCCTACATCAGATGTACCCGTTCGAGAGGTACATGAGTGTTCTGAAGAAATATGTACGTAATCGATCTCGAACGAAGGGCTGCATTGTAGAAGGTTATGCACCGAGGAGGTTATCGTGTTCTGCATCGATTGCATGGACGATGTCGATCCGGTTGGTGTGCCTATATCTCGACATGAAAGCAGGCTAGCTAGGAAAAGGGTGATCAGAAAGAAATCAATAAATACTTATTATCATGTTTTGTTCGAACAAGCACATTTCACAGTCTTAAAATAGTCAGTTGAGGTGTCCTCATAAATGGACTTGCACAAGGATGAGCTACAGAGGGAAAACGAAGGATGGTTAGAGGTTTGGATAACAAAAGAGCACAACCGTTTGTTCAATCATTGGTTCAGGGAGCACATGTCTGGTGAAGAAACGAGTGTTACGTTGAGGTGGTTGGCAAAGGGGCTATTAGATACAGTCGTGACATGGTAAAGATACGACATAAATGGATATACATTTTACACTAGAGCTCAGGATAGCAAAAGCACTTACCAAAACAGTGGTGTTAGCATAGATGCTTATGATAGCACAGGCAGTAAGAATAGCAGCTTCTATGGGTTCATAGAGGAGATTTGGGAGCTTGACTATTGTATTTTCAAGATCCTAGTGTTTTGGTGTCGTTGGGTCCAACTCCCAAAGGGTGTGAAGGTGGACAAGTATGGCTTCATTATTGTGGACATTGAACATGTCGGATATAGAGACGAACCATTCGTACTTGCGAAGCAAGTAGCACAAGTCTTCTATGTAATCGACCCAGCAGATAAGAAGTGCTATGTTGTTCTTCAAGGAAAAAGAAGAATCGTCGGAGTTGAGAATATCGTGGATGAGAACGAGTACAACCAGTTTGATGAGTTGCCTCCTTTCGTAGATGGTAGCATCAGGCTAGAGGAAGAAACTACTGAGGAAGAAGCTACCTATCATCGCGATGATCATGGAGAAGGGCAAATTGTGAAAGAAAATTAGTTAAGAGTAATGGCAACGTGATGTAAAAAATATAATGTAAATATGACGTCAAAAATATGCATTTGTGTGGACTTGTAGTTAATTTTCTATTGTTGGTTACATTTTTGAATATTTTTATAATATCAAAAAACTTAAATAAAATATATGGTAGTATAAGCTAAATATGAAAATCTGTAAAAATGGTATTTGTGTCAGTTTTTAAATAGAACCGACACAAATACAACACTTTCAATGTCGGTTCTATACTAAAACCGACACTGAAAATTGTATTAGTGCAGGTTTTTAAATGGAACCGACACAAATACGATACTTTCAGTGTCAGTTCTATACTAAAACCGATACTGAAAATAGTATTTATGTCAGTTTTTAAATAAAACCAACACAAATACAAAACCGTATATAAGACCGGACTTATTCCGATCCCAACTGATGCCCTCCAAGCCCTAGCTCCTCCTCTGCGCGCTCCTCCTCCACGCTGTCGTCGTCCCCGTCGTGCATGCCGCTATCCATCTCACCGCCACCAGAGAAGAAAAAGAAGAGGAAGGGAGAAAGAAGAGGAAGAGCTGCTGCCGTTGAGCTCATCACCCTCTCCTCTGCCTCCTTGTACACCGTCGCTGCTTCCTCTCTCCTCCCCAGCACCGCCACATCTTCTCCAAGGTACCGCCACCTCCTATCCCTAGCGCCGTCTCCCTATGCTGCTCCCTCCCTCTCGGTGACTTCTCCCATATCCTAAGATTATTGATACAGAATGTTAAATGTATTGCTTTTACATATTGCGATATTTACCTCTTGAACCTCCACCAAGCAATCCACACATATGGTCCAAAGCATGATTCACATACACTGATTTGTTGTATCTTCAAGCTAGATAGAAAGCCGAGTAAAGCATCCAAAAGTGGGGAAGTAACTAAATGAAAACACAACTTGCCTTTGCTTTTGCTGTAAATTGTCAACCCATGACTTGAGTTTCAGGTACTCATTGCGGCTAATTTTCAATTGCTGAAAGAAAATAGCACAACTTCACTTTACTAAGAATCATAAGAAAAGCATTTCATTCAACATTTCATATTATTGAATTAAAGAAAAAACACTACTAGAATTAATGCTGTGCAAAATTAACTGAGAATTTCACAAGGAAATACACAGTTTACGTTATAATTGCTTTATCCTATTGTACTGTGAATCATTTATTTTAAAAGATGAACTAAAGATTTTAGCTAATAGACAAGTAATTCTGAATGAAACTATAATACAGTAGTTGTGAGAGTTTATACATGCCTGGGCAAATAAATGCTGAATGTAAGAAATATATGTTAGCACAAGAAATTTTCTAAAGTTGGTCGTCATAATTTGGATACCCTAGTTTGTTTTAAAGGGTTCGTTACTAATTTTTTCTCCTAAGTCTAATATAAGTAAATAGGATATGAATTGCTCAATTTCAAAGTATGTGAATCGTGCTAGATAACTTTTAACAGATTACAGGTACATGAGTGGATTGCTTGGACTACCTTTATGCTACTAGATGCCACATTGACTCCCAAATGTAGTACTACCTTTATGCTACTAGATGCTAATGTTGTTTGGACTGTTATCGTCATATTTACAATCCATTGCTTATTTCTAAAAATGAATATATATGAGTCATCCATTCTTTGTAATTCCTAACTAGCATATCTTTGAGTTCTATTTGATCATGATTAGACAACTGTGCGTAGCTTAATGAGTTAGTACTTGGCTCTTAGGCTCCTAGAGAATATCTCTTGAGCAACTCTTCTCAATTCCTTTAGGTTCTCTGATATAAACAAGATTGTTCTGTGCCTTTTTTTGTCAACTCTGACCATGATATCGCTACCTTATTTGTAAGTAACTTCATCTTCAATCTTAGGACTATAAATGTTAAATGTGATAATGTCAGTCCAAAGTCCCATACAAGAATTAATATTTAATGAATTGTCTTCTCCTTGTTTTCTTGAGGGACATAAAATTCTCCCTTTTTCATAGTATTGGTTGATGAATCATAATTATCTATCATTCTTAGATTACAGAAGTACATTTGCATTTTTTGTTATGTTTTTCTCAAAGCAGTCTATGTGGATTACGAACTTTTCTGGTCATTCGTCCATCATATTCTCTTTTTTTTAACTACTATAAATCATTTTTTCCTTAGAAAAAAGAATCTACCATCATCTTGGGGAGGTCGCATCGCATAATACTGGACCAAAGTTTATATCATAATAGAACTTCCCATTGTTAACTTTAAAAAGCAACTGAGGAAACATAGTTCAGTGCCAATCAAAAACCTTGGGAGCAAGTTATTCAAGGATAAGTGTATTTATGCTTTCTGTTGTGCAAGTATTACAAAATTAGTGAAACTTTCAACTGTGGTGTAGTTATTTAGTGATAAGTCGATGCATGAGTGATTTATATTGTGATCTCAGATGAATATAATGAAAATTACTTCAAAAGTTATTGCTCAATGTGGCATTGGTATTGCTCAATGATGATTTTGGGTTGTAAGATGAATATGACAGTTAATGAAATGAACTGAGCCTTGAACTGATAGTCTTACATGTTTGAAAGTATTGATTCAATTCTCTGTTCTGTCTAGTCAGTATTCAATAATTACTATTGCTTTGATTCTATCAGTACTAAACCTCAGTCAATATTTTGGTTGGTTCGGTTAGTAAGGCTGTATGCTGAACTCTATATATAGGTTCGATTGATATTGCTTATACTGACCAAAATAATATTTACTAACTCTGTTAGTGGAATTGCTTAGCTGCTAGTCTGAATACTTTCTGTTCTGTTTGGTTTGATTTATACAATGTGTTGACACCGATCTGAACTGCTATACTTGTTTATTGCTTCAACTGATAAATTAACACTTGTTGACTTGAATTAATAATAGTGACTTAAGTAATCAATTCTTGTGCGTGCTAAGGTGGTAAAGTTTTAAGGCCTAATTCATTCAATTAATTAGTCTAGCCCATTTGTGATTGAGGTGGAGATTCTAACCTCTCCAAGTCCCTATAAATCCGAACCATCAGATCACCTCTAACAGCTCGTGTCAAAGTTTACATCTCAACACTGAATGCTTTTGCATTAATTAACATCTATAGGCATGTTCCTATAATAAACTATTCATCTGCTATCAAAAACCCAAGCCCGAGTAGTTTCCTCAACCACAACCTAGTCATCGGCGCCGAGGATCCAGCTACCGTCGGCGCCGAGGTCCCACCTACCACCGATGTCGAACCAGCAAGGCATCGTGGCCGAGGGCAAACCAAAAAGCCTGAAGGCCAATATACCATCTCTGATGTATCAGATTTTGGAGCCCCTATTGCACCACAAAAAGTAGTGGCTAGATACAGGTCAACCTGCGGATATATCGTAAGGGATAAAGTGCCAATCACCTATTAGGACTGGCATAAAGTACCCCACGCCACCAAAGCGGACCTTTGGACAGAGCTCAAACAAATCTTTGAATTCCTCGAAGAAGCCAAAGACCTCGTGCATCGGGATGCATTGATGACCTTGGGTACGACAAGGAAGAACTTCAAGACCCAGTTGAATTGCAACTATGTGAAGAAAAACCAGTCGGTCATCGGGGATTATCTGAAATTGGAACCATACTGGGATGAGTTTGTGGTGATGAAGTTACAAGAAGCAGCAAAGAAGTCAAGTGAGGATCACAAGGAAATCTCCAGAAAGAACATTCATCCCCACAGACTAGGCACAGGTGGGTACGCGAAAAAAATTCTGCAACGGGAGAGGCAAGAAGCAGAGGCCATTCAGTCAACTAGCAGAAGTCCCTTGTTCGAACTACTAGACCGAGTCAAGCACTATGTGCTAGCAAGGGCAACTGTTACGTTTGGCAGGGGCTTGTCCTTCAAAAACAACGAAGATAAAGCAGTCTCCCAAAGAGTTCAAGAGTTGTCCGTCCAGGCTACACAAGGCACCTTCCTTCCAGATAGGGAGAAGGACGAACTTACCGTGACCTTAGGAACCAAAGAGCACCCTGGTCAGACATGAGGTGTTGGGGCTAAGGTACCTTGGAGCAAGGGACTCCCAGAGCATGCCAACTCTTACAAGAGTCAGAAGAGAGCAAAAAAAGAGCGTGCCAAATATGAACGAGAAGCAATGAAGTAAGAGATGCTTTGAGATTTATAAGGCACCATAGAACAACAAGTACAAAGATAAGTACAACAGCCATGAGCTATGTAGAAGTCGAGACATTGTTCTCCCTAGCACCTCATGCCATCGTAGCAGTTGTGCGTCCACACCACTACCAGAAGATGCATTAGCCCACTATCTTGTGAACTACATACAACATCCAACACTGTGCTAGCTCAACATTCCTCCCATGAACATATCCCTTCAGGCTGCTACAGGCATGGCTTATCCGTGCCAAGAAAGGGGTGTTTTGCACAACTCCCCAATCGCGCTGAGATACACAAAGGTTGAGGTAGACATGGTACTTCCACAGTTTACCGACATGATGTTGGAAATGCCCGTAAATGATGCGACAACTCTAGGAAGTACCATCCATACATTCATCCAGTGGTGCAAGCGAGACATCGTCCTCGACCTTCAAGTGCTAGCCTGTCCTACAATAGATCCTCTGCAGTCATCACCAGCACCTTAGTGTCAAGAGAACATTGTCAGCCCTTCACAGAAGATATGTGAAGAACCTATCGTGTCTCATACAAAGAAATTGGATATGAAGCAAGCCATGTCGACCAAATCAAGCGAGACTAGGACTGAATATGATGTTGTGCGCAGCCAATTTAAGGGTAAGGCAAAGTCTAACAGACAAGATAGGGTAGAAAGACTTAAATTCAAAATGGGGAAGCCTTTTGTGACCCAAACAATGTTTGATACCCTAACATTAATGATGCAAAGATTGCATATCTGGTACATGGAGCGGTCCAACCAAGACGTACTGCCGAGGGCGATCATTGGAATTTCCAAAGAGGAGCATTTTCACCATGAGGGGCTTGGCTACTTCCTGGTTGAATTCGATAACTTACACAACATGTACTACCAGGATGCCCTCGATGTGTCTCTTTTGAGATGTTGGACAGTGTGAACTATAGAAATCGTTGTCTACATTAATGTAATACCAAGAAATGTAATGTTAAACTTCTTTATAATGTAGGTACGAGACTATTGAACTAAGAAGACCCAAAGCACTTAGTGTAGCATTCCTTGACCCGGGAATAGTTTGTGAACCTGAACTCTGAAGAGCACCAAAGGAGGTCAAGGAATACATATATAATGCTTTCATTAAACTTCAAGACAAGGAATTGATACTTTTACTCTAAAACTTCAAGTAAGTGGTTCACTAGCTAGTTAGATCACTCGATGTTGTTCCTTAGTCTCATTGCAATCTTAGGCTCTTAGCACTAATGACTACGACATATTACCTATGTATGTAGATTCCATTGGACACTCGTTGCTATTACATTAGAGAAGAGCAAAATGGTTATCTTGGACCCTCTTGACAAAGATGAAAAACTTTACAAGGACATGACAGATATACTCCAAAAGGCCTTCAAAAGATACTGTAAAAAGTGTACGAGATACCACCCATACCATAAGTCCCTCTCAATCTGTACTAAATTCCCAGTACGCACACAATATTCCTATATCGCATTTTGTAGTAAATAACTCGTATCATGACATTGTAGTTTATTTATTCTTTGCAGTGTCACAAACAGTCGAAAGGAACAGATTTATGTGGGTACTTTGTCTGCCAATACATGTGGAAAATCTTAGGTTCTACATTAGTAGATAATGACGTAGAGGTTAGTAACGCTAATAAGCCAAATTGTGTCGTACCTAACGATTTCTATTAAAGATCTCAGATTAATTCTTTTTTACTTATAGCACCTCAAATTGCCTACAGGAGGACTGCTTCATAATGAAATCAAAGCCATTCAGGGACAAGTCGCCTAGTTCATCATGAATCAAATCATCAACAAGAATGGCAAGTTTCATGACCCTGACAACAACGACCCAATCTTGTGTACTAATCTCAAACGTGTCGTGTCTCCATCCCACACCGATTGATATATGTAAAATGATTTACATAGTATGAAATGATGTTTCATGTGAGTATTCAACATGTATTGGGATAATTTGATGATAAATTATTATGTGAAATGATGTTTCATTGATATATGTATGTTGATGTATGTATATTGTGTGTGTATGCTGTTTCAGAGAGCATGGCTAGCAGTTCCTGAGGCTAGCCAAAAATATATATTACTACAATCCAATACTTACTACACCACATCGATTCCGTAAAAATATATATGCTAATTTTGGTGTATGTATTTTTTTCTAAAGCCACACTGATAGTATAACTTTGTGTGTCGGTTCATGAAAAGAACTGACACTGATATGTGAACTATTTGTGTCATTCTTTATGAGAAAACTATATGTCATTAAATGTCTAATGTGTTCACTGCACTTCTTTTATTGCCTATGTAACTTTTTTAGCAGTTATGGAAGATTATTGTTTGTCTTGTCTTAATTTTCTTTTTTATATACGTTAGGAAGATACAAATATATAGAACTTTAGACTTGATAGATTCATGTTTATGATTAATCTTTATCACTCTTGCCTGGAATAGTGTTACTTGGACATGGACACAGGAGTCAGAATCTGACTCTGATTTCGGTGTCCAATTCGGCAAAAAAAAATGGACATGGGAAATGCTACTTGGAATTGGACACGAGTGTCGGAATCTGACTCAGATTCGAGGTGTCTGATTTGGCAAATTTTTTTGGACACGGGTGTCGAAGTAACATTAGCCTAGATTGAACTAGAAGTGCACACCAGGCCAACTCTATCATCTATACATGAAGGCCAAGCATATATTTAAGTTGTGATCCCATGCAATTTATTGGTTATCATAAATGGTTTTGGCAATCACATTTGTGATAATGAACAATGCAATTTAAGCTCATCTACTTGCATTTAAGCTCATCTACTTGTATTAAGCATCTGATGATTACATTCAGTATATTTAACTAAACTCATCTGTAACAGGTGCATTCTTGCTTGGATAGATTATATTCAGTTATTCACACCTTTGTACCAACTGTCAGGGTTGGTTATTCACTTATGTGATGTTTTGGTTCTGAGTGAATTTGCCTTTCCATTTGAACTTCATTTATTTGGATTTTTAGTCACATGTGATGCTATCATTAATCATTATCACCCTAGTCAATTAAGTAAATTGTAATTTGTGCAAGAAGATTGTGTATGTATTTTCGCTGTTGGAGTATTTGCTAAGAACTGGCGCTTCTGCAGCTAAAATGCTCAGCCAAATTTTGGTAACAAAACAAACTGGTCCACATGGGAAAGTTGTGATCAAGGTAAGTTGTGACCAGGGTGTGCTAGCTATCCTTAGTTTCAGTTAGGCCCTGTAGCTTTGCTTGATTTTTTAGTAAGCAAGCTTATTGTTGCCTCCACAAGTTTGACCCTGCACACAAGCGTGGTTTCTGTCAATATTAGAAGTTAAGCTGTGATGTATGGCTGTATGCACCCAAAACATGCTTTAATCACACATGCCCAAATGGTTCCAATCTATATACTCATGTGATGTAAAAAAAGGCCATAGCACCACACTAAGTATCTTTTTGATGCCATGCAATTGCAAGAACTCTTTCCCTTGTAAACTTTATCTGGTTTGGTCATAATGGATTTATACTTATTACTTTTTGATGCAATAATAGATGCATATTCAACTTATCAAATAAAAGGAGGTTTACATAATGCGTCTTAATGTGGCTGTATATGTTCATATCAGTGTTGCATATTCTTTTCTTTTCTTGTTTGAAGCAAGCATTGCACTTTCTTTGACTTTGATTATGTTTCTTTCTTAGCCTACCCCAACTTCTTTAGGGCAAAAGGCTTGGTTGTTGTTGTTGTAAACATTGCACTTTCTAATGAGTTGTGCTGTCTATTTGAATCACTGAAGAAATCGAACTTCTGATATTTCTTTTACTTCCTCATGGACAGGTCTACTTATGTGAGAAGTTGTCACTTGTTAATGAGATGTACTTTGCCATCACCCTTAATAGGAAGGCTGCTGGTCCGGTATGTCATTGATCACTAACCAATATTTTCAGTTATTCATTTTGTCACTTCCGTTACTGAGCTTTTGGTATATTTTTTAAAAATAATAAAATAAGGTTTAGTTTTTATTTATGCAAGTTCATATATTGTTCTCATGTCTAGCTGTCTAGCATTGAGTTGAATCTGTCTAGCCTCTAGGATGGGGAGCTATCAGGTTGGGCATTTAGCTCTGTGCACCAAGCTTTTATTTCAACATGAATCTGAATTTGTTTCGACAATTCTTAGTATGTATATTGTGTGTGTATGCTATTTCAGAGGGCATGGCTAGTAGTTCTTGAGGCTAGCAAAATGTTGATTTTTTATTTTTAGGGTTGGCATTATTTGTGTCGGTTCTTGGTAGGAACCGACACGATATTATAACTTTGTGTGTCGGTTCATGGAAAGAACCGACACTGATATGTGAACTATTTGTGTCGGTTCGTTATGGGCACCGATATTGATATGTTGACTATTTGTGTCGGTTCATGGTAAAAACCTACACTGATATGTTGACTGTCTGTGTCGGTTCATGATAAAAACCAACAATGATAATGTTATTAGTGTCAGTTTGGAAACCGACACTGATAATGCCCGATTATCACTATCGGTACATCTGTATAGGTTTGAAACCCGACACTAATGTCGGTTCCGAACTGACACAGATGAGCTTGTCTGTAGTAGTGATTTCTTTATGCTTTGTTCTTCAAATTTTGTTTCCTGATTTTCTTAATTAATTTACCATAGTAGGAGCCTCTCCTACTATTTCTGGGTCGAAAACTCACACGCTTCATACTAGGCCACGAAAATTTATGCTTGAGATCCTAATACATCTTAGTAGTCCCAAGGTGAATAGAGTATTTCCACTCATGAGCCTCCTTAAGTATCAACTTCTTAAGATCCTTCTAATCAGATACACAAATATACTCCTTAAACCATATTGTGTCCTGTTCATCCTCACTAAAGTACAGAGCCTTTCTACTCTTCATGTTAAGCTTGATTTCTTTGACATATGCATTATCCTTCTAAGGTACCTCCAACGTAAGCTTTACTTCAACGTTGGCTAAATACCCTTCCATAACAATTTCCAAACTTGCTGATGTATTTCCACATAAATTTTAGGTTGGCTCTCCTTGATCATCAAATTATTATAGTAGTTCTTTTGACTTAGGGCATCTACTGCTATATTGGCTTTGTTTGCATGATAGTTAATTCAAACATCATAATATTTGATCAATTCTAACCACCTCTATTGTCTCATGTTGAGATCAGTTTGAGTGAGGATATAATTCAAACTCTTATGATCTGCATTAATCTCACAACAGTTATCGATAAGATAATGATGCTATATTTTTAAAGCATGCACTAGACAGCCAATTCCAAATCATGAGTAGAATATTTCTCTTTATGTGGTTTTAGTTGCTGTGAAGCATAAGCAATAACTTTACCTCTTTTCATTACCACACAACCAAATCTTTGATGTGAGGCATCACAATAAATGTCAAAACCTTTCCTGATTTCTAGCACAAGCATTGGCGCTGATGTTAGATATCTTTTCAATTCCTTGAAACTCTGTTCACTCTCTAATGTCTAGGTGAATTTGTTCTTCTTTTTCAATAGTTGTGATAAATAGGGGTGAAAACGGGTCGGATACGGGCGGATATTGCTTTTCCCGTATCCTAACCTATATTTTTTTTCTCGGATTCGGAACCGGATACGGGCTAACTGGATATGGATACGGATTCGGGATATTCGGGATACGGATATGGAACGGATATGTGACATATTCGGGTCGGAAACGGATAAAGATATATGGATAATGCACGCATATATAGATTAATATATATTGAATTAAAACCATATGAGTATATGACTATAGTAATAAATTATATATCAATCAAACTCAATAAATGTCATAGAAAGAATATGCTACTTAAGAATTAATAGAACCAACTAATTGTTAATATAAATGGGCTGATATGGAAAAAATATAGTGAAAAATGGGCTGGGCCTTGCTGATATCCGAATAGGAAAAATCCGGATATCCGAATAGAAAAAATCCGAATATCCGGATCCCGTCCCGAATTTACCGGATATTTGGTGATCTGGATCCGATCCCGAATCCGGATTCAAGTATCCGGATCTGGTCCCAGATCCGACCGGATAGTAAAATCCGGTCCCGGATCCGATCCCAACCAGATCCGGTCCCGGATCGGGCGGGAAATATTCGACCCATTTTCATCCCTAGTGATAATGGTCTAGAAATCTTAGAAAATCCTTTTATGAAAACAATGATAATAGATTTAAAATTAAAATGAGTCTGTTTTGATCAAACATCAAACTATATCAGTTTTAAAAAGATGCTTGATAATAATGTGTAAACCCCCTTTGTTTCACTTTGTATAGCTTTTGCTTAAAAAAAGTAAATTGACTGCCGAATGGGAGGAATCTGGACAGCTTTTTCCATAGTCAGCAGCTGCCCTCTATATAAAATCAAAATCCGACAGAAACCTGATTCTCGCTGATCCTTATTAAGTTGGTCCGGAATCTACATGTCACAGTTGGTCTAATCTAATTCTTCTATAATCAAAATAGCTTCTTTTTTTTTTAATACAGAACCTATAATCCAAAAGCTGAAAGAAGAGCGCTCTCAGTATTGTTCTAGCCCGTAGGACGGCGAGGGAAGTCCGACCGGCGGGCGGGCCGGCCCGTTTTTGCCTGGTGCGCGGTACAAAGCTAGGACGGACCCAACCCCATGCCCACCTCAAACGCTCAGGCCCGGACCAGGCCACGCGCTCTCCAAGCTTCTCCTCTTCTCGCCGGAGGAAAAAACCTAGCTCGCTCTTTCGCTTACGGCGGCGGCGGACAAGGAGAAACATGATCTACGACGTGAACTCGTCCCTCTTCCGCTCCTTCCTCAGCCAGAAGGGCGGCACCTCCTCCGACAAGAAGTGAGCACCTCCCCCCAAAACCCAAACCTCGTGCCGTTTTTTACCTTCTCCTTCTTGCCTAGCTTAGCTAGGAGACGCTGTGGTCGCGTTCTTGCCTCATGGGGTGCCTGCCTGCGCTGTAATTCGGGTTAGTGGATTCCCTTTTAGCCAGGGTGTCGAATTTGGACTCTATGACGGATCATATGGTAGTGTTATTGCGAGATAGAAATACCCTTTTGTTGTTGTTGCCGCTGCTTCTATTTTGATTGGAGGGGAGAAGAGGGGATGATGACTGGAGTCCATCGGGACCCTTTGCCTTCAAAATATAGGAAATCAGGTGTGCACAATAGGCAAGCTAAGCTTGGGACACATGTGCCCCGCTTGTGTGCTTTGCGTATGGTTGGGATGAGAATGATCCAAACAGCTCCATTGTCAGTCCATATGTTTTGAGGTAGAGATCTGGCGGTTCTTACTGGTTTCCAGGATGGAACGCTTGTATTTGGAAAAACATGATGTTAGACTAAAAATGTTTTTAACATCTGCACTGGGCTCTATATTAGTGGATCACAGAGGCAGTTTTTGTGGTGCGGCTGTTTCCTAATTGACAATTGTTACAGATATGCTGCACAGTAGATGAGTTGATAACTGATGGTAGGTTTGATGATGGGAAGGGACCTATGGTCCTGTATGCGTGTCTCATGGTCTTGCACTGTCCAATATCAGCTTTATGAAATAGAAGTTTGGCTGGCTGTGATGTGAATAGATAGTCTATCCTGGTTTGGCTTGCCGTCAAAGAGATATGCATGTGCAAAACATGCTAACTAATAATTAGGTTTCAAAAATTACTTTTCAGCACATTTTGTCCAAAGCTAGCCCTAAGATTCAACACAACTTTGTTTTATTTCACCAACTAGGGCTCACCATATCAATATGGGTTTTTTGAAGTACGTTCCCTTGGAATATACAATAAATAATGCCCTATAATAATTTTTAGTTCATTACATATCATTTTGGTGTGTCTGCCATATGCCAGCATCATGCATCATTTTCGGTGCTATACAATGGATCTAGTTGGTTGTTTTTGAGTTATTAATATGGCTGGTGAAAGCATACACGTATTTTGACTCTGAGGAATACATTTATAGCATATCTCTGTAGCTCTGCTGATGAAATAATTTCTTAGTGTATGTTTCTGAAAGATAGCTTGTGGTCCAGCTTTGCATTGAGTAGAACTGTCTGATTTTCCCAGACATTTGCCAGTCTGATTTTCCCAGACATCTGCCAGTGCAGCCAGTAAATTTAGAAGAGTCAGTCCTGTGGTGCAAAAATTTAAACCTTTGAGCTTGTATGATTTGGGTTTTATAAATGGCTTAATCTGTTCCCTTACAAACCACTTGTTTTTGTCATGTAAATCTTAAATATATATTTCATGTTGTCTTCTTGTTCTATCAACTTTTAACGTGGCAACAAAAAAAGTCATGTTTGTCTTCTCTTCATTTCATTTTTTAACACAACAGGAAAATTGTTTTTGTTTGTATTTATCCTTAAAGGACTCACTATGACTAGGTAAAGTTGTAGTGATTCATGGCAAACAAGATGTAGAAGGTAGAATAACTGTGCCACATATTGTTTGAATTTCCATTTCACATAAGAAGTCACATTTTAGAAAGTGTAAACTTTTGCAATATTAGAAACTAAGTCTTTCCTAAGCAATTATCTGCCTTAATATTTTTGTACTATTGATGAAACATTGATGTACTTTATGAATTACTAGAGGTCTTTTTTAAGCAAGCGACTAGTATGGTGTTAGTTTTGAGCTCTCCTCTCTTTCCAGCAAACAGTTGTATGTTACTTATGAGGTACTGCGATTGTAAGGATTAAAATGTATTGAGGAGCTAAAGAATGTTCATTCCTTGAGTTGGCAATTACCAAATAATATAGTTAAATGCGTCTGCATAATAACAGTACAAGGTAAGGACCACTCAAGGTAGTAGTCCAAATGGAAGTACAGGAAAGGGAATAAAGAGGATAGCGATCAATGTGTGATGAGTAAGTAGATATGAAGCTATTTTTTAGACTACAAATGTACAAGTCACTTGTTAAGTGAAGCTTGTATGAAACAACGCTTTTCCTATACACGGAACAAGTGCGTCTGAAAGCAACTTTTAATCTTTTATTGAGTGTTGTAGTTCTTAAAAGACATATCAGTGCGTTGCTTGCACTTCTGCAGGATAAAAGTAGTAACTGGTTTAATGACTGATGCTAGGCATGTAACAACTGGGAGTGCTCTATGGTTCTCTGTGTGCATATTTGTCTGTTTCATGGTCTTGCGTATCAATTTGAGTTTTATGGAATGGATGTTTGGATGCAAGGTGTGTAGTAAGTCTAGGTTTTGCATGCTGTCAAAAAATATGCAAGTGCATAACACACTAATTGAAAATTAGGTTTTAAAAATCACTATTCAACACATTTTGGCTTAGGCTGGCCCTAAGATTGAACACCGTTTTCAGCTTTCACCAACCAGGGCCCACCAAATCAATATCGGTTTTTAGCATCTTCCCTTAGAATCTTTTATCAATCTTTTTTTAGTATACAGCGGATTATGCCCTATAATAATTTTGAGTTCCTTACATGTCATGTTAGTGTGTCTGCCTTGTGCCAGCATCATGAATTCTTATTGGTGATATACACTGTTGATCGAATTGGATGCTCTTGAGTTATTAATATGGTTGGTGAAATTATACATATATTTTGACTCTTGGGAACATATTAATTGCATCTCTGTAGCTTTGCTGATGAATAGTCTTGTGTACATTTCTGATGAATACCTTATGGTCGAGCTTTGTGTCGAGTAGAGCTGTTTGGTTATCCCAGACATCTGATAGTTCAGTGGGTAAATTTAGTAGTGTCATTTCGCCTGTGGTTCAGTGATTTTGACATTTGAGCTTGCATATTTTATCTTTCATGAATGTGTGGTACTTGTTAATTCATTTGTGTGCTGTTGTGTGTGTGTGTGGTGTTTTTCTTTTGACCTTTCTCTCTCCAGCCAGCAGCTGTTGAGGTATTGCAATCGTAACGATTAAAATGTAACGAGGAACTAAAGAATGTTCATTCTATGAGTTGGTACTTATCAAATAATGTCATTAAATGTGTCTGCATTACAAGGAATGGACAAGTTAAGGTAGCCAAATTAGAACTACTGGAAAGGGTATAAAGAGGATACATTCATTATGTATGCATATTATATGAGATTACTGTAATCGATCAGTACATCTGAAGCTGTTTTTTAGGCTGCAAATCTACAAGTCACTTTTTAAGAGATTGTGTCGTATATACTCCATAGGTTTACCAGCCAGAGAGAATGCTCTTGTAACTAGTAAGCTGATAGGCACAAACTATTTAAACTTCCATGTTAAAGTAATTGTTGGATGCATTAGGTGGTGGCAGTTACAAGTAAATCATTGTGCTTCATGGATGCATTAGGTGGTGGCAGTTACAAGTAAATCATTGTGCAATGAAGCATCTGAAAGCAACTTGTATTGAGTGCTGTGGTTATTGAAAGAAATATCAGTGTGCTACTGGCACTTGTACAGGATAAAAGTAGCAGTTGGTTTCATGCTGTTCATACCATGAATTTCATACAATGCATTGTTTCAATGCTTGTATTTGGTAGTTCTGCATTTGGCTAGTACTATGCAATTTTGATTAGTAAATTTGCTGTCCTGTAACTGTGATTTGTAACTTCATTGCTCTTTCTGATGACAGGAAAATGGAAGAGCAGAAACCGAAGGAGCAGAGGCCCAAGGCCAGCGAGAACAAACCTGTGATGAATGAATGAGCATCTTCTGAAGCGTTTGATGCTTAATAAAACTTATGCCCGTTTGCTTTGGTTAGGTTGAATTGAACGCTTCCTGAAATGTTTGTCATGTGATAGATTTCCCCCAGTCTTAATTGCTCTGGTTGAACATGTACACTGCCGTTACAGTGCTTTATTGGAGACTTGCACTACCTATGCATCTATGATCAATGACAGGTGCCTATGATTGAAAACTTTTTCTGACATCACCCTGTTCCTGGTTGGTACATGTGTGGGGTGCGATCTTCATATTTCCTTTTCCACCTCCTGTCTATAGCTTCAACCTTTCTAGTATTTAAGGATGCTAATGGGCTGAAGCTTAGCACAGATCTGCTCTAAACCTAATATTCTTTTTATATATCTGTATCTAGTCTTATCTAAAAAGAGTGAGGTCCAAGTCTGGCCTGAGCTTAAATGAAAGTCTAGGTCTTGATTTGGGTTTTTATCTTGATAAATTGTTTATTTGATGAGTTGATAGTTTACGGTGCAATATTAATTTATAAAACTAGGTCTATAATTACATATAATTTCATATCTCATTTACTAGAAACAGAGGTTAAAAGTTAGAACTTAAAGTATTCTGTTGAAGTATGTAAAACAAAAAAGGAAACATTAGTGTTAAAGGCAATATCAATTGGTTTATTTAGCTGGTGATGAGAGATTTAGTATGAAAACATAAGATCCGAGTTAGCCTAATTTGAACTAGATTTGGTCTAAATAGCTATAAATCTAAAATAAATTTAATCTATTTGCAGTTTTAGACAGATCTAATCTAAAATGCTGGACTGGTCTAAGTCCATTTACACCCCCACGAGTATCAGAGGAGGCAGGAAAGTGGGAGAGTAAGGATGTGTTTGGTAGAACTTCAACTCCACTAGATCTGTGGATTTGGTGGAGTTAGAACTCCAACTCCACCAGACACAGATCTGGTGGAGCTGGGTATTCCCAACTCCACTAGATATGTGAAGTTAGAACTGTGAGTACATTAAAAATGATTAGATGGATTATCTTGTTTACATTTTAGACCAAAAATATAAACTTAATTCACTTTATTTTAATCTACAAGTTTTAGATCTTAGGTGAAGCTAGGATATGAAGCTCTACCAAACAGGCCCTGAGTTTTAGGCCCGTTCTTTCGTTGCATTGCATGGCATAAGTCTTGATTTGCTGCATGGCATTATTAGTCTGATCTGTTTTGGGCCGTCTAATCTCGCTGTCGTTTTCGACGTCGATACATTACATGTGAAGAGCGAAACTAAACTAGAAGGTGACATACCTTGTTTGGCTGTTCTTCTAAGTTGTGGTTGCTATTATGTGTTGGGTTGCCGGTTGCTTGGATTTGAGCTGGCTGCCTGGTTGGTACTATTTCTCTTACGTGCAAAGTTGAACAGCTGGATAGATAGCTGAAAAACTGAAAACAGCTAAGTCTAATGAATCTGTGTTACCGTTCACGTTCAGAATATCAAATACTTTGCTGCCCTTTTGTTGTAGGGTAAATCAGTAGTAGGAACAAGAAAATTATTTGATATGAGAACATAAGATGAAATGACCTTTGCCAGATTGCTGGCCTCCCCCATTCATTGATGCAGAGAAGTTAAGGGACTGTTTGCTTGGGTTGGTTGGTGAATGAGCTGATCCCATCAGGCCAGGCCATCCATACCTACAAGGGTGGGTAAGATTGTTTGGTCAGGTAGATTATGAGTTTGTGTTAGGTCTCTATGATGCATATTTCATGGGTGAATGATAGTAGCAATTGCTCTCCACCCACACAAGGGGAAAACGACGATGGGCAGCGGTGGAGATGTAACATGTAACTGCACGACTTATTGCTGGTTGATCAATATGATCTGCTCGCGATTCCGAATCGCGACGGATAGCTCTACGATCGGATCACGCGAAGCTAGCAGACCTGGCCATTGGGCCAGGCTAAACTAGCACAGCATGGACTCGTAGGCTGTGGGACTGGACCGTGCAGTCCTACTATGGTCCGGCCACCTAGCGTGCTGTGTCGGACTAGATCTACTCACCTCCGATGCATCCAAGCATGCCCTATAGGTATACTGTGCTACATCCATGTCATACTGTGATGCCAGGACTAATCCATTTGTGGACTGTTGTGAAGGAGAGGAAAGGAGAAGAGCCCCACCTACTGGTGTCGTTGCGAGGATAGAGTGCAACTTGGCTAGATGCGAGAAAGACACTAGCGTATGAGAAGAAGCATGTATGATGGCTAGAGATGGTGGCGATGCGGTGTGGGAAGGTTGGATTTGGCAGTGCTGATGCGATGGGGATCGCTAAGATTTAGCGATGTTGCCATCTTCTTCCTCTCCAATTGTTGCCATCTTCTTCCTCAGGATGCTCAGCGAAGCTAGTGGCATGATGCCTCTTGTATCGGGTGATAATGTGACCAAAGGCCACTAGATTTGGCACTCAGGTGGTGGCGTAGGTAGGAAGTAGGGGTGGAGTAGGATGAGAGGGAGAGAAGATGATGGAGGTGCATGGATATGGCTATTGCATTAGAAGGGTTATGAGAGGAGGCGAAAGAGAGATAGTATTTGATGGTGAGTTAGGCTGTTGTTGTAAGATAGTTGATAATGAGCTGAGTTATTGATAGGATGACTTTTTACAGAGAGCCGTATTTATACTGTGTCGGTCCAAACACGACCCATAGGTCATACCACGCTAGCGTGTCTATTGTGCTGAGTTTTTACGCCTTATATGGCCCATCGTTTGTGCCGTTTTGGCCCGACCCAAAGACATTGCGCCATGACTTTGGGCTGTGTTGGGTCGGCCCAAAAAGGAAGGGCCCATTGGCCATGTCTATAAGCTCGTGTATAGGATACTTGCGCATTGCTTCTACAGGTCAGACCTTGCCTGCACTACGGTCATGCATGCATCAAGGTTGCCTTGGACCGTCAGATATCCAATATTGAAGCAATAGACGACAGTTGGTGGTCACAGACAGGGCCTGTCTCCATGAGAAGCTGTGAGAACGGACACAGCCAGCGGCAATAGTGTCATCAGATTTGGAGCAGTACGAGAGGCCCCTCCCTGGTCCTGCACGCAGAGGAAACCATAAATTTCTGCAGATCTGAGATGGTGCTGACCGTTACGGTACGGACCAAAGCTAAATACTTCAGTACTGGCATCAAGGGAAATTTACTTTTGAGACCATGGAGAATCAATACTGCCGGATTTTGCAGCAAATAATACAGTTTCTATATAGGATTAACATGAAATTTCCAAACTTGGCCTTAGGTGTGTTGGGGACGACCGTGTATTGAGCTGATGGGTTAAGCCTATCCTTTCTTCATGTGCTAGTACTTCTGTTTGCGAACGGAACAGGTCATCTGTATTCTCTGTAGTGCGGTTTGAATGGCATGAATAACACGAATATGTAAACCAATTAATTGCTTGCAACGATGGGAATAACTGCTGCCAACAAGTTGATCAAATTATTTCTGATCTTATTTCAAAATTTTCGTTTTCGAATTGTACGGTTTTATATCGGAGTGAGCTGGACTATCGTTTTGTTTGTACGAAGGCAGAGGGTACAAATCTGGAAAAACGCAAGCGATTAGCGAAGAATTTCAGAAAAGTTCCCGAGCTTAGTAGTTTGTCAATTATCACCCTAGATTGTGTACTCCAAGTCCCATCGTTTTCACGACGGTACTCACTGCTGGAACAAAATTTGATAACATCACCTCTAGCAACTCTAATCTTGCTTTTAGTTGGCTCTAGGCTTTCGCAGTGTCAAAGAATCAATGGAGAATTATGGTCTTGATGAGTTGATGTTCCTGTTAGCTGTTCTTAATTTCCAACTTGTAAGGTTCCTCCTGCTTATACAAGGTGGTTGGAGATTGGAATCAAGAACAATTTGTCCGTGCAAACTAGGACAGTTCATATATTTCCATGGAGAATCCGTCCTCCCTCTTTTTTCCATTGAAGTACCTTGACAATGTAATGACACACGGGAAGTTGCTTTACTGACTCTAAATTTCTCCTTTATAACCCATTTAATGAAATAATAATGCAGTCTGCAGAGGGTAGTTGAATACTTGAATGTGCAAAGCTTTGTTCAGCAACCTTGACAAAGTGTCGCTGACAATTCGGTCTGCGCTTATCACTGAGTCCACTTGTCTGTCACAAATCACAATACCACGGCTACTTTTCCCCTTCATATGTAGAGCTTTAGCCAAGAAAAGTAGTTTACAAGAATGTGCCTTCTCGGGAAGCACCCATTAGTTTGCTGCCTAGCTTAATGTTCACCTTTCACAAGCGTACTCAGATAACTAGATAGTCTGTGATTAGATCAACATAAATGGACCATTTTTGAGAATTGAATGGGGATTTAACATCAAATGGGGGGAGAAGACGAGTGAATCATTTAGCAGCATGAACTCTTGCCGCGAAGGGAGTTGTTTGCAGGAGCTTCTTGGCCTTTTGAGCCACGCAAACACAAACAAGTAGTATCTCTTATCTCCTGATAAAAGGCAACGTGAAGCCCTTACAAAAGGAACAAGTTGTATCGCTTATATCCTGATAAAAGGCAACGTGAAGCCTTATAAAAGGGAAATAAATACCAATGAGCTATCTTTAGAGCGTCTGCATGGAGCCATGGAGAACACACAAAACCCATAAAGACTAGCACATCCTAAATCCACGCTCATCTTGGCCCTATCCTCTCTTTTACCTCACTCAAAAGCCACGGTTACGCTGCAAATTTGTCTTCCTTCACCAACCACCCTCCAAACTAACACGGAATCGCTGCAGTGCAACAACAACTACAAAAACCAAGCTTTTTGAATTTACTAAGTACTCTATTATTTTCTAGCCTCCACATAACTCAAATTATGATCCTCCGAATTTTCCTCGTGATTTGTGCTCCAGCTTCGTCTCAGACGGCGTTGATGCTTCTTGCCAAAAGCCCCCTTTGCCGAATACCCTCCTTTTTCATTACATTAAAGTGATGCGTCCGAGCACCACCCATCGCTGGAGGTGACAGCATGGAAGAGTGGCTAGGAGGGCACCGAATAGGAGGTAGAGCAAGAAGGTTGCCACCCATGCTGCTAGCTTCATAGGGTGGCAGGGGTGATGGTGTGCTAGACTACGACGGCGGGGGGTGATGTGGTGAATTGGTAGGGGTTGCGGACAGCTAGGGTTTGGGTGTGAGGTGGAATACGATGATATTATATAGGAAAGGAAGAAGAGGAGGGGATCTATGGATGGAGATTTAAATATCACAAATTTGAATATTCACAAACAAGATGTCTCTAACTCGTCCCTAGACACCTCCCCAAATCTTATTCAAAACTGTTGTCTCAAGATGAAACCGTAATAACATGTGTAACCTATACTACAGTTACACACACTCCTCTCTCTTTTACACTTTCCCTCCCTCTCTATCCCCTCCCCTGTCACTCCATATTGCCAAAGAGCACCGCAACACAACACAACAATCCATGTTGCCCCGTCTTGATTGCATCCATCCAAGGTCCAAGAGGTAGCAGCCTGCAAACAAGCCCAACAACAGCAATCAAGCTAGCGCGCAAGCAAGCGAGGAGGAAGACGACAATGGCAGCACAGCTACGCGATCGACAAAGCAACAGTGCCGATGAGGACAACGGCGACGCGCTGGCATTGTGCCTCCTCCACGACCTGCTCGGCGTCGCCGCCTTCCTTGCCTCCCACCCGATCCACGCTGCCTACATCCTCTTCTTCTCCGCTACCTCCTCCCCATCCTCGCATTCTTCGCCCCTCCTCGCTTCCACGTCCCTCCTCCTAGTCGTGCTGGTCACCTTTGCACCGTGACGTTGGCGGCGGAGGCCACCGCCGCCGGAGTGGCCTGGAGTGAGGTTTCTCGGGAGGACTGCGGCATTGCCGTGGGCGTGCTCTGCGCGCCGAGCTCAGGCGGACGGCTCCGCGCCGGCAGAGGCGGAGTTGGGCTAGTTGGGCAGCTGTGCTCCTTCGTTCTGGGCCCCGCCGACGTTGCCGCCGTTCTTCGCGTCGGCGAGATCATGGGTGAGTTGTGCGACATTGGTAATTCTTACTTTGTGTTGGAAGAGAATAGCTTGTTGCCAGGCACCGAAAAGTGCAATGAGCTTGCAATTGAGCTCCCAATAGAGAGTAGTGGCATTGAGGATAAAATCTCCTTGAACCAAGAGGATCTCGATGAGATCAAGGATGAAATTGAGGAGAAGAATGTAGTTTGTGAAGATCTGAGGGGGTTCAAGGGTCCTGGTTCTTCTCCTCCTTCAGAGCATTGTTGTCCAAGTGAGGCATCTGTCCAAGAAATGGAAGAGCAAGAGGACGGCATTCAGGGGCAGAGGTTGAATTTGCCAGATATGGATGGAGTCAGCGATGGTGCCGAGGAGAAGAGATTGGAGTGTGATCCTGTGTCAGTGGAGATCAAGAGATGCGAGCTGGTCAAATCACTTTCTTCGGTTTCTCGGCAAATAAGACAATGGGAAGCGCAGGCATCCGGCAATTTCAAGCGAGTTCTTGAGGACATGGAAGACAATTCGGTGGAATTCAGTTTGGAGAAGGGATTATTCAAGGATGTGAAGGAATTCGTGCAATCGGAAACCGATACTTGCACCCAAAAATGCGGCAAAAAGCTCCCTTCCGAAGAGTTTGCTTCTCTTGCAGAATCTGTCCAACAACAACAAAAGCAAGGATTCAAGGATCTTAAAGAATATGTGAAACTGGAGACTGAAACTCCCACCGAAAAATGCAGCGAAGACCTGCAAGTTGAAGAAAGTGCCTCCATTGCGCAACCTGAACAGGAATTGGCAGAGCAGAACCACAAGGATGTGCAACCTGAACCAGAACCGCGAGAGCAGGAATGCAAAGACGTGCAACCTGAACAAAAATTGCAAGAAGACGACTACAATGATGTGCAATATGAACAAGAATTGCAGGATCACGAGCACAGAGATGTGCTACCGGAGCAAGAACTGCAAGACAAAGAGTACAAGTACGCGGACGAAGAATCTGCTGTCCTTGCAATGGTAAGGAGAATTCCTGAAGTCGACATCGACTGGGCGGCGAGTGCACCTGCGGACCTCGTCGGAGAACGTCGTCAACCGGGGTCGCCGAGGAAGGAGGAGTGGAAGAGATCGCTGGCGTGCAAGCTGTACGAGGAGCGCATGCTGATCAAGCTCTGCCGCGACCGCGCTGTTGTCGAGTGCAGCGACAACATGGACATGCTCTGGGAGGCCTACGATGTGGGCGGCAGCGACGCAAAGCGCGGCCGCGACAAGGCTACAAGAGCCAACAATCAAGACGAATTTGTTGAGGAAAGTGGGCAAGAGGAGGAGGAAGATGATGACGAAGGTTCAGTGAGGCAGCTGTGCTGCCTGCAGGCTCTCAAGTTCTCCACCAGGAAGATGAACTTTGGAGGTGGCAAGCCGAGTTTGGCCAAGATCTCAAAGGTCCTGAAGAGGATGACCTTGATGTCGAGGGTGGGATCGCGGCGTAACCTGAAGGGATGAAGACAAGCAATGGTGATCAAAGGATGGATGATTTTCCTGAAGCTAAAACTGTTGCAACAAGGCTTGTTCACTGTATTTGTGCTCGTTTTAACTGCCCTTCTTTTTCAGTCTCTGTGTGTGTGTGATATATATTCACTGTATTTGTGCTCGTTTTAACTGCCTTTCTTTTTCAGTCTGTGTATATGTGTATGATATATACCCAATGGTTTCAGAGAGATTGGGGTAATTACAGGGCTGTCGCTTGACCTGCTTAATCCTGAGTGTAATAAAGCTTAATCGGGTGTGTGTTATACGTGCAAGTGAAACTGGTGTCATGCTCAGATTTCAAGTAGGCGAAAGGTACCCTATGCATGTTTCTCTCTCTTTGCTCTCTGTGCTGAGCCATGAAGCCATCACCATATAGAAATTCTGATGACCAGAATGGCTAATCTTATGCTCAGGATTTACTATAAAAAATTATACGCCATAATATGTGCCAACCGATTGGTTGTATAATGAGCAAGTTTGCTTAGGTGTGTTTGATTGTTTGTATCAAGTAGTACATGTATGAGATAGTTCAAGAAAAAAGTCATCCAGCTGTATTTAGTTTCTTGAATAGAATAATCCCATTCTGAATAGTATGAAATAAATTTGAGAAATATTCTTATAAAATACTGAAGCATTTTATTCATCCAAAACGATGAAATCAAATGGTACGGAACTATCAGCAAAGGCACCCTTATTGTACCGATGAAGATACTGATTTCAGTCCCACCGCAGAAGCCGTGTTAATTATCGTGATCAAGTAAGCCGTGTTGAATATCATGACCAAGTTTGTAGCATATATCCCATCCTGTAATATAACTCTCAAAGATAGTAGTGCCAATTGTTGGAAATATGAGTAATATTTTAATTTTAGATTTTATTACGAGGCAAATAGCATGAAAGACTAGAGATGTATAAATCAGCAGATAACATATCGTACCTCGAAATATGTTCAATAATTAAAAATAATAGAATCAATCGGTCATATGAACAAGAAGTAGCGCAGACTCGGTAATGAAAGTAGTCGATATAGAGGAAGAAACAGGGTGATCACACGACTGCAATGCTCAAAAAGCCAATAGCCGCCCTACATAGATAATCCCTATGGCAATAGCTCAAAGATACTGCTCACCTTCCTTCCTGGTATATGCTGAGGAGAAAGGCCGACGAGGTTCAACTGCTCAACACCACAATATAGAAATCTAGAGGAAGGAATAAGAATGGAGTAGGAATTCATTGTGTATTATTGCCTGGACGTCTCTTGGTACTGATATAGAGAATTTTTTTTAAATAATATTATTTTAATTAGAAATTGCGACATTAATACTCGTATTAAAAAAATTGCAGAAATATTACCCGGTCGCCAAACCGTTTGGCGATAATAGGGTAGTCGCCAAACGGCTTGACGATAATAGGGTAGTCGCCAAACGGTATGGCGACGCACCGCCTAATCCGTGTGTTGAACCGCTAATAGCGAGGTCAGCAAAATTGTTGCTGCACTGATTCGGCGATTACTATATAGTCGCTAAACTGTTTTGCGACGACTAGTAGTCGCCGAACCGCTTGGCGACAACTAACTGCTTGCCGATAATACTCGTACATATTTTATTTTTTTTTGGGTAAATTTAGTTTTGTTATATTAAACCGGAAAGAGCTAAAAAAAACTCTTGTCATGTAATAAATGGGAAGAATTATTTTAGTTCGTTAGTGATACGCATCTCACTTGCGTATTTTCATAGCCCCGCGGGATAGGCCAGACACGGTCTAAAAAATACGGAATAAATGAAGACCAGCGTACGCAGTGCGGGCTACCACTTACGTATGGGCGAGAAAGCCAGACGTTGCTGCGGCATTTTGTTGCGAAAATCGGAAAAGGCACTCACGGCTACGAAACCACGGAAATCGTGGGCACTATGGGGTTTTCGTTACCCCGCGGGACAGGCCAGACACGGTCCAAAAAATACGGAAAAAATCAAGGGTGGCCTACGCAATGCGGGCTACCACTTACGTATGGGTGAGATAGCCAGACGTTGCCCATCCATTTGTTGCGAAAATCGGAAAAGGCACTCGCGGGTAGAATCAGCGAGCACGTATAAAAATTAAATTGGACAACCACGACGTCGAAAAATTTTGAAATTTTTTATGGAGGATCCTGATAAATTAGTGATATTACCATAAAAATTTCAAATAATTTGAAGATCTGAACAATGTTTTTAAATTAAAACAATAAAATTTGATTGTTATGAACATTTAAAAATTTAATTTTTATTGTTATGAACATCATAGACAGGAATTTTCAAAATTTTATGGTCAACAACAACTCATGTTATGAACACTTAAATTATTTGTTGAACATATATAAGGGCACATACACCAAAAGTTCAGATGAGAAAATAAGCAATAGATTAGATTATATTACAAGGGCATTACAACAAAGGATTTAAATTGCTTGACAAACTAACTAAGGAAAGCACTGTTCGTCATGGTGGAACAAATGATCGTTCCGCCTATCAGGGTACAGCCAGAATGATGTAAGACATTTTCTGCATATTACCTGACTCGTTCTAATATTGCGACGTGTCATCGGACACCGCTCAATCCCTACTATGAAAGAGCTCCATGGGGTTCCGAGTTCTCCCGGTATGCCGCCCATTGGGTGGCCTATGCCGACGTCTCGGTGTATAAGACTTAAATTTTGGTTGTTGTTTATGTGATTTCGCCCTCCCATATGGGCATGTCATCCCGATTCTTGCCCCTATGTTAATACCACCCGGTTCCCGGTGGTCCGCGAACGCGCCGAGGATTTGTTGCGTGGTGCGGACCTCGGCGGTGCTTCCTTGTCCCTTCTTCTTCGAGAGGAGGAACCTCCGCACCTCTCTGTTGGTTGGCGTTGGTGGAGACATGCGAGACGCCTGCTCTGCTTCGCTCGACTCCACTATATGGTGCAGGAGGTGTGTGTTGGGCTTATGTTTGGACAACCGAAGCGTGCCCATGCATCAATGCAAGATGCCCGCTTTGGTGGTTGCATAACACCGTAGGCGTACTCGGTCCGCTTTTACGGGCGTAGTGGCACCACGGAGAGGGTTGCTCCCCGCTTATCCCATGCAAGTTGCCCGAGATGTGAGTGGTACGCCTCGGGTCCACCAGTTGAAGTACCAAGACTGCTCACCTCGGCCAAGGGGCACCAGAGAATCTCCGGTCCGCTAGATCACCGTGGCAGGTATCAACCACTGCCTCCAGGCCATGTACGCAAACGTCGGGGCTTTCGGGTGGCCCTGGAGGAGGTTGCTCCTTTGACTTGAGCACATTCGCAAGTGTCCTTTTGAACTCCTGTGTGCGATGAACTGCTTAGAACTACTAATTTGTGAGTTTAACAAGAGTATGACGCATGAAACTCACCGATTGGTTGGCCCCTTGCACACCGGCCCGTCGCTCTGGTCGATCTAGAAAAGGGACATATCCTGGCGGCCTCTCCCACCGGGTGAACTTCTCGGGCGAAGCGGGGTAGGCGTCGTGGCAGTTGTAGAGAAATTCGTAGTCACGTACTTCCGGTCCGTCGATCCATTGGAAGAAGCAACACCGGTCCTTGTGCTGAGAAAAGAAAGAACGATGCATGAGATGGTAGTGTTACCCTGTATTGTGTGGACACCATTAGGTTTACCTTGTAGGTGCGGCCACAACAGTAGTGAGCGCGGGCGGCCGTCTCTCCATGGGTAGATTGCATCATCTTCGCCGGTAGGTTGCAGTCGCATTTGGGTCGGGGCAACTCCGGCAGAACTGGAGCGTCGATGGTACTTTCATCCGGATATTTGGGGGATGACTTCGCTGTCAAGAGGCGATGAGAACGACATTGTGCCGTAATTTGTGTAGATTCACCGACGTTTATAGTGGTGGTGAGGGGTTTGGTGTGTTGGATGTCTACCCTCGGCCCTCTTTTATAGTGGTGGTGAGGGTTACTCCACACAATTACAGACTTGTCCATTTTGATGCGCTGTGGCATCCTCTCGTGAAAGCCGCACGACTTGTCACCCATCATCAAAGCCGCACGACTGTCACCCTTTGTAAAGGTCGCACGACTGTCACCCTCGTCAAGGTCGCACGACTGTCACCCTCGTCAAGGTCGCACGACTTGTCACCCATCATCAAAGCCGCACGTTGTCACGCTCTGTCAAGGTCGCACGACTGTCACCTCTCGTGGAAGGCCGCACGACCGTCACCCTCATCAAAGGTCGCATTTAAACCGCGTGTTGTCGCTTTGACCAAAAGCGGATGCGCGTGTTGTCGCTTAGTCGAGTAGTTTTACAAGCCACGAAAAGGCTTAAGTATTTCTAAACTCGAGAGTTTGTGAACGTTTAGGGATCTTGCTTTAGTAGGATTCAGATATTCTTTTAGGGCTTGATCGCACATAAACCGAACTAACTAAGCCTATTCAATGCCTTTAGAATTACTCGTGTAAATACAGATGTTGGTGTGACTACCTTTTGAACCCAGTTTGGATGACCATATGACACGAAAATATTCTAATTAAAGCCACGCTTAACATGTAAAATACTGGTACATGAAGATATGATATGTGGAAACCACTTCAAAGACATCCGTTACTAACTCGCCTCTACACGAAATGAACTACTTGCAAGAATAGAGCACAATACAAGAATGATAGCCACATACACAAGCTTCTCTAACCATTTCATATGATCTAAAATGTGCTCCATCTTGAACATCAGGATGTTCAGCCTCTGCTCAAGCATAGGGTCCATCCTCTCCTCCATAGAAGGCTGGTGCATCCTTTGTGGTACAATGGTTGTACGACGCTCCCTCGTGGTGTCCATGGTGTCCGCCCACTGGAAATATTGGCACCCTGCAGTCTACGTGATGAGGTGAACAAGCTTTGTATGCTTGAAGGAATGAGATATCTCGTAACAACTACACAACCGAATAGAAGAAGTAGTGTGCACAAGAAGGAATCAAACTAGCTTTCACTTACAGAGAAAAAGGGCACTTGTAGAACACTCGCCCATTATTTTCCCGGTGTTGGAGTACAACACATTAGCTTGCACGTGGCAGTTAGGGCAATCTACCGCCTTGCATTGGCAAGTGCACGAGCCCTCCGATTTTGCTGAGGTCGCCGTTTGAGACATAGTCTTTTCAGGCAAGGAACGGGATGAAGACAAGGATATGTGGTAGCGGAGATGGTATGAAAGCTCTTCCTTTTGTTGAAGGATTGCGGGGTTCCGGGGAAGAATGTTCAACGAGAAACTGAGGTGCTTTAGGCTCTCCCCTCGGAGAGTCCTCTTATATCCACGTCCACCCTCCAGACGAGGACGTCCCCAGGCCCCCCGCCCGATCCACCTATGACGGGCACGTCTCCCCCTTTACACGGGGATGTGGCCGGGCGCCCGCAGATTTAACGAGGACGTCCCCCTCGGTCGAAAGCACGCCCCAGGCCCCGGCGATCCACGTCCGACGGCACGCCCCGCAAAGACGAAGTCGATAGAAGCGTCGGTCGTGGCCTCACCCTAGAAAGCTGTTGTGTGCAGCGTGTTGTCGAATCGATCAGAAAAAGTGGGCTGCAGCGTGTTGTCGAATCGGTCCGAGAAAGCTACAACGTTCACGTTGTCATGTCGCATTGATATCGGAAAGGTAAAAAAGGCGTGAACAACACTATTAACATTGTAAAACAGTACGAACAAAGTAACAAAGCGAGAACAACACTCTAAACAATGTAGAATAGTACAAAGTAAGAACAAAAATAGGACAACAGCTTATCAGCGAGTCCCTAGTCGGTCGCACCCCCCCTACGACGACCCTCTCGCCCACGTCCGAGGCGGTGCATCGTCAAGAGGGCGGGTGAAGCTCTGCGATGGCCTCGCCGCTCTCGCGATGGCCCCCCGCCGTCAGAGTCGGAAGGGTCAGAACGCTGCACCGGTCGACGGTCTCGGGGAGGCAACGTGTACCCGTAGGTACCGAAGTCCGGCTGCGTCAACTATGTCGGTGCAGGGGGCTGCGTGCCCTGCGTCGGCGCAGGGGGCAGTACGAAGTGTGCACCAGAGAAAAACTGGTCCGCGAAGAAGTCCTACTCGACGTGGCCCGAGGAGTGCGTGGACTGCGAGAACTGTCCTCCACCCTCAACGTAGCCTGCACGTTTGGATAATAGCTTTTAATTGCAGTTACGTGATACTAATACGAAACGTAAGTAGCTCGACTTACCTGGCGTGGGCACCATGGTGGAACCGCGTCTTTGCCGGTAGGACCCTCCACCATGTCGGGGCCGGAGGCAAAGGAGTGTGGAAGTCAGACGCCGCCTCATTGTGTAAGGAGGAGCTGGGTCTGTGGGGTGTGTAGGCACGGCGGCGGCCTCAAGACGTGCCACGGATCAGATGGCGCCGACGCGTCGACAAGAACCCAGCTCCACGATCTGGCCAGCCGCCACCATGCGTCTCTAGGCCTCGCAATCTCCTCCGGCGAGAGGGTGGTCCACCCGACAAGATCTCGCCGCTGCGGCGTATGGAGCTCCCTAGCGTGGTCCACCGCCACATACGACAAAGTGATATGCATATGGACATAGCGTCGGGAATACACAATGTAATTTACAAAATTAATACTTACCATGGCGTGCATGGCCGCTCCCGCTCATCTCCGGGTACAAGTCACCACGCTAGGAGCGTGCGCGCTTGGTCGGAGCCTCCTCCACCAATAGGAGACGGCGCGCGTCCCGGCACGCACCGGTCAGCGGTATTCTCTGGTGGGACGAGTCGTCGTAAGGTGTGGCCTCATCGACGACGTCTTCGCTGCGCCCGCCCATTCGCGCCGCCCACGGCTCCATCCTCTCAGAGTAAGGTGACCAGGGCTCTTCGGAGGACCATGGGTGTGGACCACGAAAAGAAATCCAAATTATTACACATACAACGTAACTATTTCACATATTTTAGGTCGGATAACTCACGTGTATCGCCGGGCGTACACGATCCCCTAAGGAACAGGACCGGTTTGTCAGAGGTCGAAGCTGCTCGAGTACTCGGTGCGGCGCATAGTCCTCCACGAGACGCCGAGGACGATCTTCCTCGTCGTTAGCCAAGAACCCCGTCCCTATAGCAAAGCGCCGAGAGCCCACTGCGCTGGCTCGCCCTAGACACGGCTTCATTGTAAGGGTCCTGCATAACCCGTCTGCGGTGGTCGAACGCCTCCGTGAAGGAGTGGTGCCGAACGATTCGCACTCCCGCCCCACCGTGTACGCAAAAGGAAAAAATATGTGTAAGCACATGCGATCGCAAATAAAATTTGATAAATGCAATTCAAGAAAAAATTACCCGTCGCCGAGTCCAAAGCGAGCCCACGGTCGGCGGTCGATCTCGCCGCCCCGTACATCTCGGCGGTGTATGATCGCGGGAAGACTAAGGGTCGACCCATCGGGAAGCGCCGAACGACCAAATTTGGAGAAGTAGGGCATCGGTCGGGTTGGCGGTCTTGCTCGACTTCACGCGACGCGTCGCAAAGGCGTCATGCGACGTGCAAGCAAGAACCGCCGAACCCCAGGACACCAGCGGGACCTGGCCTGGGTCAGCAGCGTCCGCGATAGCCCGTGCGTAGGCTATCCACCGTCTTGACCCACTTTGTCTCGTGTGTGGTCGAGAACATGACCATCCCAAACAACCAACGAGGTAGGCCTCGAAGTGTCGGGCCACCGGTACGGCGTGGGGTCCGCCGCCATGTCTTTGCACCTATGACAATTAACATATAGTAATATGTTAATAATGTTACAAAAATTAGAATAACATATACACGTGGAAGCACTCACCTCGAATCGGGCCAACCACCTCCTCAACGGCCCGTGCTTCTTCCTAGCGACGGTATCGTCGGATCGATGTGAGCCACTCCGGCGAACCTCTCTCGCAGTCACCGCCACTCCGCAGAGCCAACGAGGGTCCGACGGTGCCCGGCGATTGGCAACCCCAGTAAGCATCGCGACGCCCCGCAGGACCGTCACCTCCCGAACAGCGGGTGGAAAGTGTGCGTCTCCGGCGCCAACGGTCCACCAGACTAGACAAGAGGGCTCGGCCGAACGGAAAACGCCGGACCGCTCGGACCGTCATCTCCTCCGCAGATCCTCGGCCTCACCACATCTCAGTGAGCCTCGATCATGCGGCGAGGGAAGCAACCCAAAGACGTACAACCTATCGACATGTAAATTCAATTGTTAGACGAAATACAATTGTGCGAGCAAAAAACATGTAAATGTAGTGCAACTCACGGGCGTAGAAGGTTGGGTGGAGCCGCCATGCCTCGCCGCACACGGACCCGTAGTGAGGCACCTCTCAACGCCTCTGGTGGCGTGGGATTTAACGCACGGTGCCGTCGGTCCAACGAAGAGTCAAGGAGTGACTCGGGGTGCTCCATCCCTGCAAGCAAACAGGAAAACAGTACGATTATTAATGCAAATGAAAAGACTGAAGAGTTCGACATACATAAACAAATGACAAACATATTACGCAATTCAATACAAAAAGATGACAAAAGGTACAATCATAGCTAAGCATTGTTAAGCATTCAATACAACCCGACGTTGATAAAATAGTCCAATGTAACCTCAAGTACCTAGCGTAGGATACAATGATACATATTACACAATTCAATACAAATTACATAATTCACTACATAACACTACGGGCATTGCGTTGCCTTGTGCCCATACTCACCGCACTGAGAACACCTCCTAACAGGGCCACCCACTTCAGATTCATCCATGTCATTGCGAATACGCCTAGACTGTGGACGGCCAGCCTGCCCTGGTGCACACCTCCGCATATTTGCATCCGGTAGGCATATGCACATCTCTGTTAATGGCAGTGAAATCACCGTGTGCTCGAAAACCACGGAACTCACCGGACCATGTATTGACAAAGATGACCCTTCAGTAGAAAGGGACACGATTGCACGTGTTCATCCCAATTTGCCCGCAAGCTGCGATCACATGCGAGCACGGAATATGAAGAAGTCTTGGCTTATTGCAGGTGCATTCACACCATCCAGTGGCCCCTTGGCCTAGGTTAACCTCCTGTGTAATAACCGCTGTGTCGGTTCCCAATCCCCCTTTACACCGGAGAGTCACTTCAAAGCGGTACTCGGTCACTCGGCTACGCACCATATGCGGTGAGCTTTCTCGGTGCGTTCCTCCATGTAGGCCATCATCCGCGCCGCGACAAGACGGCGTTTGCAATGTCGTGGCGTGAATCTGACCTCCGCATGCCTTTTTCTCGAAGTAGCCAACGATGCGTGCGGCATGCCTTCCAGATGGCCACAAGTGGTAGCGACGCAGCCTCGATGACCCAATTGTAAACCTCGACTATGTTCGTTGTCATGACACCGAACCTGTTCAACCTATCGATTAGCACAATAACTCGATCTGCTCAATCGTCACACTATGTTAATTTAGTATACTAACCTCGCACCTCCAAAGGTCATGGAGCAATGCCCACTTCTCCAACGGCTCCGCCTCTATCCAAAGGCAGAAACACTTAATGTTTCTTGACGATCGTCTCCTCATATTTGGAGGATCGAGCGCCCAAGGGGTGATAGCCTTTTGGGTGGGCAATCGTTGGCGTTCTTGGTTGCTTCTTCACTCTTCAATCATGCGGTAGTGTGCTTATCCAACTCGCCAATATCGCGTTGAACTTACGTGCTCGGTTCTCGCTTGCATAACCTCTTAAATAGGTTCATCGACTTCTTACTCTTGAACCGCTCAAAAATTTGCTCCCAAATGCCTCATGCACCACATTGCTCGCATGTCCCGCCATGGAAAAGGCTCATCAAGGTCCTCTCAGAGAGTCTTAATTACCAAATGATACCTTTATGGCGGTCATGGATGATGCACACGTTGGGCGATCACGAACTACCCCGAACTTCAAATGTCCGAAAAACCACACCACTATCCGGTTCTCACCCTCAACAAATGCAAAGGCCAATGGAAGTATGTGGTTGTTCCCATCAATTGCAATAGCCGTTAGAATCGCCCTTGTATTTCCCGATCAAGAATGTACCATCGACGACAAAGAATGGACGGCAAGACGAATGACGCAATGCAAGGACCCAAAGGAAAAGAAAGCACGACGAAATATCGAGACCCGTTACCATCCGCTTCACTTTCTTCAAAAGCGTGTGCGTGCTAGGGTTGGTTTCCTTCAAGACATCAAGCACACGAGGTAGGTTACAATCTGAAGCCTCATATGTGCAAAACCTCTTTCTAATGCCTTTTGCTTCGCACGCCGGCCATCGAGTAACCGATCCGGTACTTAAATGTTCTCAACATTGCTTTTCAATATAAGAACACTCAATGTTCCGCTTCTCGATGATCTCATTGAACATCACGCTAGCGATTCTACCGCATTCAAGTTGCGGTGTTTCACCGAACATTTTCTAGTCTCGCACGTGTGCCCATCTACTCGTGATGCAATCCAAAATGTCTCGCACTTTGGCTTGTATGCATGTACTCGGAATTCACATCCTTCAGTTCTGCACTTCACTGTGTATCTATCTGGACTGGACAAAACAACTCGTAACTCTCTCTGCTGCGATAGTGCCCACAGCCTCACTGCCAACTTCAACTCAGAATTATTTGCGAAAACTTGATTCAGCCGAACGGCATTGCTAGCATACTCCCAACGCGAGTCATGCCCCCACGAAACTTCCATATCAGCTTTGTTTTTCCTGTTCCACTCGTCAGGGATGGGTACATCCGTTGCCCCAGTACTACCATGCATTTCATCATCATCTCCTCCCCCTTCCTCATCTTCGTCGATGTCATCATCACACTCCAACATTTCAGCTTCATCTTGCATCGCCATATGGTCCACCAACTCCAATTGATCAACAAGTTGCTCGATTTCTTCCCCTTCATCTGCCCGACCTTCCGCGTTTGCTGCATCCCTGTTATCATCCTCCGCTGCTACCTCAACCGGCACCACTACCTGAACTTGTTCAGCTGTAGCCGACGTGCTGCTTTCGCCCACGTCGCTAATATTCACCTCTTCTCTAGGGCACGCCTGCACCAGCATTACACATTCAAGGCTAGATCCCTTACACCACCTTAACCATTTATGCCACAAGTACGTCCGATCTATTTTCTTCAACTCCCACAGAGCCGGGTCACCCTTACTACGTGTGAATACGGCTTGAATGGTAACAGAGTAAACACTTGGATCCAGGGAAAAATATTTGGTCAACCAAAGCTTTATATCACGGATGCTAACTCTATCGGGGCATAAGTGTTCCGCCATTGTGACTGCAAAACTGCTCAAATCAACACCATTTTGCCCAATTTTTATTTCACCATCGCCATAATATACCCTAAATTTCATCAAGATCCGAGCATTATCATGCGATTTACATAAACAAAATTGATTTTTATATCACCACTAACGTTTAATATCACTAACTAAACAAAAATAATTTTTAAATATCTAAATTAACGATTCCTCCTAAAATGACAAAATTATCATACGGCATTTTCAACGAACAATCTAAAATCGCTATATTACATCAAAATTTAGAATCTCAAATATTGCATCTAAAATTTCTAATATCGATATTGCATCAATATCTATCTAATATTGCATCAATATCTAAAATCTCGAATATCGACATTGCATTAATATCTAAAATTTCTAATATTGCATAAACATCGATATTGTATCAATATCTAATGTTTCTAATATCTAAAATTTCTAATATCTAACATTTCTAAAATTTTCTAATATCTAAAATTCCTAAATTTTCTAATATGAAAAAATCTCTAAATTATTTTACACTATACAAATTTCATAACAAAATTCCAAAAAAATTTACCGTTTATCTTTTTTCCTCCTTCTTCCTCCTCCTCTCCCTCTCTCTCTCTCTCTCTCTCTCTCCTCCTCCTCCGAAGCGCTCCTCTCCTCTCTCTCTCCCAAGACGGCCTCTCTCCCTCTCCCTCTCTGCCGCTCTCTCTCTCTCCTCCTTCCTCTCCTCTCTTCTCTCCTTACCGCCGCCGCTTCCTTCTCCTTTCTTCACGAGCCGAAAGCGAAGCAGAGACAGTTGCCGCTGCTCGTACAACAGTGTTTGGTTATGGTCGCCACACCGCTCGGCGACTACTTAGTAGTCGCCACACCGCTCGGCGACTACTTAGTAGTCGTTAAACCGCTTGGCGACTACTCCCTGGGCCGGTGACAACTGGCTGTCACCGCTTCAAAATGCGGGATTAGGCAGTTGTCGCCAACTGGTGTGGCGACTACCCTATTATCGCCTAAACCGTTTGGCGATTACTCTATTATCGCCAAACGGTTTGGCGATCGGATATTATTTCGCAATTTTTAAATACGAGTATTAATGTCGCAATTTCGAATTAAAATAATATTATTTAAAAAAATAAGCTGATATAGATGTGCATACGATTACTTAATAGTAGCGATAACATTATGTCAATTAAATACAGCAATTGCTCCCTAGTATCTGATTGGATTATGTCCGTAATTACTAACTAGTATTTGATTGTATTATGTCAATTAAACCAAATAGAAATAGATGTTTAAATCACATTTAAACAGAATAAATAAAGAAATAATTGTATGATTCAACAAAATAAAATGTAGAATAATATATCAGGAGACAGTCTATGACGCAACATGGTCGCAAATCACAAGTCACAAGATTTTTCACGCAAAAATACTCGAATATGTGCATATGTGAGTTGAGCTAAAGTCCATCATATGCCATTCTTATACTATGTGTCACATTATTTAAGGAGTGGCAATAACTTTACCTTATAATTTGACTTCCCTCCACTTGACTAGACAATATGTTACTAAACCATGCATACTTTAGATTTTTTTTATAAAATTGACCTCTCATAGGCCAATTTCTAACACAAATTATTTGTAATACACAAGGAATTGTAACTCTTGCTGCTACCTTAATGGATGTCTTAATACCTTCTAAAGATGGCAAGAAATCTCTGTTTTTTTTTCTTTTCCCCCTCCAGGCTCAGCTCTCAGGGGTGAGCACTGTGCACGCTGATAGTGCACACTGCACACAGTGCTGAGCAACAACTGCACGGCATGCTGCTCCCATTCCCAGCATTATCAATGGGGATGGTCCTTGTAAAATACTATTGCCAGTTTGCAACAAGCTCATTCTTCGTTGACACCTTTTTTACATATGTTATATGCTTAGCATTGTTTTTTTTAAAAAAATAATTTTGAAGTTGTTTGCATTGAAAAAAATAGATTTACTCTCCTCTCCTACCTCTACATCTACATCAGTTCGTGCCGTATGAATTGTTGCTCGGTGACTCGCAGTTGATAAGGGCCAGATTGGCAACCTGCGTATGTTCATGTCATTCATCTATTGTCCTAAAAGAAGAGCTGGCCCCTGACACTAGCTAGGCCTCTGTTCGCCTGCGTGGAGCATGAGAGCATGTACCGTGCCTGTAGTCAAGGAAAAGTGATTGGCGTGGCTGCCCACAACGAAGTCATATCACAGCCAGGGATCCAAAAACCGGCGAATTTCGGCGAAGGCGAAATTTCGGTTTTCGGCCCCCCCTCCGAATTTATATATGCCGGCCAAATTCAAAAATTTTAAAAAAATTTGATTTTGCTACAGTACTGCTACAGTAATTTCGGAATTTCGGCGAAATTCGGTCAAATTTCGCCGAAATTTCGGGTTTGGAGTCCGGATTTTCAAATTTTTTGGCCGGATTTGAACGGAATGGGTCCAATAACCCTTAAGAAAGTCTTGTTCCATGAAAATTTGATGAAAAACTAATTTTTTGAGATTTTTTAAAATTTGGGCAGAAACCTTGTCAGATTTTTAAGAATTTTTAAAAGCTTGATAATGATGTGAAAAAATTATGGTACCATTATTAGTAGTTTGGGATCATACAAAAAATTTTCAAAATAATTTAACATCATTTGTTATCTTTAAAAATAAAAACCGAATGGACATAATTGGGACAGTAAACTTATTATATTTTTACAAATTTTCTCCGGTGTGATCATGATCTGAAATTTTTATGACATATTAATAATTTGCTCAGTACCATTCTATAAAATTTTTAAAAATTTAAATTTTCTTTGTTTGCTCAATAAAATCTATCAATGCAGTAAGCACTGAACTTATATGATTGCAATCTGCTCTGCACAGTTTTCAGATTTCGGATTTTGATTTATCAGACAATTCAAATATTTTTTAAACTTTTTGAAAATTTGTTTTTAAAGTTTATTTCAGGTAATGATCCTTATTTAAAATTTTCCGCTCCATATATTGTTCCAGGAATTTATAAAAATTCTGACAATGTACTGTGTACATATTTCTGTTTTCTGTTTTGGATTTATCAGGCAACTCAAATATTTTTATAAATTTTTGAAATTTTGTTTTTCAAATTTATTTGAGCTAAGGATTCTTATTTAAAATTTTTAGCTCAAAATATTTCTCCAGGAATTTATAAAAATTCTGATATTCAAAGTACTAGTTTTCAACTCTCTCTGTGTTTGAATTTTTAAAAATTTATCACATTTGATCATCATCTGAAATTTTTCCAGATATATCATAAGTATGTCAGGAATCTCCACAAAACATTTCAAAACTTTCTAACATCGTTTGTACTATTTTTCATCCGGTTCAAACTTGCCAATCAACGTTTCATCTACATAGTATCAGTATTTGAATTTTTTAAAATTTCACAGATCTGATAATCACCTGAAATTTTTATGAGAACATCTCTAATGTGGAAGGAACCTACAAAAAAATTTTCAAAATTTTTCGGCATCGTTTGAACCAATTTTCAGTCAGTCCAATTTGGGTGAATTTCGGGCAAATTTCGGCGAATTTCGGGGTATTTTCAGCGAATTTCGGAATATTTCGGTGGAAATCAAACCGGATTTGAATTTTGAATCTTGTCCGGCCGAAATTACCGAATTTCGGCCGAAATTTCGGATTTCGGCCTGTCCCGAATTTTTTTCTCAAACGAAAAGTTCATCCCTGATCACAGCTATCTCTCACATGCTCGAAAAGCAGACAATAGATATTAGATAGTGCTACTGGCTCGTATAGTACTGTTCATTATTGGGTTGTAAAATTGGTAGTTCGGTATCCTATATTGATATTCAAGAATCAATCAATTCACCTAAGAAACTTATCATACTTGACCTCCTCTTTACATGCACACGATTAGGGATGAAAGCGGAGCGGAAGCGGTCGGTAATGGTGGTTCGTTCGCTTCCGTTTTTTATTTTGATAAACGAAATCGGAAACTCCGGAAGCGGATACGAAAGCGGATAGTGGCGGAAGCGGATGCGAGCGGAGCGAATCTGAGAAGCGAAAGTGGAAAATTCCATAAGAATATAGTATATGATCTATCCACAAGAATATAGTAAATGATCTATCCAAAATTTCAAAAGTACCAATTTTTAATGGTATCGTAGTTCTAGACAAGATCTCCCTGTTTAACAACCAAGCACACACGCTACTTCCCCCACCAATTTGACAAAAGATGTGCTTCTGAAAAGAAATTGGAAAAGTGATGCTGCTTGTATTTTCTTCAATGAAATTGAATCAATTTGTCATCTATTCTTCGAATGTGTAGCAGCCAGAATTGTTTGGGGGTTAGAGGGTAATCTGTTTCGAATAAACTATAGGCCAACATCTGAGGTAAAGACAATGATGTCAATCTGGAGTTTGTAAGATGCATATACATATAACATAAAACAATGCTAGAACTATTGCCAGCTACTTACGTTATGAAACTCTGACGAGGTATGAGAAAGCTCACCCATAACCATAAACCAGATCTGATCAACACAAGAAATTAAACAATATTGTTAATAGTGAAGGATATTTGGTTTAAGAGGTTTGCAGTGTTTAGATTAACAGGTTTATAAGCAATAGAAATTGAGATGCATTGTATGTACAACACAATTTCTTAAGCTCCGAGCTTTCAGTAAGACACTAACATTTCTTGTCTGCCTTCACGACATGAACAAATCACATCATGCGAACGGCACACTTTGTACTGATCAAACTAACGCGGCACATAATTAGGCAATCTGGCGCAATAGTACAAGTATCTAAAACAAGAAAATGAGCTATGGAAAAAGCGACAGATTGAATCGCTCTGCAACAAATCTCTTGAACTTAACATCACAGCGTAAAGCACATTAGCTTTCAAGAAAGTAAAAAAAAAATCTGACCTTGAATCTTGAACTTAACCTCCCCCTTCCTCTGCGGCAACGCGGTCAGACTTGGCAGCAGGAGTGCGGGAGGCCGCCGCGTCGTCGCCGTTGTCTTCGCAGACGGAGAACCAGGAGCCGCAGCCCGCAGTAGCTCCTCGGCCGCTTCAGTGGGGGCAGCGCTTCTGAACGGCAGCGTGCGCGTGGAGGCGCTGGGGAGCGGGGCTGGCGATGGTCGCCGCCGCTCCATCGAGCACGGGTTCTTCACTAGGCGGCTAGGGTTTGGAGTGTTCGCCACCTCTTCGCTTGCCGCTTAGGCCTCGGGCGGAGTCGCTTCGCTTGGGCCTTTCGGTTCGGACGGTCGGACGAGGGAACCGGCGGGCTTCAGCCATTTCGAAATTTCGAATCAGCTTATACGAATTTCCGTTCCGTTCCTTCCGTCGGGCCGATCCTCCGTTCCGTTTCCAAAAAAAAATTCGTTTCGTTTCGTTCCGATACTTTCCGTTCCGTTTCAAAATTAGCTTCCGTTCCGTTTTCTTGAACGGTCGGAAAGATTCGTTCTGTTTCACCCCTACACACATGAGTGTCGGTAGAAAGCGGTGAATGAGCAATGTTGACTCTTCTACGGTGGTTGTAGAGGCGATAGGTGAGCGTGGAGTGTCGGCATGTGCGACCACATAAGTTACGGTCGGTGATTGTAACATCCCTATTTTTACATAATTGCAAAAATGAAAATCTCATGTGCATACAGTGTTAGTCCCATGATCAGTAGCTAGCACGCATATTTATAACAATTGATATCACATCCATACTCTTTATTACAAATAATAATAGTAATATACACAATAAGATCTTACAATTCAAAGTAATGCAGTGGAAAGAATCAAAAGTCTTGTAGTGTGCCCATCCAATCCCTCAGGCAACTGACAAGGTATAATCCCTAGAAAAACTCGTTAACATTCCTGAATCCTGCGTCAAATAAGTTTCGTCGAGCTATTCTGATTCTTCACCTAAAAACAACGAATAAGCAAGGGTGAGTACTTTCGTACTCAGCAAGACTTTTGCAAATCCTATTATATATGCAGGCCATTCAAAGGGAAGGCTTTTATGGTTAATTTTGTATAAAGCTAATTTGCAAAAGAATTTATTGAAATGTAGAACATAAACGGAATTTAAGTAAAAGCAGTTTAATACGTAAGTATGAAACAGTAAATTTCACGAACCTCAGTTCCTCTGATCATCTCCATGAATCAATCATTGACATCACATGCCAATCCGAAATAATTCCTTTCCAACAAGGATATCCAATCCAAATCATAATTCTCAATAACACAAGTCAAGATCTACATTTTGCAAAGTAAAACAGCTAACTAATGCAGGCGCACCAAGTGTCCCATGACCGTGGGAACGGCTTTCCAAAAGATTTACACTCTACAAAGGTGTACAATTTTACCCACAAGAAATGATCATCTCTTTGTGCAGCGCTATTAGCACACTTCCTTTGGTGTGCCGCAGAGAGATCAAAACATAACTGTTATATTACTTAACCCTAACTTTGCACCAACATGGTGATGATATGCTATGGTGGTGAAAGACGTTGGTAAGCCGACTCCACTTCGCACATGGGCACACTCTCCTCCTCACGGTCTTGATGATGGAATGAGCGCGTGTGGGCAAGGACATTCACTCCAATTGCATTATCCTAAGGTTTGGCTAGCATGTGCGAGAGCGACAAAAGTGCAAAGACCAACGCTGTACCACTAAACTCACCACCAGAGGCCTCAGTCTACAAAAGCCGATTATTGTTCGCAGTAGTGCTTTGCTGCAAGTTTACAATCGCATACAGACATCCTCTTGGATGGTCCAGAGTTTTAGTTCGATTCACGCGTGCTCGGTCATTGTGTGCATTGTCGAGCAACCGCATGTTTTTCCCGTCCTTGTCGAAACCATGCTCACAACTTAGGGGCATGGGTCAAGACGCCCAGGGGGATAAGGCCGTGCACGTATTTCTTTCTCCCAACCTAACCCATGCTCGTAACTCGGAGAAATGGTGTTGGATCGTTAAGGGAAAAGTATGCGCGATTTTTTCTAACTCTCCTATAAACGAGCTCGTGCTTGCAACTTAGGTGCACGAACTTCGTTCATAGCGGGGACTTAGTAGGGACGAACTACTGTATTTTCTTAAAAAATGCGCGCTCGTGTTTTCGTCCTTTACTATTTGAGTATTCTTTCTTGTTCATTCTGCTCATTCTACCTTGTCTGTTTTTGCAGGATATTCATCAGCAACGGGCAAAAAATAATCCAAGCAAGAAATAATCTAAGCAAAGCAAGCAAGTGTGACAAGTCATTTCAGAAAGCCTTTCTTTATTCATTCAAGATGATTACATATGAAGTGCTTTTTCAAAGGAGCGCTAAAGGAGCTATGTTCTGCCGAGCTTCGCCTCTTTGATGGTCGAGAGTTCTTCCCGCGCCTCATCAAGCTCGGTCTCGAGCTTGAGGACCCATCGCCAGGCATCGCGTCCCTCACGGGCTTCTTGGCAGAGCCGCTTCGCTTCTTCTCTGCACTGGTTGACCAACTCGGTGGTCTCCCGTGCAGATTTCTTCAGCTCCTCCACCTTATCCTCTAGGGCCGCAGAGCATTGCTGCTCTTGCTCGAGCTCCGCCTTGGCCTGGAAGATTTGCTCTCTACACTCCATAGTGTAATCTTTGGACTAGCGCCGCATCTCCTCATTTGAAGCTTTTAGCTCGGCCAGTACTTGCTCGAGCTTCTCTATCCTACGTCTTGCTCGACACTGTGCTTGGCCACGACCTCAGGAGGTACGGTTGCTGCCTCGAAGTCCACTATGGTTGCGTCAAGCACCTGCAAGGTAGAAAGTTTTAGCTCTTGCTCGTTGTAAAAGAAAAAGACTCAGAAGACAAGTAACCTTACCCAACGGAGACGATCATGCAAGTTTTCCCGAACTTGCTTGATGACATTCCCTGACCGAAGGTCAGCAAGGCCTTCCATAGTGATCTCCGTCCAGGAGAATTCTTCTCCTCACTAAGCATGCACTTTGCTTGTTGGCTGCTCATCTTCTTCCTGGGCATGCTCTTCGCTTAGGGGAGTGATGTTTTCCTCTTGACCCCGAGCGTCTGTCACGCTCGGCGGTTCGAGGGCCTGCCCCGATAGAGTTGGTTCCACCGGGGCAGGATCCTCCTGGGGAAGTTTTCCCTCTGGGGTATCAGGGCTTGGCTCGCGAGCTGCCTTCATGCTTGGAGACCACCCCTGGTCTTCAGCCATGCTCGGCTTCAAAGCCTCGAGCTGCTGACCTTCCTGGGGAGTTTGTTCCTCCAGGGCATGAGCCTCCGTGACTCATTGGTCGTGGGGAGCCTCGTCGATGTCTTCGACCATCACGAGGTTGGCAAGACGGGCAAGCTCATTTTCCACTACAGAGTCGAGGATATCATTAGCCATTCCCTCTAAATCCATAGCGCCCCTATTAGCTATTTCACCCACAACGGCAGTGTGGGGTTAGCTCGGACACTTGAAGCAAAGCACAAAAAAAGAAAAGGAGGAAATGGAATGAAAAAATAGTAAAGTTACCTTTGTTGAGCTTCTTGCCTTCATCCTCGGTGTCCTTGGCCTCTGCCGCGGAGGTTTTGCCCGCAGAAGCTTGGGCCCCGACCACAAGCTTGGACCTCTCCGCAGCTGCGCAGCTGGCCCTCGCCATCAAAGGATCGACCTCTTCTAGGTCGGCCTCCTTCAAAGTCTACCTCGGGTGCTTCGGTGTTGCGCCTGGCGACCTCCGGTGCCTCATGACGAAGGGCGCCGGATCTTCCTCCTCTTCCTCGGGCCCCTCTGCCGGAGTGCTCGAGGTTACCCATGCTAGCTTGGCCTGGATGGCGGTGATCTTCTCCTCCAGTTGCTCCTTGTGTGCAGAGCCCTCCGTTGCCGCCTTCGCTCACTTCACCTTTTCCGTGAGCTGGTACAAACGAGCCATCAAGTCCGGAATTTTCTTGGTATGATCCTTCAACCACCACTTCAACTCCCTTACCTCCAGTTTGTTGGCATATTCCAAATGCCGCCAGGGGGCTCCTACTCGAAGCTGCCTGCCTCTTGGGACGTTGGGCAGGGGACGACGGGGGTGGTAGCGCTAGTCACTTGCGCTTCACCTTCTTGGTTTTGGCGGTAGGGGCGACCTTCCCTTGGTCGCGCGTCAGTGGCTTAATCTCGGCCACCACGGCTGCAAGGGTGATCTTTTCCTAAAAAAAGTTGCATAGAATATCAGAGATACTCAAGATGTTTTTCCTCGAGCATGGTTCACGGATTCACTTACCGCTTCACCCCGCTCGAAGACGTTGCTCGAAACATGTCGCCCGGTCTCGAGCTCCTTGCCTTTTGGGGTATTGAACATCTCGGCAACCCGCTTTTCGACCCAGGTCTTGCTCGGGGCTACAACCCGACCAACACAAGTATTAGCACGAGCAATCTAATTCTAAAGGAAGGAAATTATTTGCAGTTTCGGAGGCTTATCCGAATCAGCCTCATGGGTGAGGTCTTGCCACCCTGTGATCTCGAATAAGGGATGCTCCCTCCTCCTCAATGGAGACACCTAGTTCTTGAGAAAGTCCTGGGCAATATCTTGACCAGTGAGCCCCAGGTTGGTAAGCTCGCTGATCGTCATTAACACCCGCTCCTCCTCAGCTTGCATGGGAGGGGCGGGGTCTCGATCTCCGGAGCCGCCGCTCCAGTGTAGCGGTGGAGAGTGCTTCCCTCCGCTTTCTTGAGATAGAACCAATGATCAACCCAGCCCGACACTGAGTCCTTGAGCGTGAAGCTCGGATACTCATATGGTCAGTTGGACCAAAGACAAAAATAGATGCAACCGGCGGGGAAGGTCCCTTTGGTGCGGAACAAGGAATAAAAATGAAAGAAAAGGCTCACCGTGGGCATGGTTCCCATGTATCCCTCGCAAAGATGAGAGAAGATCGCCAAAACAAGAATAGAGTTAGGATTGAGATTGGATATCTCGCACTCGCACAGGACGAGTACGGATTCAAAAAACTCACTTTCGGGCATCCGCAACCCGTTGATGGAGTAAAGTTCGCAGGAGACGATCTCTCCTGTCTGCGGTGCCGGAGCTTCCTCGCCGTCGGGTGCATGCCATGACGCCTCGTCAAGATAGCCAAACTTCACAAGCAGTTGGAGCCTCTCCTTGTTAATCTTGCTTTCTCTGAACTTCGCCATGGATTTGGTGGAGGAGGATGCAAGCGTAGAAGAGTATGAGACTTGAGAATTCCTAAGGGCTTAGATGCGCAATGCTGGTGAAGAGTTTCTCACCGCTGTTGCTGCCCTATTTAAAGAAGCAGAGAAGCCGAACGGACACGACCATATAAAAACCGCTCCTGCCTGTTCACGAACCGACGCACGGAGACGCAATTTTTGAAACCGTCCAGTATAGGTGCGGTTCCCAAAAGATTGTCCAAATCACTACCGCGAGGCTTCACGAAGAAGGAACTGGTGCAAACCTTTGATCTTCTCTTGCCTGAGCTTCTATTGGTCGGAGGCCGAGCTGGTAGCTCGGTTCTTATCAACCATGCTCGTCTGCGAGCGGGACCTACTCGGATGTTGCAGTAGTACTTCACTGCAAGATTCCAATCCCTCCGTTGAGTCTGTAGGCTCAAGGGGAAGGCCCCACCAAGTAGTATTCCACTTGAGCATCGGGGGCTAGCTGTCAGGGATTGGATAATTTTCATAAGGACTGCAATACCACGGCAATTAGTTTTGGCCGACCATGCATGCCCTTGGATGGTGTCCCCAAAGAGGATCCTTAGATAGTCTGGCTAGCGGGTCCACCCGAGCAGAACAAGCATCCAAGCTCGTCCCTGAGCATACCAGCTCATCCCCGAGCATGCAAGCTTAGGAACATGCGAGAATCGGTCAAAGCTAGGGGACTCCTCGAGCATGATCGAGAGATCGTGTTCACCCCACAACATGTACATGGCGATAATTACGCCACGATCTAGGGCCGTTATGCCCACGATGAGAACGTGACAAGTATCAAGGCTGTAGTTATGGCCGCGGTTAATCACACATTATTTAGCTACAATTATTTCAATTATCCTATAAGCTATAAAAACCCCCCGGTAGATCGGTAAAGGGGGCAGACAAGACAGACGAAAAAAGACTCAAACACACACAAGCCTTTCTATAAGAGTTTCACAAGCAATAGTGAGATCACTAGAGTAGGGTTGTTATCTCTGCTGTGAGAGGCTCGAACCAGTATAAACCCCTTTGTCTATTTTTCCAAGTATCTGATCCTAATAGCATTTTTCAGACACAACCCTTCACCAAAAAGGGGCCGTGTTGATCCCTCATTCAATAAGTAAGCTCGACAGAGACCTGTTTCCCAAATGTCGACATATATTATATATTTTCTTCTAGCATTTTCCTTATTTTGCATTTCTAAGTGTTATTGGGCTAAATTCTAGAGTTATGAGTTCACTTCACTTAAACTTCTGGCATGCTTTGCATGGACCTCTGATCTTGTGCTATAGGTGGCTATTGTGCACAATCAGCTATTCTCTCTTCTCTCTAAGTTGAGTTCCCTTACAGTTTTATAAGTCTAGCAGGTGTTGGGCCCCTAGGTAGACAGGGTCTGTGTGCACTCCTTAGCTTGGGATCTAGAGGCAGCTTCCCTATGTCAGTCATTGGGGAAGATGAGAGCGAGTTTGAGCCGTAGTGTTCTTTACTATCTATTATATGTTCTATAGCCACCCAGTTTGCAGTTTCTCAACTTCTTCTCTTCATTCTGTGTTTTTGGTTTTGATTGAGTTCTTTTAGATATTTCTTGAGCTTAATTTTGCTAATAACTCAACTTGAACCAGATTTGTGCTTAAATCTGAATCACATGTTGAGGGGGAGTTTAAGAATTTGTTTCATGCATTGCATATAGACTTTATTTTCTATTTTATAGGCTTTGTCTATTATGTAAATGATCTATTCTTCATACTATACACCGTGCTACATCCTATGAAGAAAAGCACTAACTTAGATATGTCCAAGTTCATTTATCTTGCTAAACTGGTTAAAAAATTTTAAAAACGAGCTTTAAAAAAACTTGATGAAACATGTTGCTTTTACTTGCTAAGTTTCTTCTCTAGGGGTATTTGACTTGATTTGTGAAATTTTTGAGTTTTCTAAAGTCTCTATAGCAACTTAGGTGAAACTAGGTTGATCCATGCTTGAGTCCTTCATTCGCTCATATATGCTAAAATGAAAGCAAAAAATTGACTCTTTTTGTACACATTAGACTCAACACCTCACATTCACAAGACAGCTTCCCATTGCACTTGGAATGAACTTGGGATGTGTCGTGTATGACCGAGACCATCCTCTTAAGAGTACTTCTTGAGATGGTTGAATATGGCTTGAGTCAACTACACTTGAGAAATGCGAATAATGTCAAACATTTGCACCCTACTATGTCTTTTAAGATATTCAAGAAAATTTGCATTAAATGAAAAATAAGCTCGAAGGACCTTGCATGCACTTCTAGATTCCTCAAAGTGTTGAGTAGGTTGAACTCTAGGCCTTCCAATTAATCCTTTGAGTGGCTTTGCTTCTAGTGTTGAAACTAATGTGTTAAGTATTGCACCTGTTAAATCTTACTAAAAATAACTTTTTTCAAAAAGAGGCTTACTAACAAAACTTCTTATTTACACTTGGACATGTCTTAGTTTAGCATAATCTAAATTGTCTAGCTTGGTATCATATTTTGTCATTATGATCACTTGGATAATTTTTCAAAGCTCTTTTAGGATGCATTCCATGTATATATAAAGGGGGAAGAAAATACTTTCTTCATGCCTATATTGCCAAAAGGGGGAGAAATTGTAAAAAAGGCGTCATTAAAAGAAAAAAATGGAATTGCATTTTGAATCTTATGATTCTATTGAAAACTTAACTATTTTGAATCATAAGCATATATGAATTCTTGTGAATTTTTATTGGCCTTTAAGAGTTTTTGTGGAAACTTTGCTCTTTTTTTTGGGCCTTGCGTAATATCTTTCTCGCCAACTTGGTCATGATCTCATTTCCTCTTTTTTTGGACCAAGTTTGGCTTTGAACTCAAATTATTTTCTTCCTCTTTTCTTCAAACTTAAATTTATGTCTTTTGTGTTGTTTGTCAATATACTCATCAAGGAGGAGATTGAAAGACCATGTGTAGGTCTACCCATGTTGGTGATGAGTATTTGACTAAATTTGAGCTTGGTATACTCTGGATTGAGTTTGATTTGAATTGGATTTTTAATTTGAAGTAATTTGAGCTTTGCTTGCCTTTTTCGGTGCTACCAGCCATGGTAGCGCGGTGCTACCGATCGAGAAGTAGCACTGGACCCCAAAGCAGTGTGGAAAAACCCGAGAGGGTGTTTTTAGGGTGATCACCATCTCGGTCCATCTATATCATGACTTCAAAGCAAGTTCATACAAAATGTGGGGAGCATGACCCAGCCGACAACCATGAGTACTACAAATGAAGATACATCTATCACATAAAGGAGTGCTTCATCTTATAAGTTAAGGATTCCAGTACATTAATTATGAACCACTTAACTAGTTTGCAAAAAACATCAAACGCACTCCGAAGGAAGTCATACATGCTCTGAGCTTAGGCCTTCTCCTGGCACCCAGGGTCCGGTCCCACAGGGAACCCTTGTGAGGCTGTCCACGAAGCCTCCCACAAGGGATTCCCAGGTGGAGCTACCCTTGCGGGCGCTTCGACGTACCTCCTAAGTGTATAGCTCCCAAAGCGTGGCAAGGATGGCCTCCTTACCTATGGCGTCGGAGAGGCAGGAGATAGCAACAACTCCTATAATAAGGGCTACCTTGGCAAAGCTCTTTCACTTGTCCTTGATCGCCCTCACAAGGAGACTAATGCAACCCCGTAGGACCCCTACCCACTCCTCCTAGTCCTTAGAGGGAGGTAGGAGATCCTCCACTCTAGCCCTGAGCTCCCTCAAAGTGACCTAGACCACATGGGACCTCTCCAAATTGGCCTTTAAGTCCTTGACTTGTTGCCAGGACCTCTCAAGCTCAGCCTCCGTCTTGCTAATCTTGTCCTCCACTGCCCTCTGACCCTCTTAGGCTTGTAGCAAAGCCCGATTGAGGGCCTCAGGATCATCCTTGGGATGACGCGGTGGTATGGCTACTAGCATCTCCTGGACCATCTTGGGGACCCGATCGAAGAGGATGTTTCATCGCTGTAGCCAAGAAAAGGATGGAGGTGGAGAGTATCAAGACAAGTCATACATAAGAATCCTGAGCTTAGGGGGGTAGACGAGAGAACAGGAGGCTTGCGGTACCTGGTACTAGAGGGTCATTGTGATCTCTAACTTCTCCTCGAACACCTTCAAGAACCTCTTGGGATCATTAGGCACCAAGTTCGCCATATACCTTTGCACCCGCTCTGTCACCAAGAGGCAAGTTGTCTCGATCGCCTCTGTATCCAGGAGTATGAGGTATGACATATTCAGGGTGGGAGCTAGAGGAATTGCCCTGGTCACCCTGCACTAGCCCCACTTGCATGGGGTGAGCATGGAGTAGCCACGTTCTCTATTGGAACCCCTAGGGTGCTACGGATGAGGGGGGATCCACCATAGGGGGCATCTCATGCTCCATCGGGTCTATGAAAGAGGTGGGGAGTAGGTTAGGGGTGTAAGGAGAAAATCTAAGCTCCGTGATGACTTATCATGATCACGGACACGCACCTCCTAGAAAGCAGAAGAAAGACTCAATGTCATTGAGGTAGTCATACCCAGCCTCCTCGCCAACCACAACCTTGGTTGGGGAGGTGACCGAGCCATCGGTCACAATGCCAAGGAGCCCTTCAATCTCCTAGGCAAGCTATTGGGAGCTCCCAGTGGAGCTCACTAACACTGTGTCCAACGCGAGCTAGCTCATCGGAAGAGCTAAACATCATAGATGGGGAAGGTGAGGGTGAGCGCCAGCTCACCTGCTTGGTGGAGGGGCCAATGCCCTCTCCGATGGATGCCTTCTTCCTCTCAGGGCCCTTGGCACCCTTGCCCTTGGTGACGGGGGATGGTAGGGGCCCCCAGGGCACCACCCGAGGAGGGCCCCTCTCACCTACGGCATAAGCCGAGGTGACAATGCCCTGCTGAGAGGCACCACTAGCGTGCCCCCTTGTGGCTCTCTTGGCGCGCGCCTTGATAGGCGGGGCCTGAGTGTCATCCTTTACGGTCGCAGCTCAAGCCCTCTTTCGCTTTTCCTGGTTAGGGGCAGGGTTGCCCCATGAGAAAAGGCGTAGGCTGAATACCTCAGCCACAGAGTTACTTCCCTCCATAGGGATGCCTTTGGCCTTGTAGCCCCATGCCTCAGATATGCACCACCTCCTAAGATCAACTCAGTCTCCTCTCTTGCTGCCTCCAGGGATAGAACTGCACATTGAAAGCAAACTGTGAGAGGTAAAGGGATAATGTGCAAAAGAGAAATAAAGACAACTCAAAGGCCCTTACCCTTCCCAATGCTGGGGTGAAGGCCACCGTGGAACCCCAACCTAGCCCGTTGAACAAGGGAGCTGAGGTTGAGGAGGGTCATCTCCTCCATCAGGTCACGGGAGCCTTTCCTTGCGTGCGCCTCTCGCATGGCGTTGCGTAGCTTCCAGTCATCTTCGGTAAGACGACACATCTTGGGATACATCCGTGTCGTCAAGGCCAGGTGTGATCCAGTGTAGACGAAGTCCCCCCACCATCAGGTAGAACCACTTCTTCGTGGCAGAGTGCATGGGGAACTCATCCTCATGTTGCGGAGTAGTGAAGATGGACCCTAGGGCCCTCTCCTAGCGTCCTCCCACTAAGGGTGGAAGAAGTAGTCAATAGGGCAATAGTCCGCTCCGTTGGTGTCCCCAGGATGGCTGTCTCGCACAGGCATAAGAAGATCCCTAGCCGAATAAAGAGGTTTGGGCTACGGTGAGAGAGCTCCACTCCAAGCGTCTGAGTATAACTCTTGATGAAGGGGTGCATCGGGAGCCCAAAACCGACATCTACCCAACCCTTGAGAGCCACGACGTACCCTAGCAGGGGGTTATGGCTCTCCCTTGGTGCTGGGAAGACCATGTCCTAAGGAGAAAGACAACTCTCTTGCCATATGAGAGAGAGCTTCTCTACATTAGTAAGCTCCGATGGCCTAAGATCTACCTTCACTTTCTCCGGGACAAACCCTTTATTGCCCGTTGGGTTAGCACCGGTGGTGGAACCAACAGGACCCACCATGTCCACATCCTTTGCATGGTAGTCCTCTTTGTCGAATATCTAAATATGGGGTATGAGCATGCACTGCAAACTCGAAAACTATACCATATATGTTCAAGCAAGCATTTGGACTCTGGATATCACGGGCCCAATTCAATGGGATAAGATATACACAGAGAGGGTATCTCTATACAGGGAAGAACTCGATCGTGTTCCCGTTATGAGGAAACCAACTCAAGTACACCTGTTATCTAGGAAAGTTTGGATATGCTACGAAGATCATGCGATAATGGACTCCTTATCAGCTACGATCTGATATCACAAACTGTAGGATCGATATATATTAAACTAGCAATTAGAGGGGGTGAATGATTGCGCAGAAGCTAAAATCAAATTTTTGATAATTTTTTGAAACACCCCAATTCAGATTCAAATTGCCTGATTCGGATTCGACAAAAATAGACAGATATACGTCCACTAAAATAGTAATTTCTAAATATCCCACTGTTAGATCGATGTGAAATTTTAACTATAGAAACTAGGCTCAATTTGGAAGCTAACCCAATAAAAATCAGCTCGATCGAATCTATGGATTTAAAGATATTACCTTCACAATTTTGACTGAATCAATAATGACAGGAATTGATCTTCAGACACTGGACCAAAGCAAGAACATTGACGCTGGACCAAAATAACTTGCGTAGGTCTTCTTGCATGCATGAACAGCTGCCGGAAAGATAATGGCACAAGCAAAAACTAGTCGTACGAAACTTTGCATGCGCCGCCACCGGAAGCAATCTTCACGCCGCACGGAAATTTTCCGACTGCCAGGCAATCAGCAACCCAAAAACTAGTCATCGGCCAGGAGCAAATGATGCCACAACTCAAGTCATGCATGCATCGGCCAAGACATCCAAGAAGGCCAATTAACTAGTCATAATAATGCATGCATGCATCGAGCAAGAAAGAAAACTCAGGCCATTCCCAGTGAGGGTTTCAAATGGGTTTCATTCTCATTAAATACTGTGACACATCAGCAAAACTAATGACTTGGCAAGCTAATTAAGAGGAGAGAGAGAAAAAGAGTTTCATGGAGATGAAACCCGTCGGTCACTATTTCCAACGCGAATGAAACGATCTGAAACTTGCACTAGGGGCAAAATCGTTTCATTTTCACTCATTTGGGGATCTACTGCGTCGGTCTCTCCTTCTCCCCGCACTGGTTCCATCTCCCCACGCTCAGCTCATTTTCAACTTAAGAAGGACTTGGTTGAGTATATTTGGCAAAGGTCGAGGCCCCATTGAAAAAAAATCTCTAGTATCTATGTAATCTATTACATGTGCAATCCATTTTATATCATATGATTATTCGAGTAAATTAATCAAATTTTCATTGACCATGTTTATTTGCCAACGTGAAATTTCAATTTTATTAGATGGACACGTTTGGTAGATCGTTCATCAATCTCATAGTTCTAGTATTCTAGTACTTGATTTAGAAACAAATACAAGTGGCTATACATAATCTCATGGAGCACTATATCACAACACCATCCAAGCAGTAAATGCTATTGATTGCCAATGAAACTGTGAAAATGAAACTGTGCACTGGGAGTCCTTGTTTCATTCATCAGTCTACACCTCTTTAGATGACATGGCACCCTTGGAAACCGCAGAATGAAACTTAGCACTGGGAATGGCCTCAGGCGCAATACTTTTTTTCTTTCCAACCGCCGGCCGCAAGAAGCAATTCACCATATAGCCGCAAGAAGCAAAAAGCGACCCCGAAATAAAAACCCTAATCTCCTATTAAATACACATATGCATATCCACTTGGCCCAAAAACACATGGCCCAATATTTGCATACAACCCAAAAATCACATATGCACGCGTACGACCCACCTGCCGCACTCATGTGACTAACCAGCCTCCATGTGCACTGTTCTCTAGCCCGAACGTCCCGCATGACATCCTTAACCACCAAGACCTCGATTGCTCCCTAAACCTAGTTCCGAACCTCAGTTCCTCCATGAACCTAGTTTTGGTCCCGTCATCGACCACGTTGGCCCTCGAGCAACACCTGCACATGAATAAACAAGAAACACATCCGAGCACAAGTCCACGACTTGACTCAAAGTCAATCCATGCAACCACTCACACGAGCGCATTGCATCAAGCAAAATCATTATCATGCTATCACCATCATATCAAATAATCATTTAACATAGCATATGCACGAACACCACACATGCCATGATCACAACCACTTTGAAATGCCAATTTCATCATTAAGCCAATTTTTCAGCAAATGATTTCACACAAACCAACTATAACTCAACTTGAGGCAAGGCTACCCTGACTATATAAGGACGAGGATAGGCACCCCTAAGAAGATGAGCAATTCTCAGACTATAAGCCATTCAGAGCTAGACAAGCGAGAAGACCCTTTGAGCAAAGCATCCAAGAGCCGATGAACTATGCTCCATCAAATCCTTAGCCATAGCTTAGCCACCCCCAAGTTCAATCTTCCTTGTAATTAGAGCTAGGTATTCCACTTTGTACTCTGTTCATCAACTCCATAATCATCCACAAAGGAGTAGGGTATTACTCCATCTGGGGGTCCGAACCTGTCTACATTGTGTGCCTTTGATTTTGTGCTAGACTTTACTAATTTGAAGATACCAAGCTATAAGTTTATTATCGATTTCTAACCTTTGACATTTGGCGTGCCACGTAGTGGCCATTAGCTATTTTTTGTAGATCAGACATGTCTTCGGTGCACGTTCATGGCACAGTCTCTGATGTCGACCCTTGCAGTGACTCTAGCTCGATGGCCTTCATCAACCAAGCTCCAGCGGTTGGATCTGAGATTGCCTTCGGAACCATGCATTACCGATGGGGGCTGGCTGGAGATCTTAGGCACATCAACTTCACCGAGTCTCGCTCCTGAGACCCATGTCGAGAGGTGTGCTTCATAGACTTCGACCCAACGGAGCCTGGCATCCTTAAGTACGTCGAGACAGAGAGTGACATCAATAGTGATGGCCTCTGTAACCAGAACAGCAGTCAAGGCAGTAGTCGAACAGATCGATGCGTGTTCATGGCCGGAGCCAACAAGGATGCCACTGTTGGAAATTCCTAATAGAGGTAACCAGGTATAGACAGCACGGTGGTCAGGGATACCAAATCCCCCAGTGCATGCCTTAAGATCCTAGCATGGTGACAACTACAACAAGGGCGGCCGCCAACGCTGTTGCTCCAAATACTACAGATCACTAGCGAGATCTAACCACCACGGCTACAGCCGGGATTGTGTCCAATCTATCGAGGCAACTCGATCTTGATAATCCAGCAACACCAACCCACGGGCACTGGATTTTTAGGGACAACAAATTCTCCAACAGCGCGACTACAATGATTGGCTCGACCGCGTCCTAGGAGTAGCATCCCATCAGAGCCATAACAGCGATATCTTTAGTACTCCTGAGACAATTGTCTAGTGCACTCATATGCTGCTGGAATCTCTTTCGCCATTGGATCCGAGCAACCTTATGACTCCAGTGTTCGACCAGATGAAAACGCTGCTCGATGCAGTGCAAGCTCAGACTGCTCAAGTAGCCAACTCAAGGTTTGGATGCCCTAGCCAATAAGCTGCCAGGAGCCAACTACCAGGACTATCTCACGATAGTCATCGAGTAGCAAGATCGATGATGGCTAGCTCTAGCCATTGCACCTCCAAGATAGCTCGTTCCAACCTCCACCAGAGACTCCCTAGGGATATTTGAGACCATATTCCTCACGATCGATGGGATTTACGTGACGTCCTTCGCGATCGAAGGGAAGAACATGACCGCGAAGATCGCGAGCGATGGGAAAATGTGTCCTCGCTTTCAAGGGGCCAATCTCTCATGATTCAAGCCCAACGAGGCGAATCCCTACCTCCAAGGGTCCACTCACTGGCATGGCATAGGTTCCCTCCTCGACAAGATGCACACCAATGGCAATGGGAGGCGACCCCTAAGGACATCGATGAGGGGTGCAAAGTGTTCACTCCCGAGCTACGCAAGGTCAGATGGCCTAACAAGTTTAAACTAGGTCCTGTTGAAAAATACTCAGGCAAAATCAACCTTGTTGAATAGCTGCAAATCTACACCACAGTCATGACAGCTGTTGGACGAAACAAAAGGGTGATGGCCAACTACCTGCTCACCACCTTGTATGGCGCAGCGAGATTTTGGTTACTCAACCTCCCACCTCAATCGATATCAACATGGGCAGAGTTGCGGGCCTAGTTCATTACCAATTTTCAGGGTACGTATGAACGCCTCGGAATGCGCAGCGTCTTGCATCGGGTGATACAGAAGCAAGGAGAGTCATTGCGCGGCTTCATCTAACGCTTTAGCGACAAGTGCAACTTGATACCTAACATCTCAAATGAGGCGGTCATAGTGGCCTTTGAAAATGGTGTCAAGGATAAAGAGTTGAAGGGAAAACTTGCTACTCGAAAGATCAGAACCACCAAGACCATCTCGATGACCCTAAGCCTAACAACAACAAGCCTGAATCGTCCAAGCAAGGGCGAAGAAGAACAAGAACTGTGAGAAGAAATGCAAAAGTGACTCCACTATAGCCGCGGTCGAAAGGGGCAAGGCGCACAATATCAGTGACAATAAAGGCCGAAGCCGTGGAAGGAAAAAATACTACCTAGTCCATCATATGGACAAAGACGACTTCGATAAGTGCTAGATGATTAGTAAGAAGGTCCAATAGAAGCTGAAGGCTGCCCTCACCGAGCGTGGAATCGAGTAGGCTAAAGAGAAGCCCGAGGACGATGAGCCCAAATAACGCAGTGTTGATCACAAGCTAGCACATATTTTTGGGGGATCTGCCACGTACGAGTCCAAGAGACAGTACAAGGCAGTGGAAAGAGAGGTCAGCCTGGCTGTGCCAGCTCTCTCCAAATTTCTCAAGTAGTTAGAAGTGCCGATCACTTTCAACCAATTAGATCACCCAGCTGTGGTTCCACACCTAGGGCGATATCCCATGGTGGTCGAGCCCACCATCATCAATGTTAAGGTCACTCAAACCTTGGTTGATGGAGGTAGCTCGCTAAACCATATCTTCGCAAAAATGCTTGAGAACATGGGGATCCCCTGGGCAGACATAAAGGCCAGCGCCAAGAAGTTCCATGACATAACTCCGCGATCATCATCAATACCACTTGGCCAAATCGAGCTGCCAGTCACATTTGGCATGCTGGACAATTTCTACACCGAAAAGATCCTCTTCGATGTGGTGAATTTTGGGATCGCCTATAATGTGATCCTAGGCCACCCAATACTAGCCAAATTGGTGTGAGTAGTGCACTATGCGTACCAGACAGTCAAGATGCCAAGGCCAAAGGGAGTCCTTACCATAGAGGGGGACCAGCGTGCTGTGGTCAGGTGTGACAAGAAGAGCCTAGAGATGGCTGAACATCTCTACAGATCGGTAGCTAGTGCCGATAGCAAAGGAGCTAAGCTCCAAAAATCCAAGAGTAGTGATCAAGCTCTTGCGTCCAACAGCGCTGCCAAGGACCTGGTCGACGATGGTAATAGGACAAAATGACTAGCAGAGGTGTCAAAATGGTGCTCTTAGACCTGTTGGAGCCATTCCAAGATGATCAAGGTGGGCACTGACCTTGACCCCAAATAGGAACTCGAGCTCATCACCTTTCTTCGGGCAAATCACGATGTGTTTGTATGGCAACCATCCGACATGCCCACGGGATGAGTGATTGATTAAATCTTTGAAATTAGTGGAGATTATAGCCATCTTGATAAGCTTCGCATAGAGTCCATGATCACCTAAATCGGAGTTCGAAGTAAAAAGTTATGAGCGTTTTAGTGACTGTAGCAATAGTATGACCAGCTCTAAGTCCTATATGACCGAGTCCACTCTGGTCATACCAGCCTTCGGTACTACGGGAGTCACCTCTGAGTGTTTTTTCTAGAGAAGAGATATTTTAGTTCGAAAAATTGAAAATAGGCCCGATATGATCAGAACTACTTCGGTATGACCTGATTTTCTTCTTAACGGGTAGTTTTTCGTACCCATTGGATTGAAGGCTGGCTATACTAGTGTAGGGCGGTATGATCGAGTTCCTATGCATTTTTTCCCATTTTCCCCCCAATAGCTAGTTTTCTTATGGAGCCTATAAAAGGAGCCTTGGGGGCTAACATTTGGTTATTGTTGGCCTTGTTGAGCATTTGGGTGGTATTGTGCATGGGTTGCAAACTCTCACATTTAGCTTTTGAGCTAAAAGTTTGATGTAATTGCATGTGTTGCAATTAGAAGAGGATGGAGAACCTCTTGTGCATGAGTTGCACTTGAGAGATGCCTTGTTCATGTGTTGCACTCGGTGATCACCATTGTACAAGTGTTGTACTTGGTAGAGCTCAAGCTAGGGGGCTTTACTTATTACTCTTGGTGTTTGCTGACACCTAGACAGCGTGTAGAGGCATCATGCGTGGTGACTTTCTTAAGGAGATTGTGAGACTGCCCGACAAAGTTGTGAAGGATGGAGCTCACCTACCCACAGGGGAAAAGAGTTACCACTAGTGGAATTGAGTTTGGTGCTCAATTCGTGGAGATGATCCAAAATGGTTTGGGTTTGCCTCAACATGGATTAAAGAAGATTGGCAAGTCTCCGAACACTATGGTAAAACATCAGTGTGTCTCTTTGTGTTTGCTTGCAATTGTCTATTTACATTGTTGCAATTTACATTCCTAGAATTAAATTACTTGATTATCTTTAGGATTGTATATTCTTGAGTAGAGACATAATTAGTTAGTGCACTTAGTGAGCCTAGTTTACTTATACTTCAATTGTCAAAACCTTAGTTTATCCCTTCTGCATCAATTATTATTTGGGGTTTGACATAAGGATACTTCGGTAAGATTTTAATTAATCACAGAAGAAATTTTTTGAGCCGCCTATTCACCCCCCTTTAGTCGGCATCCTCGATTTTACAAGTGCTATCAGAGCTTGGTCTCTTATTTATTAAGCTTGATCGCCTGAAGAGTAAGGATGGCGACTAGTGGTTTAGTCCACTACACCGATTCACATATTTTTGATGGCTCTAATTATGGTCAATGAAAATTATTTATGATTTCTTATTTTAAATCCATGAGCCCCTGAATGTGGTGGATCATAAATGTGGGCTTTTCTCTTCGGTTGAATGAATTTGCTCTAACTAAAGGAGAAGAGAAATGCCTACATCTTGATGCTCAACCTACTAACATTTTATTTAGCGTTGTGAGTGTAGATGTATTCAAAAAATTTTGCAATCTCAATAGCACTCATGAGATGTGGGTCAAACTTTAAGAAATATATGATTCATCCACATCAACAAATGAAGATTACATTGATAAATGCATTTTGGTAGAAGATTCCTCCACTTCTCTATCTCAAGTGACAAAGAAAGCTCAACCACTGCCTCAAGCGATGATGAGCTTCCAATGCTATCTTCATTAATTCATTGCTTCATGGCTAAAAGTAAAATTGAGGTAAATGATGATAATAATGATGAGCCCTCCTATGATGAACTTAGGGATATGTTAGAGGAGCTCAATGGATATCTTTGGAAGGAGAAAACAAAATATAAGATTTTGAAGCTTGAGCATGACTCACATCAAAATGATTATAATGTGCTTAAGGAAAATCATGAATCCCTCCTTCTCAAGGAAATTATTAAGCCTAAGGTGGACATAGGCATTACTTGTAATTTAATTGATGAAATACCATGCTTAAATATTATTCCTAGTATTTCATCAAAAATTGATTTGTCCACCCCTAGTGATGATATACCTTTTTGCTCTAATAAAATTGTGTTAAGTTCATCTATGTCTTATGAGACTAATCTTTTAGAGCAAAATATCGAGCTCAAGTCATAAAGTTAGAAAATGTCTTAAAGAGTGCTACAAGGGAAAAGCCATCCTTGCTGATATCCTAAGCAAGCAACGGGTATTACAAGACAAAAGAGGGATTGGCTACATTCCCGAGAAGAAAGTGAATAGCAAAACAAAACACAATGCAAGACACACAAAGAACATCAAGTGCCTTGGATGCCATGAGAAGGGTCCTACATCTCGGCATGCCCAAACCAAGAGGGTGTCAAATCAAGGACATCAATAAAGAGGCAAACCAGCACTATGCAAGATAAGAAGATCAAGAGAGGTCCAAATAGCCAAACTTGCTTCAATTGCTAGAAAAGGGACACATTAGTAAAAATTGTCCCAAGGTTAAATCTTCTAAGACAACTCTTTACAATGATCATTATTTGCTTAGTAAGGATAAAAGCAGCAATGTGTTTGCCAAGTTTGTTGATTCTCTTAAGTGCTTGAAAAATAACGATATTAATTTCCTTAGGAAGAACAAATCTAGAAATATGTTTGTAGGAGTTTTTAGAACTCATAAGCCCACTCAAAGCAGTACAAATAAATTGCTTAGGAAAAATAACAATAGCACACCATTTGTTAGATATGCTAGATCCTCTAAGTCCTTGCATAGTAGTGACTATCATGTGCTTAGAAAGGATAAAACTAGAAATGGATTTACTATATTTGCAGTACCACCAACAGGGAAAGGGAAATAACCGATGTGAATTTTATATTTGCCACAACATGCAACTCCTCGTCAATACAAAAAAGACCAATGAGGCTATAACTGCACTGGAAGAGATCAATCTGATGTGAATTCGAGGGCAGCTTTGTTCCTTCTTACTTAGTCATGTCTTAAATCCAGAAGATGAGTCCCACTTTGCCTAACTTCAAGAGTTACATTTTTTTTCTAAATTACTACTTGGGTTAATTTGTCAAACTTGTGCTGTGGATTTGTGAATTGTAGTTGTGCATGCATTCAATTAATTGGTTAATAATATTAAGTTCCATTGGTTAATACACCACTACAGACTGGTTCATCCGCTACCCCCCATCATTGCCAGGCAGGCCCGAGCCGGTAGTGATAATCTTATCATTGCTAGTACAAAAGCATAACCGGTTGCGATAATATATATCCCACGCGATTTTCCACACGAACAGTGGTGATATCACTACTAGATTTAGATATAGAAGTGGCATTGATATATTACTGCTAGTTCTAGAGCAAGAGCCGGTAGTGATAATGTGGCACTATATATATCTCGGCTTCCTTCCCCAACCTATCCAAATTAGAGAGGAGCTCTATTCTTGCTTGGTTGGGGTAGAGAGTGGGCGAATTTTTGCTCTCAAATTTGGTGGAATTCATTTCTAATTCGTGATCTATGGTTTGTATCTTGATGTACATTTAATTGGTAGTTTATTTAGTTGGATATTACATTCTATATTGTTGTAGGTAGTGAGAATTATTGATTACATAGTGAGCACAATTAGAGCTCTAATCTAGAGACACTACACCAGGAATGAGCTATAGCAACATAGGTATATGCTGCTATATGCACACATATGTGTTGCTAGGATAGATAGCAACACATGTGATAAGTGATGTTATTGGTCATGTTGCTATGGTAGATATCTTGCAACACAAACTAGATGTTGTTAAACAAAAGAAAAGGTGTTGCAAAGTAGCAACATGTGTTTTTATATATAACAACACATATTTTCAACACATATCTAACACTGTTAGAAACACATAATTAGTCTATTGCAACACAACTAAGTAAACATGTAAATTATGGTTTATTTATTTGCTATATATATACAAAATATAATTGTCGCAAATAATTTTTATTTGATAATTAAGAAATTCATATTAGATGATATATAATACAATTCAACATGAGCAATGATCAAAAGGTAGATTGCATTGCATTAATTAAGGAAATAAATATAAGTATTGAACATCATTCCACATAGAACAATACATCTCATTTGTTGAGAACAAGAGTAAAATTTGAGTCGTACCATATGAAATTCTACTACTACTAATACTAGTACACTACTAGCACTATCTTTTCCTCATGAAATTCCTTGCTTCTTGATCCCTTGATGAGGTAAACATCCAAATACAACAATTCAACCATTGGTCTTTTCAACCTGCAAGAATAACAAAAAAATTGCATGAATGTAAATATACAGGAATTGTATGACACACCAAAATCAAATCAAGATGACATTAACATACACAAATTGAAGGCCAAGCAATCGATTTTCCTTTGGTTTGGCCAATTGTCTTGTAGTTCTCCAATGGCCTTACCAACACTTCATGGTCTTCGATAGGATAATTAACACACACTTTCCAAAATTAATTTACCTAGCTTGAAACCACCAACCACGCATCTCGGATGGCGTTTGCAAGCAAGCGCAACATATCCTCGCAAAACAAATGGCCAAATGAAATTAATCAACCTGTATGATCCAATATACTAAAATAAACCAGTTAAGCGACAAGAAAAGAAAGGAGGTACATAGGTGTTTGGAACAATAATTACGATGTGTCGACTTGTGAAAGGGTCATAATTTAGTCTTTTTATTGTGCGCATCTTTCTGTTTATACAAGAAAATAGTAAAGCAAAACAAAAGCACCCTCTTCTTTCAAACCATTATAATAGTTATGATAACAAGGATCGGTATGCAACGACATGTCGGGTTTGTAGAAAGTTCACAATTTAGTCTTGTATCAACATTGGAAAAAAATAACACCACTAAAAAAGCGTCATAGTAATTGTGATTATACAAATTAATAGCTAAGGCGAGAACACACAAGAATCGATTCGGGACTCAGTTTGGAATTTCCAATCATCTTTGGTGGCCTTGCTTTATTCAATATCAATCCCATAATAATCATTTGATTACATAAATTCAAAAGCGAGCAAAACATATCCAAAAATAAGGAAAGAAAAGCATAGAGGGAAGGCTAAACCTTTCGGTGTCTCTTGATCTACTCTATTGTCTACACAAGAACAACAAAGTCCTCCATATTTTATTTATATTAGATAGTTAAAGCTGCAGTTGGTTTTGATTCTGATGCAAAGTTCTTATGAGAATGTAAACATCCGTGGCTGCATCGACAAATCCAAGATCGTAGCAAGGATCTGGAGAAATGAATCAATGTAGAGACAGGGCAAGTAATTCCAAAGGTGATGCAGGAACATCATATCTAAACATTAAATCACCGATCTGAGAGACAAGCGAGAAAAACACAGAATATTTGAAACTAAATAGCTCAAAAATTACGCAAAGCATTGAAGGCAAATTACAGACAGTAAAAGTTATACACTAAATAGCTATTGCCTTTGGATGACTTACATGCAGACTAATACTTCTAGTTTCTTAAAGCAACGATAAAATTTACGCTTGGTCACGGAAGCAAATTACCCTTGCAATCTATGAGCAACCATATGTACAATTATATGCCACTAGCAATGACAAAACACATGCTAGAAGCTGAATCTAATAGGTTGTTCAATAAATGCGGTGCACAAGGACATCTATTTCAAAGTAGGATTGTTTGCAACAATGATTCAAGGTTTTAAGCAAATGGTAACTACAAATTGCCAATAGATCTGCAATAGAAACTTGATGCAGACGGAGGGCTCAAACTTTCTCCCAACAAAAACAATTATGTGCTTACTCTCAGCACTTCACATTTGCATTACACTCTAAAGTCCAAACAACCTCATGTCAGTGCTGGATACTACTGATTGCTATGGACTGGCAAACATGTTGACAACTTGACATGATAATTGCTATCTATAAGCTCTCATTTTTGGAAAGATTTAGCATTGGGTTTATATTTTTGCATGAGCTATTGATATCTTGTGTCAGGAGGAAAAAAAACAACATTTTAGTTGTTAGAAAATTGGAGTTGATAATATCTTTTGATGTCCATCTTCAACGCAAACAGTCAGTTCTCAAGTAAATATTGAATACTTATCTCGACTTGTGTTATTAATAATATAAGGCAGGGGATTTTTCTAGAAACACTTCCCATGGTTAATAATAACTTAAGAGTTGCAACGATGATACATCACAATTAGATTCTTACGCATGAGCCAGTGCCATTACTATGTTGTGCAGATCAAGCCATGGACTAGTGTTCTCCCGCGTGAAAATGTGACATCCCTGCAACTACCAATGCGAGGACTGACCTTTTTTGGCGTTCTCTTCCTCATCTGTCCAACCGATCTTCGCCTCAGCAATCTTCTTCATTTCCGTAGCTACCACCTGGACCTGGGCAGTTCATGAACAAACATATCACATTCTCTTCTTGTTTTTCATGTACATTGCTCAAGATGTTAGGGTAGTGGTTTTGTTCGAACATGAACATGTGTGTAGAAGCGGTAGCCTGACTAATAGCTTTCAAGTAATGAACCGCTATTTGCACAAAATACACATGAAGCTTTAATTTTATAGTTCTAAAATTTGGGGACATATATGTGAACTAACCTCATGTTGCTTCTTGTGCTTGCCTTCATCATGCATGAGGTAATGGTTGGGGAGACGACACGGCACTTTGGGGAGACTAGAGTGAGATCTTGGGACTGCTTGGGGAGACCTTTGCGGGCGGAGGAGGCCGCTGAGGGATCGGAGCGCGGGCGGAGGAGACGCCCGGAAGTCTGCGGGCGGGGAGACGACACAGAGCATCTTGGGGAGACGCCGCTGGGGTCGGGCCTTGACGGAGGAGACGCCGCTGGGGGGTCGAAACCTGGCCGGGAGGCAGCGCGGGAAGTTGGAGCGCCGGATCGAGGAGAGATCTGGGCGGGGCCTTGGTCAAGCCATCGGGTAGGCCATGGCGAGGGGATGTGATTGGCTTGGGGCTAGGCGGCTTGGGCTTGGGATCGACTGGCGAGAGGCTAGGTTTGGGGACCCGTCGCACCGAGAGACAGAGAGGCAGAGGCTAGGTTTGGGACCGATTTTGAAATTTGGATATCCGAATAGTGCAAATATCCGATATCCGGTTTTCGACCCATATTTTTCGGATAGTATACGTTTCGAATCCGATCCGATATCCATTTTTAAATATCCGGATCCGAATCCAACCCGATATCCGTTTTTCTTCCCGAATCCGGTTCTAACCGGATCCGGCTCCGGATCGGGCGGGAATTATCCGCCCCATTTTCACCCCTAGATTCGATGGATAGTGATCTTCTAAATTCGAATCCGAATCCGAAATAAAATATTCGAAACTGAATCCGAATCTGAAAATTATTTGAAAAAATATCTGAATTCGATCCAAAACTATCCGGCCGGTTGGAAATTATCTGAACTGATTGCACCCCTACTGGGGGGACTATTGTCTTCAATATTCTTTTTTTAAAGTATGTTATGTTATTCTCATATTGCCTGATGCCCCTTTAATGCAGGATACTCAGACAAGGAGAAGTCAAGGCACCACACATCTCGAGGAAGATTAATTAGCGCAACAACCTCCATCACCCTATTTTGTTTATCCAAAATTTATATATGTTTCTTATCTCGATTCTTTGTTCACCTACCAACACATCTGACAAGTGTAGCAATATGACCATCAAGTGTTGTAGGGTAATTCAATGGATACTATATGTTTGAGAATTCTACATATAGGTGTTAGCAACACGTAGCATGTGTTGCAGTTGAGTTTTCCTACAACACAAACTATATGTGTTGCAAAGTGTGTGTTAGAATAGATTGGTCCTGTTGTAGTGAGACTAGATTTCAAATTACCAACTTTTATATGTATAGTGATTGGTGAGATTATGATGTAGGTTGAATTTAAGTATTTAGAGGACTAAATTAGTTATTGCATTTAGTATGTAGATTGACTTTAAATGTGGTAGCATTTCATAATTAACTATTGTTTAATCTAATTACTTAAAATTGTTTCTTTATTTGGTGTATATTAATTTAATACTTTTGTAAGTAATGCAAATTTCCTAGATGGACCATTATAATTAATAGCAATTATTTAATTGATTTTATAATCGAGATTTGGATATAGATTTATAATTAATAAAATTTCTAGACTAATTAGCACTACATAACAAATTAAATGAATAAAACAATTTGTGACCACTTATTGATTTACTGAGATTTTATTTGTCATAAATATTTGTAGATGGACCGAAGATGGATGTATAAAGCAGACCGTCGCGATAGAGAGTACTTTAATGGTGTGACTAGTTTTCTGAGTGCGGCTATGGCGTACAAGTCAAATAAGCTGGTGGAGTATATTTGTTGCTCGTGCGTCGATTGTAAGAATGAGAAGCAATTTTCTAACCTTGAGGCGATCCGTGCACACTTGCTTCGAAGGGGTTTCAAGCCTACCTATACCTGTTGGATCGAGCACGATGAAGATGAGATTGTACGTGAAGGGCATCTGATTGATGATGATGAAGACAACGACTCGACTGCGGTCGAAGATACATTTGTTGACACCCATGTAGACACGTTCATCGATAAGCATGAAGATGATCTAAAACAGATGTTGCATGATAGGGAGAAGGACCTCATAAGTGAAAGGGATTTTCAGAAGTTCCAGCGTATGGTAGATACTACTACCACACCTTTGTACCCAGGCTACAAGGAGGAGCTCAAAAAGCTGTATGTTGTGCTTACGCTGCTGTAGTTGAAGGCAAGCAATGGTTGGTCTGATAAGAGTTTCACAGAGCTGTTAGGTTTCTTCAGAGACGTCCTTCTAGAGGGTAACGTGTTACCAGCAACCACGTACCAGGCCAAGTAGGTTGTTTGCCCGTTGGGACTAGAAGTGCAGAAAATACATGCATGTCCAAACGATTGCATATTGTATCGCAATGAGTTTACAAATTTGGTTGCATGTCCTGTTTGCAAGGCATCTCGGTATAAGTGCAGCGATGACAACATCATGGCGCAGCGTAAGAAGAAAAGACCCCTAGCCAAGGTGGTGTAGTATTTTCCTATAATCCCCCGTCTGAAGCGTCAGTTTGCGAACAAAAGGCATGCGCAATTGTTGCGATGGCACGGCGAAGAGCGTAAGAAAGATGGAATGCTTAGACACCCTGCTAACTCCGCATAGTGGAGGAACATCGATAGAAAATACAAGAAATATTTTGCATATGATATGAGGAATATAAGGTTCGGGCTCAGTACAGATAGGATGAATCCTTTCGGCAACATGAGTAGTCGTCATAGCACTTGACCGATGACTTTATGTATCTACAACCTTCCTCCTTGGCTTTGTATGAAGTGAAAGTACATTATTATGCCGCTGCTGATCCAAGGGCTGAGGCAACCTGGCAATGATATTGATGTGTACCTCAAATCACTGGTTAAAGATCTTCTGCTATTGTGGAACAACGGTGCACAGGTATGGGATGAGTATAAAAGAGAGAACTTTATGCTACGCGCGTTGTTGTTCATAACCATCAATGATTACCCTGTTCTTGGTAATCTTTTGGGCCAGACTATAAAAAGATTCAATGAATGCATCCATTGGATGGGTGATACAGGTAGCTAGTGGCTGAAATACTGCCAAAAATGTGTTACATGCGGCATCATAGGTTCCTTCTCAAGAACCACCCGTATCGCAACAACAAGAGAGTTTTTGACGGTACAAAGGAGACTATTTCAGCTCCACAACATCGCAACGGCAAAGAGATATTTGCGGCTGTAAAGGGTATTAAAATTATCCATGAAAAGGGAGCTGAAAGTACATTAGTCCCAAATTCCAGTGATAAAGCTCCTTTGTGGAAAAAGATATCAGTATTTATGAACCTACATTATTGGCAGCACTGGATGTTCGACATGCAATCAATTCATGCATATAGAGAAGAACGTGTGTGACAGCTTGCTTGGTATTTTATTAGACATACCTAGCAAAACAAAAGATACACTCAACGCACGGATGGATCTGAAAGATATGAAACTCAGAAAGGAGCTACATCATGAAGACCTGGGTAAAGGCAAAAAGTACCTTCCCGCAGCTTGCTACACTCTTAGCAAGAATGAGAAAATTAGCATGTATGAGTGCTTGCACGGAGTCAAAGTTCCGTCCTGTTATTCTGCCAACATAAAGAGGCTAATCTCAATGAAAAACTTGAAATTAATTGGTATGAAGTCTCATGATTGCCACGTGATGATGACACAGATACTTCTTGTTGCAATTAGGGGTGTTCTGCCAGAGAAAGTGCGAGACTCAATTATAAGTTGTGTTCATTCTTCAACACAATTTCACAGAAGGTCATCGATCCATTGAAACTGGATAAGCTGTAGCAAGACGTGATCCACACTCTATGCCAGCTTAAGATGTGCTTTCCTCCATCCTTCTTTGATATTATGGTCTATCTCATTGTTCATATTGTGAAAGAGATATAGTTTCTTGGCCATGTGTTTCTACATCAGATGTACCCTTTCGAGAGGTTCATGGGGGTTGTGAAGAAATATGTTCGTAATCGACATGGGTCGGAAGGGTGCATTGCCGAAGGTTGGGGAACCGAGAAGGTCATCGAGTTCTACATCGATTACATGGATCTCAAACCGATTGGTGTGCCCGTATCTCGCCATGAGGGGAGGCTACAAGGGAAAGGGACACTAGGTCAGAAATCGATTCGTACTAACGATCGTGCTTCATTCACGCAAGCACATTTTACAGTTCTACACCAATCAGTTGTAGCAGCCCCGTATATCAACATGCACAAGAACATGCTACGAAGAAAAAAACCCTTTTAAGTCTGAGGTTTGGATCGCGAGAGAGCACAGAGATAACTTTAGAGATTGGTTGCTTAGACACATGATGCATACGTAGACAGAGTGTGCTCAGTTGAGAGTATTCACTAAGGGACCGTCATATACAATTTTGATATTTGAAGGATACAACATCAATGGATATCCATTTTATACGAGAGCACAAGATAACAAGAGCACCAACCAGAACAGCGGGGTCCATATAGATGCCTATGACAGCAACAGAAATATGTAGATGTACTACGAATTCATAGAAGACATTTGGGAGCTTGACTATAGGCCTTTGAAGGTCCCCCTCTCTCGGTGCCAGTGGGTCAGGCTACCTAGGGGCATGAACTTCGATAAATACGGTATCACTACCGTGGACTTCAAATATGTCGGATACAGAGAAGAACCATTCGTACTTGCTAATGTCGTTACACAAATTTTCTTTATAAGGGATCCGGCTGACAAGGAATGCCACATGGTTCTTCAAGGAAAAATAAGGATTGTCAGAGTTGAGAATGTAGTCGATGGGGAAGACTATAACCAATTTGATGAGCTTCCTCCTTTCGGTGAGAACATAGACCTAGGTCTCATGGAAGACATAGAGGAAGCTACATACATACGTCGCAATCATAACGAAGGTCGGATCGTAACTTAGTTGTATAATTAAGGATATGCTTTATTTTGTATGAAGGTCAAGCTTCAATTTATAATATAAACATTTTATGCGAAAGACATGCTTCAATTTGTAATGTATGGAGTATTGATTATTAATATACTATAGATATTTAACAAACAATATTAATATAAATATTTTGTATGAAGGATATGCTTCAATTTGTATTGTATGGACTATTGATTATTAATATAAGTAATTAAATTCGAAATAGAATCAATGTAGAATTTTATAAAAATAATTATGATAGATATAGTTTTGAAAATTTTATAATGTCATGGTCGGATCTCTATAATCATTCAAAAATTTTCAGAATATTTCGATATTGTTTGTTACCTTTAGAAAATTAATAACAGAGAAATCAATAGTCAATCAGTCAGCTTGTCAGAAATTTACAAAGCTGCTCAGGTGAAATCTCAAGCCAAACATTTTATAAAAACATCATCAGCTCATCAGTATCCTCCTCAAAAAGTTTTTAAAATTTTTACCTCAGTTTGGAAGTTCAATTAAATCCAAATACCCATGGCTATCCAAAAATCATAAAACTCATTTTCTTTTACCCTTCTCCTCCCTCTGCCATGTGGGCCCGTTTGTCAGCCCTTGGCTCGTCCCTGACCTCCCTGGCCTGCTAACAGCCTCATAAAATCCTTGGCTCCACCAGCCAGTGGCCCCTTCTCCCTCTTCCTCGCCTTCACGTGTGTGCCCGAGCCGCTACCCAATCCTTGCCGCGGCAACATTTTCCACCGCCATTTCTGCCACAGCAACACTTGTTATGCACCGGGGGGGCAGGGACTATCACTGCCGGTTCCTTGGTAACACGGCACAGATGGTGAACATCAGTATCGGTTGACGTACAATAGCCGGCACTAATATAACACATCAGTGCCACTAATGTAACACATCAGTGTCGGGTCGTACCTCACCCAGCACTAATAGTGAGAAATCAGTCCCAGGAAGTACCTCAACCGACACTTATGGTGTTATATTAGTGCCGGTTCATAAATAACCCAGCACTAATAGTCTTACATCACTGTCAGTTCTAAAATAAACTGGTAGATATAATGAATCAGTGCCGGCTTATTTGGTTGAACCGACAGTAATAATCCTCTCTATATAAACATCCTCTTTGCCGCACTTAGCCATTTTGCCCATTTCTAATTCTGTCGGTTAGCCGTCGCCATCTTGCCCTAGCCCCATGACCACTCCGTGCCCACAGACTGCCCTCCTCTGCGTCGGCCCTCCGCCATGTCAACCCTCCCCGCGCTGACCCTCCCCGCGTCGACCCCTCCCCGTGTCAACACATCCCCACGCCGGCTTCTCCCCCCCGCGTCGACCCTCCCACACAGTGTCTCCCCTCTGGCGCCTCCCCCTAGCATCTTCCCCCACGCGGCGCCTCCCCCTCTCCGAAACCACCCCACATGAGGTTAGGCCCACGTGTTGTGCACATCTCACTAGTGACAAGTTTGTGCATGAAGAACAACAGCTCAGCATTCGATGTCTCCTATTTTATAATGTCTAGTGAAGATGCAAACCATTTGACAAGGATGGTAATCCAGAAAGTTTGACCAGTCAATGTAGTGCATGCGATGGCGCAGGACAATGCTCACTTTGCTTCCATGATTGAGAGTCTAAGACTTTTAATTGGGCTGCCATTTGTGTCTGTAAATTTTTGTGCATGATCTGGAGGAAATATTTCTCATTCTATATAAATTTTAGAGTATGATATGACATGTGTGATTTTAAAAAAAATCCGATAATGCTACTGTATCAATTTTCAGTTTTCTGATTTTTAATTTTCTAGAGTTTCAAATTAACTATAATTCTTTTACAACTTTTTATGGGTGATCCTATAGGTATTTAGAGGTTTTATTAAGATTTTTTGGTGATGATCTGACATTGATCTGTTGAGATATTTGCATTTTCAGTCTTTTATTTTGCAAATGCATCAAATGAGCTTTTATTTTTATGAAAATTTTTATGTTAGTTACCTAGGTATTTTTAGTGCTGTCATAAAATTTCAAACAGGTTATCTCATTTGTAAATTTTTATTAAATTCCTACATTGCTATTGTACTCAGCCACCTATCACAATTTCTGATTTTACATCTGTAATAATTTTGTTCAAATTCCTTTGAAAATTTTTATGTTAGTTTATTAGAGGCTATGTAAGGTTCCATAAAAATCTTAGAGAATAATCGTACATATATATTTTCAAATAAAATGAGGAAAGTGATGAAAGTTTCAACTTCCTTAAGAATATTATGCCTTTGGCATATTTTTCTCACTAATTTATGGCCTGCTTCTTGAATAGCTTGGATTCTAAGTGTGTAATAATGCTTCGAGTGATGGTGCAAAGCGTGCTCTCTAATTTTTGTGACTGCATGAGCTCAAACTTTAAAACCATGGGATGTTTGTCTAATATCAAAAATAGGTTGATTTCTCCTTTGACCTAGATTTTCTGCTAACTCTCTAACAACTTCTGCCCAATTAATGGGATTAGCCATCTGAAATTTTAAAATGAGATAAGATTAGTATTAACTACTATTGCAAAATATAAATAAGGAAAATATGTATTCCTGCAATATATGTATGTATGTATGTATGTATGTATGTATTCTTACGTTTACTGGTGTATGTATGTAATTAATTTGTATGTATGTATGTTTAATGGTGCCATGGATGTATAATGGTGTCTTTGATGTGTAATGGTGCCTTTGATGTATATGATTTATATTTCACATCTGCCTTGCTTTATTTATCGTTTCGTACATGCATGTTCCACGATTACCTTTGTATAGTCTGGCGATTACGTTCTATATATGCAAAATATTGATATTAGCAACTCTAACGCATGAGAAAATGGTGATTACGCCTTATATATGCAAAACATTGATATTATCAACTCTAACACACTACAAAATGGTCATTCAAGTTGTGTGAAGATTCATCTTATGACTTTGTTAATTTAAAATTCCAAATAAACTTGCTGCACATGGCCTCTAATCAGGGACAAGTGCCGGATGGTACTGAGCCCTTGAACCAAATCCCAGAGCAAAGCCCGCAAGGTTCCTCAACCTAGAACAACCTGAGGCAACAAATGTACACGAGGTAATTCTTTAGTTGGATGTGCTTCCCGATGAAATTCTTCACGTAGACGGGGTAATTCTCTAGCAGAGCCAAACGACTAATGAAACGATCAAAATGCAGGGTCAGACATCAGGTGCACAGAGGCAGCGTCATGACCGAGGTCCCAACAAGATGCGGACAGGTGAACGAAAGGTGATCGTGGAGCTTAATGTAGTCGAGGAACCAGCTATACCCACATCATTGGTTGGACCATATCGGACAGCATGCGGGGTTTTGGCTAGAGATAATGTGCCCATCATCTACAAATCAAGGACACGCCATGGCGATTACCCGTCGTATGTTCTCGATGACATCAAGGAAACATTGTAGACAGAGTTGATAACCAAGTTCCAATTTCCCGAAGATCAGTTGGAGCTTGCTAAGAAACGTGTACTAACGGTCATGGGATCCATATGGAAGAATTGGAAGACAAAGCTAAATAAAGAGTATGTCAAGAAGGATCAAATATCATATTTTAATAGATACCCGAGGTTAGAGCAATTTTAGGATGAATTCATATAGTATAAGAATTCTGATGAAGCCCAGGCTATCAACCAATAGAACAAAGCAAATTCAGACAAGAACATTTACCCCCATGTGCTAGGCATCGGTGGCTACGTAAGGAAAGTACCCAAGTGAGATGCACAAGAAGAAAATCTAACTCGTAGTGGAGTTATTACTGCAATGTCCGAGATGGCCCCAAGATCAAAGTACTGACTACTTGTGAGGGGAGCTACTCTGTCGGATAATGGTAGCTTAAGCTTTAGAAGCAAGAAAGACGAGGAAATCTCGAAGAAGATCACAGGTGCCCACTCCCAAGTAACTCAGGGCTCCTTCCAGCCAAGAAGGGAGAACGATGATCTAGCACGCATCTTGGGTAATAAACAACACTTGGTCGCACCAGAGGGTTCGGCTTGGTGCCTTGGAAAGCAGTGTTCCCAATGGATGCAAAAAATTTATAGGCGTCCAAAGAAATCTAGACAAGAACAGTTGGATGCACGTGTACAAGAAATAGAAGACCGAATGCACCAAAGGGAAATTGAATTAGAAGAAAATATGCAAAGGATGCAAGAAATGCTAGCACACGTCCTTAGCGAAGGTCAGTCACATGACGTCGGCCACCAACTCCAGAGTCCCGCCGGTGCTTGTAAAAGCAGCCAAGCGTCTGCAGGCCCTCCTGAAGAGGACTCAGTCTGTAGTTTTCCTATGGACAAAATCGTAGAGCCGACACGCTGCAATCTGCACCTGCCTATAGTGAACATTACCATCAAGGTGGCTGAAGGGGTGGCTTGGCCATGCATCGAGGAGAAGATGTTGCATAACAACCCAATTCGTCAGGGATACACCAGAGTATCAGTGGACAGTGTGGTTGACAGATACCGCAAAGTTGAGGTTGAGATCCTGAGCGAGGAGGGGAAAAATAATGTCAGACAAAGCCTAGGCAGATTCATCGCGTGGCGCAAGCGCTACATAAAGTTTGCCTAAGATGATGACGATGACGATGATCATAATAATGATGACGAGACGGATTCTCCACCCAAGAAAAGTCCTCCTCCTCCGGCGTCACCCAAAAAAGGTCCTTCTCCTGCTCTAGCACCACAAAACAGTAATCAAAGAGCACCGTGATCTCAAAATTCTACACGGTCAGGGGGAAAGTTCATCATCTGTGAAGCCATCCCAATCTCGTAAGAAATAAGCATATGACCTAACCGAAGAAGAAACTAGAAAGGAAGTAGACGCCAACGTAACAGCTCACTTCAAAAAGACGCCACCACTTGATAAGGTTGTAATCAAAGCTGCTAAAAGAGATTTCTTCATGGGCTTAGCAATGGTTAAACAGACAGGACGGGTAACTGAATCTCCTCAACTTAGCTAATGATCAAACTATGAGCGCATCTCTAGGAAGAAATCTAAAGGTGAAATCTAAAGGAAATGGTAATAAAAGAGCTGTTGCTAGAGACCAAGGGGGTGCTAAAGGGCAGGAGCCCCCTCTAAAGTGGCCATTCGTTAACAGGAAAGCTTTGGTGGATCCAAATGAGGAGCCCAGACTGACAACACAGTTACGGCGTCTACATTAATGGTATCAACAATATGTCCAAGAGACAAAGAACGATGCATTCCCCATCAGATACAAACATATCGATTTTCACAACATGAACGGCATTTTCTGGGTAGAACACAAAGAAATATACCAGTTGTATTAACGAGATGCCCTGGATATGTCTATATTAAGAATGTGGACTCTGTAAGTCTCTTATATAATTCATGTTGTACATTCACGTATCATCAAACTGAGGGTCTGACTTCTTTTTTTATGTAGAATGGAGGCAATGACACTCAGAGCAAACTTAAATGAAAGGGTAGGTTTCCTTGACCCAGGCCTTGTCAACTACAAATTTATTCTAAATCCAAACACGATAAAAGATATTGAGGAGTACGTACTCAAGGTGCTGCTAAAGCTACAAGACAAGACCTATGTACTTTTACCCTACAACTTTTAGTACGTGTTTCCCTGCCTACTAGTCTCGCACATTTGATGCGCAACACTATGTGTAGGGAACCCAGATTACCAAATCCGAACCCTCTGTGTTTCAACCGTGCTAGTCCAGGAACAGCTAGCACACACAGTCATACAGTGATGATAACACAGACATATCATAAAGTAAACAACAGTAAATAAGCAAAAGAGAGTAAACATCCTCATCACATTATTACAAGTATCGAGCCTTACGGCTTAAGTGAGTGAGTAGCAGCGGAAAATGTAGCAACAAAAGAGCCAATCAGTGTGCCCACAGGCAACCGACTGGGGTGCGCTCCCTAGTAGTCCGGGTAGTCCTCCTCTTCAAAGTCTTCACCACAGATGTCGAACGGAGGATTGCATGCTCTTGGATAGCTAGCTCTGATCTCTTCATCTGCTTTATGGAATAAGCGACCCCAATAAGCGAGGTGAGTATGCAACATACTCAGCAAGTCTTGGAAACTTAATGCAATTAATTAAATGCAAGGCTTGAACAAAGGAAGGCATATAGGGTTCATTTGCATAAAGCGAAATTGAAATTTAAATACAAGTAATAATTTCATAAAGTAGCATTTAACAAAATGTAAATAGCATAATTGATTAAATTTGAAGTATAACAATTTTTCAGGTTCCAACTACCTGGTTGGCTCTAGCCGCCAAACTAAAATCCGGGAGTTCCAGCCACTCACGGATTCCCAACCACATTTTCATTTTAAACCAAATCCATCATTTTCCATTTAAAACCAAAACCAGAAAATCTACTATGTGAAAGCGTTCCACGCTTGCCCTTGTCCGTGGGCACGGCTACTCAAGTAGTTTTGACTATGCAGAGCTTGTACACTTTACCCACACGACATGATCAACCCCTTTTGCCAAGCTATTGACACACTTCCTTTGGTGTGTCGGCAGGGAGATCATGACAAGGCCTTTACAATGCATAATACGCTACTGACTTAGCCGCTAAGGTTTCACATTGTTAGGGCATCCCACCCGATCTGAAGCCCTCTTCCGCCTTGCAAGTACCCTCCGACAAACCTTACGGCCAATGGCGAAGTCAAATAACGATACATGCAAATTACTTAGCAGGTCGTACCCATAATAGACATGTGGTTGTCTTGTATAGCATGGCCCAAGGTAACACATGACCGGTCCTTAATTGACTAAGGCGGAACAATCACATTCAAAATTTTGTGCATCCGCACCGCCATACAACCATCCGCCCGGTCTAAATCATTTTCACTTTTATTCTTCAAATTAATACCGGCAACACCAATTGCCATATTTTCACAATTCAATTTGAATCAAATATGAAAGCATTTCCATAATGGTAAAATGCAAGCGTGATTAAGCATGGCTAAGTATTTTCTACCGTCCCATAATACAAAAATGATTATTATTAACAGTACTTAATTTTCCTAGGGTGTCAATGGTTGTCAAAATGAATATCAATGTGGGTATAACAATTTGGCATTTATCTAAGCATTTAAAATGACATTAAAGTCACAAGATGCATAAATAATAGGCATGCAATAATTTAAAAAACAAAATAGCATTTCATAAACTTGGGTTCAATATGGTCAAGGAAGACTTGCCTTCAACCTCCCCGCTCTGCTACCTCTGTCGGATGCTCAGCTTCGCTCAACATTGCGTCGTCTACACGCATGAAACACGCTAAACGAGACAAAATAAATAAAACAAAAATAAATAAAATCCAAAAATTCAAAAGAAAGACACCAGCAGATAGATCTTGATTTTAGATGAATTTAGAAATTTGAATCGTTCGAATCGGAGTTCGAACGGAGGAGAACGGGCCTTCCGAAGTTTCTCGGGAGAGAAAATCGGAAAATTAACAGGGTCTGACACGTGTCGCACTACGATTGGCTGAGATTCGGAAATTCGGGAAAAATAGAAAATAAAAGAAATAAGTGCACTAACATATGGGGCCCACGAGTCATAGACTCGGTTCATGTGGACTCGGTTCACCATGGTGACCAGGCGGCGTGGCATAGCGTGGCACGGCGTGGCGAACGCAGATCTCTGATGATGAGGTGGCGCTGCGTGGCTAGCACGTGGTAGACATGGGCGAAATAGTGCTGACGTGGCGGTGACGTGTCGCACACGCGACGAGGTTAAGGTTGTGGTGGCGATGCCATGGCTCTGACGCGACTGACGCGTGGCGCCAAGGCGGCTGACACGGCGATTACAAAGGCGGTGATGAAGCGTTTGTCTCGGCTGCCTTCGATGAAACACGTGGCACGATCTAGCCGAATCTGGTGAAGATCAACGGCGTCGGTTGACGGAGAGAGAACGACGGCGAGGAAGCGGCGGACTCTGCCGGAGCTGGAGAAGATGAAACACAAAACGGTGCAAAGGTGACGGATCGAGCACGAGACATGGTGGAACGTAAAGAGGATAACACAAGGAACTCAATGGTACCAACGCTGACACCGGAGACTCACCGGAGAAAGAGAAATCAACGGCGAAAGAGCTCGGGCACGGTCGGCAACTTCGGCGAGGCCTAGCGGCTCAACGGCGGCGCCTCCGGTGGGATGGGTAGAGCCAACGGGTGCGGCGCAAAGTGGCGAACACGGCACGGAAGTCGGAGTGAGCTTAAATAGCCTAGGGTTGCGGGAAAGAGCGTGGAAAGCAAGGTTGGTCGGGCGGTTGGCTGCACGGGCGACGGCGGCACTCAGGCGACGTGGCTGCAGGAGAGCCGTTGATCCAACGCAAATCGAACGGTCTTTATCACCCTTGGATGCGGGCGGAATTTCGGCCGTTGGATGCTTGATCATACGGTGGACAAAAGAGGGTGGTAGGGTTAGAGTTCGGCTGATGAGTGGCGGCGCAATTTCCAACCGTTGGATCGACGATCAACGGTGGGATGCGCTAGGGTTTTGCTGTGTGAGGGAAACGGGCCGGAGGAGATGTATAGTGGAATCGGCCCGGGAGAGAAATAGGATTTAAGAATTAAAGAAATTTCAGAAAATCCGATCAAACTTCAATAAATCCGAATTAATAGTAAACAAATTCCGAAAAATCTCCAAAAATATAGAAAAATTCAATAAAGCACAAGGAACCCAATAAAAATAAGAAATAATTAATTTGAAGTATAGATTAATCAAATTAAATCCTTGTTGATTTTAAAAATTCAATTTAAGCTAACATTAATTCGAGAAAATTGTTACGGTTTCAGATTTTGAAATTCGAGCATAAAGAATTCAAAAATTGGAATGTTACACTATGTGACGACTAATTGGCTTCTGCAGCTTTCACTGGATCCTCCTCCTCATCATATTAGAGGAAAGCAACATCACTATCTTGGACTCAATGAGGAGACCGATAGATGATTACAAAGAAGTAATAGAGTTGCTAGACAGGTAAACTCAGTCGTTGTGTTATTGCTCCAGTAATCATCCATTCTATTGCACCTAATTAAGTTTAATGACTACTCAAAACCATGTATAGGGTGTACGCAAAAAACCACAAGAAGAGCCAGTGGTGTCGTCCATTCACGAAGAAATTTAGAATAAAAACCAATTTTCTATGCCTAAGATAGCCTCAAGGGAACAATTTATATGGATACTACGCAATTACGCATATGCACGTGTTCGTCACTGACAATATGTACTACAACGGTGAGATGGTATATCATTACATGTTGACGCCTACTTTTCTTCATAAAGACGATGACACTAATTAATGCTTCAATTTCTCCAATGACTGCGCGTGAAGCTGGGCACCAGTAGCTTGCTCGATAACGAAATTGAAACCCTTTGAGAGCAGATGACTGGGTTCATCGTTCGATAAGTTATCAACTCGAAGGACGAGTTTCACGAGCATGCGTAGCTTAAGTGAGATGTGAACGATTGTGGATGAACAATGTAATAATTAAATATTATGATGCTTCAATGTATTTGAATTACGCTTTACCGATGTTTCGTTAATATTATGCATAATATATACCTTATACAATACATCTACTGTACAATATATATGCTACAACATTACGTAATACATATACTGCAAAAAAAATATATAAAAAGGTTTAAAAAACCCATCGCCGCTAGTTTTGGAGGAAGATAGGGCAGTGATTAGGAGTTATCACTACCGGTTGTCGAGGGAATGTGGCAGTGATAACTACGTATCACTACCGGTTATTGATGAAAATGTGGTAGTGATAATGACAGTGATAGTGATTATCACTGCCGGTTTACATCTGGCAGTGATAGTTCTCGACTATCACTGCGACTTAAATAATAACAGTCCACATGCGGCGGTGATGCGATGTGGACCCGGCCGTAAAGATGTATTACTCAGCGGTGATATATCGAGTTCATTTACGAAATAGATGTCTTTGGCGATAATCTATCGTGTCTGCTTGTGTTGTGATGTAATCCGAGTTGATTCTTTGAAATGGATGTAATGCTTGTGATGATGTGTAATTTGCTATTTTTCAAAGGGCATAGCTAGTATTTCCTGAGGCTAGATAATAAACAAAAAAAGACCTATTTGTAGGAAAACTTATCACAGACAATTTCTAATTAGACTGTCTCTGTAATATCATATCATCACAGACGGTTTTTAATTAAAACCGTTTGTAATATTACTATATCATAGACAGTCCTAATTAAAAACCGTTTGTGATGTATGTCTATGATGTACCATAACATCACTGACACTTGATTACAAACTGTTCGAAAAACCGTCTGTGATGAACTTTTCTGTAGTAGTGTTTGATGACTCAAACTTCCTACTTTAATTCGTAAAGGAATATACAAGAAATTTTCTTACAGTTAAATATATGTCATATACCTAAATTATAAATAGATACCTATAGAGATTATTGTAGTACGACAGTAAAAGCAATTATCATGTATGGTGAGACGTGTCACCGGGTAGGCAGCAACGCACAGCACGTGTTAGTTAGTTGCACCGCACAAATATCTTCCACGTGCACAACAACCTTAATAAAACCCTAGACCGACATACTCACATGCAGTTGCATTTTTATAAATCTCAATCACGAGACGCACGACTTTCTACTAACAAATCTCATCAGCCGCGTACTGCACGGCCGGCAGAGGCATACATCCAACAATGGCGGGTGGAGGCGACAGCAGCATTCACGTGGTGATGTTCCCCTTCCTCGCTTTCGGGCACATCAGCCCGTTCGTGCAGCTCGCGCGCAAGCTCGTCGCGGCCGGCGGGGGTGGGGTGCGGGTCACGTTCCTGTCGGCCGCAGCAAACGTGCCCCGGATCCAGGCCATGCTGGAATCGGCTGCCGGAAAGGTGGTGGTCGCGCCGCTGCAGCTTCCGCACGTGCCGGGCCTCCCAGCGGTGGCCGTAAGCACGGCGGAGGTCTCGGCGGATGGCGCAGAGCTGCTCAAGATCGCCGTCGATGGCACCAGGCCGCAGGTAGCCGCTCTGCTCGCGGAGCACCGCCCTGACGCCGTGCTGTTCGACTTCGCCACCCCGTGGGTCCCCGCCGTCGCCGCGCCGCTCGGCGTTAAGACGCTCTACTTCACCGTCTTCGCTGCCGTCTCCGGCGCCTACCTCACCGTCCCTGCGCGCTGCCTCCACGGCTCCCGCCCGTCCGTCCACGACCTCGAGTCGGCACCGGCGGGATTCCCGCCGTCTTCCCCCCTCGCCACCGTGCCGGCCTACCAGGCCGCCGACTTCGCCTATATGTTCACCAGCTTCCACGGCAAGCCGTGCGTGTACGACCGCGTCGTCGCCGGCATCGAAGACGCCGACGGCATTGTCATGAAGACCTGCGCAGAGATGGAGGGCCCCTACATGAACTACCTCGCTGCTCAGTTCGGCAAGAGAATCTTCCTTGCCGGCCCCGTCGTGCCGGATCGACCGCAAGGGGAGCTCGATAGCCGGTGGGCCAACTGGCTCTCCTCCTTCCCTAACAACGCTGTCATCTTCGCCTCCTTCGGCAGCGAGACGTTCCTGACGCCCGCCTCTGCGACGGAGCTTCTCCTCGGCCTAGAGGCAACAAACCGGCCGTTCCTCGCCGTGCTCAACTTCCCCAAGGGCACGGACGCCGAGGCGGAGCTCAAGCAGTGCACGCCATTAGGATTCGAGGAGAGGGTCAACGGGAGAGGGGTGGTGCACACGGGGTGGGTGCAGCAGCAGCACATTTTGCGGCACCGGAGCGTGGGGTGCTTCCTGAACCACGCAGGGCTCAGCTCCGTCGTAGAGGGCCTCGTCGCCGGCTGCAGGCTCGTGCTGCTGCCGATGAAAGGCGACCAGTACCTCAACGCCGCACTGTTCGCGCGAGAGCTCCGCGTCGGGGTGGAGGTCGCACGGCGCGGCGACGACGGGTCGTTCGGGCGCGAGGCGCTGACCGACGCCGTGGCAGCGGCGGTGGCGGACGGAGGCGATGGGGAGGGGAGGAAGTGGAGGGAGTTCTTCATGGACGACTCTGTGCAGAAGAGGTTTGCAGATGAATTCGTCAGGGATCTCAAACAGCTAGTTAGGGCCTGAAATGTGATGTGATTGTTTACTCTAATCTTGTTGCACTTTTGGAAATCTCTTGTCACGTATTCATATTTGGTATGTAAATACTCCGTTCCCTGCATATTTTAAGTAGTGCATAATTAGGGGGGAGTCAAGTTTGGTTGTCCAAATTGTGTGCATGAGCTATTTGTCATTGTTGAGAGAAGAATGTGAAAAACACTAAAAAGACGCGATCTATTAGCGTCACAAATTACTTAGTTTGATGTGTTTGTTTCTCATCTCCAACTCCGACAGATCACACCTTTGTGTGTGTTCACCGCGATAGAGAATACGAGTGAGACTGAGCCTCACATTTGGTATCAGAGTCGAGTCATGTCGGAGGAACATGAATCGAAGTCTCGACCACCCATAAGGATCACGAGCCAGCGGCGTCACATCAGAAGAGGAACGCAGCACGGGTGATTTTGTACCTGCAGCTATTGCGGACGAACTACACGGTATGTCGCACTTGTTGGCCGGACCGTCACACTTAGGGTATATTTGGATCCATTAGCACTAACAATTAGCTAGCTAATGGCTAATAGCTAGCTAACAATTAGCTGACTAATTATTAGTTGGGAGCTGTTTGGATCAAGTAGCTAATAGGTGGTTAAAAATGTAGTTGTGGATGCAATTGTCCATTATGCCCTTGCATTAACTGCTAGTTAATTCCTCAAAAGCCCATGCTGAGCTCCCATTCCAGAGCACGCGCACGTACAGAGCTTCGGACAGAGAACATAGGTACAATACAAACATGAAGAGCTTCGTTCAGTGTCATGCTCCCAGTCCCTCACGTTGCTACTTTCATCCATTCGAAAATTGAAACATTCACAGAATGAGAATTAGCAAAAATTCCTCAGGATGTTCTACTTTCATCCCATACAAAATTTCAAGTTGCTACTTGATAAAATTCCTCTGTCAATCACTCTCTTATTGCAAATAAAACATTGGCAAGATTATCACGGAATACATTCATGTCTTGATCTTCGTCACCTAAATGAGAATTAGCACCACTTCGTTGAGATGAAGATGCCGCCGGGATTGGCATATAGTTTTCATCACGATCACACATGTCAAAGTCTGCATCCACCATTGCACTTTCTCGAACGAAGTTATGGAGGGCCATGCATGCAAGTATTATTTTGGTTTGCTTCATCATTGGATATCTTGGTAAGTCCAACAAAATCGCTACTTCATCTTCAAAACACCAAATGAGCGCTCGATGGCGTTTGAAGAGATGAATGTAAATAATTGAATACCTCCTTTTTCCCTGTTGGTCTTGGGCCTTGTCGAAACTCCGGTAAATGATACTTTGTCCCCTTGTACGGTGCAAGATAACCCACTCGGTTAGGGTAGCCCGAGTCCACCAGATAAAATTTCTCTAGAAAAATAGAACTTCACAAATTATTAAAAAATAGAAAAATAGAAATATGACTATATAACAAGTAAGATAAGATGGCAACAAGTGAGTTTACCTGGTGGAGGATGTGGGAACTTGTCGCCATATTTGCGTATAGCATCATTGAACACTCTCATGTCATGTACCGATCCTGGCCATCCCGCCACAACAAAGGTGAACCTCATGTCAAAGTCACATATAGCCAACACATTTTGAGTGGAATATCCATGGCGACCGACATGTTGAAGGACCTTTGCTGCACGCGACAAAAGGTACATCGTCCCATCTATTGCTCCAATGCAGTTATCGAAATGTGGTGAAAAACGAGGACCTTGTAGTCTAGGATGCACCGTTGTAAATTCTGGATCTCTTGGTTTGATAATATCTGCTGAGAGCATGCAGACACTATGCAACACTTTTTCAAATTTTTGACTAATCGTCTCGGTTGACCTCTCGAAACGATTTTCAGCTTGTCTTATAGATTGCGGGGCACCAATGATCCATAAAAACATAGCTAAAGCCTCTACAGACAACATCTTCTTAGTAGACTTTAAGCCATATGATGACACTAGCAAATCATGTAGCTTATCAAAGAGTTCCCTACTCATCCTAAACATGTTGAAGCAAGATGTTGGATTGTTAAGGGTTATCATAACCCAATCATATCCAGGACGATGGGTTCTCTCATCTTGGATTTGTTCATGAAAGTATCATCATAATACATACCAAATATGCATGTAAAGGCACCATATTCTTGCATCATATCCGATTGATTCCGTGCAACTTCAAGTGTTTCATCCTCGTCATCACTTGAAGAAAAGCTAATCTACAAACAATTCAACATAAAGGGTTGAAATTATGAAGCTTACAGCCCATCAAGCAAGAATATGGTTCAACAAATAATATGACAATATAACAAAGATAACAGGTTGAAGATAACAACTCAGCAACAAATATAACAGGTTCCTTCAAAATAACAGGTTCATAGCAAAGATAACAGGTTCCTTCAAACTAACAGGTTCATAGCAAAGATAACATGGTTACACTCAACGCAAAAAAAAAGTTCATTCATCAGAAACAGGGAACATTTCAATGCACCAGAACAACTACTCCTCGTCAGTCAGGGAACATTTCATAGCACCGAACATTTCACAAAGATCGAAACAAAAACTACTACTCCTTGATCATCATACCCAGAACTTACTAACATAGCACCAGAACAAACAAAAAACTACTTCTCCTTTAGCATTTTCCAGACCAGTGCATGTTCCTCTCCTGGCACCAAGTAAGAAACTAGTGGTAACATTTCATAAGGCTTCCCAGCAACCAATTTACATGCCACTAGTGTCCCTCTCCTGGAACCAAGTAAGAAACTAGTGCATGTTCCTCTCCTGGCACCACCTCCTTAACCAAGTAAGCCTTCCTTCGTTGGTGGTAAAGGTGAAGAAAATATCGCGATTTTCAGCTTTGACAAAAAGTTTGCTAGCCATGAAATGCTCAACACTTCCTTCCGCTGCCCCACTTTCCACAGCCAAACGCATTGCTTGCTTGATGGATTCTGACCTGAACTCCCCCTGCATCACCTTTTGCGCCACATCACTATTGGACTGCATAGTCCCATATTCCCTTCATGATTTTGACCATATGGCTCTTTGTTTTCTTCCTTGGACTAGTAGCACATGTACTACTGCTACTAGCTCTTTTCGTACTAGAGGTACTCATAGGACTCGCATCATCACCTTCATCACATTCGTCACCTCTGTCACCAATGTGTTCCCCAGGAATAGCTGACGATGATCCATCCACAGCAGTATGCTCAAACATCATTTCTAGTTGATCAAGACACTCCGGGGGGCCATACCTGAGCTTCTTCCATTCGGATTTTCCCTAAAAAAATTAGAATAGACATGAATCAACTAGTACATATGCAAAAACATAGTGACAAAGTATTATTCTAAAAAGAGTGTACAAGTACCTTTGTGTGGGTTCTCCAAAACTTTTCATCACCACCACTGTTCCATTTGCTCGGCCAAGTCCAGGTTTGTTTGTTAACCACAACCAAAAGTTTGTAAAGCCCTTAAGTGATCCCATCATTTTTCAAATTGAGTTTTAAGTGTCGCAATCCTGTGCTTACATGGTACTTCTCAGCTATGTTCTTATAGGCCGTACTGGTCATTAATCCATTATTTCTATTACCAGCCCTTATTTCTTCAATACAAATATCACAAAACACAACAGTATTGGACGAATTCCAATTAGCCTTGTCATATTGCTCCTCCCTCTATTGCACATTTGGAAAAAAACAAAAGCAAATTATCTAAGTATTTCATAATAAGTATAAAACTTTGGAACTCTGCCCATTTCAAAGACAAACATTCACTTTGCCGGTTCAAAGACACAAACATTCACACAAGCAACGTGCATGCATTATCGAATGTTATCGAGAATGTTAGATCAGTTAGCAAATTCACACAAATTATCGAGAATGTAAAGTAAGACAAAGATGAAATGATCTGATGAGAGCGCCCTTTGCTTATGTTTATACACAAATTATCGAGAATGTATATACTGAGTTAAACAAAAGCAGTCATATTTCATTGAAACAAAAACAGACAAGTAGACAGATTTTTCATTCTTCATGCTCCTAACTGTAATCGTTCCCAGGAAGCAATTTTTCTTTACATAGGCATGAACTGTAACATATCTGACCAAAAGGCTGGAGTTATGCAATTGTTCCCAGGAAGCAATTTTTCTTTACATAGGCATGAACTGTAACATATCTGACAAATGTGAAACCAATCTCAATTATTATGAACAAATACATATTCAACAATTCATACTTCTGATGGTTTCAATACCGAAGCTAATAGAAATTCAGGCAATGGACATCAAATACATATTGAGGAATTCATATTTTCTGATTATTTCAATACATTTGGTTTAAATTAGGATAAGTGTAAATCAGCTTTTTTTTCCCATACATGATGATTATCGTGCCTTTGCATAGCAAAAAGCATAGCAATCATCGAACATATCACGGCTAGATGTGGTGACAATATTTCTTAACTCTCATCCATTTCCATGAAAAATATTATTCTTTGTTTAGCAAAAGAGAATTCAGATCGGTGACGCGTCATTTGTCATAAAGATATTCAATCTAGAACCACTTGAGCTAAGCAGTAAAACCCAAACAAGTTTGACTTGAGTGGCATCTCGATGGAACAAATGATATGATCACCATGCCAACTTTACGACTCATGGGCCTACCTCAACTTTGGTATCCAAATTGCAAGCAAGATAGTTTACTCTGCATTCAGGCGAGAGAGAATATATGGCAAATTCTCCAAAACTACATGTTCCTAATAGTGAAGCGAAATGCCACATCTAATTGTTATATTGATATGAGCTTGGACATCTTGTTAATTTGTTTAAGAACGCACTGTTCAAATTAATGTCTAGCTCATACATATAAAGCATCAACATTCTCATACATATAAAGCATCAAATTAATGCCTTCATCGATTGGTACTATGACTCCACACTATCCGAGCTTATCTCGCATCCATACCAACAAAGCTTCAATTTCACTCTCCTCCAAATATGACTTGAACAATTGACTAGATGTAGTGACAATATTTCTTAACTCTCATGCATTATCTTGTATCCTATAATTCCTATAATTCCTCCAATGCATGAATTCAGCATCAACCAACCAAGTATGAGGTGAGCATTATCTTGTATCTTTGCTAACCAAAATTATCTAATGAGCTCATTCTGATTTAACCAAAGCATCTATTTACACTCATAATTAAGTCAATTTCAGGTCCAACATTCACCAAGTGCAAAATGTACCATAATTTCAATACTTGAGGAAAGCAAAATCTTCTGAAGCTCCTACACCAAAGCCTTCATACTCTTCCTCCAAGCTTGCAGGTGCATAGTCCCGGCCAGGATTGCCACCACTCCCACCAGCGTGGCGGCTCCCACTTGCCCGAGGCGTTGCACCACTTCCACTGCGGTGGCTGCGACCGACGAGTTCCCCAGACCTAGTCGGGCGGCGGCGACCAAGAGCTCCACGTGCGCCTCTGTAGCCGAACCGCCAGCCGAGGAGCGTGAGAACGCCTCGCGGCCGTGCAGCCGAGGTTTCCGTCGGGTCCGGTGTGCTGGCCACGGCGCCACGCCCACCGGCGACCTCTGGTTCCTGTTGTTGCCGACCCATGGTGATTGAAGTAACTCTGGTAGGACATGAAGTTGGGGCGTCGGTGCCTGGGAGTTGAGATCGAGCACCTCCACTCCACCGGAAGCGCCCGACGAGGCACGCCACGGCCGCCAAGAGAGTTCGGCTGCTCGAGAAGAAGCCCAGAGGCGGGATTCATGGCCGGTGAAGTGAGATCGACGACGGCATCGTCTGTGGTTTTCCCCAAAAGATCCATGGAAAGGCGCTTGGTGGCGGAGAGGGGGCATGCGTGGCGGAGACGATGGGGAAGAGAGCTGCGGCGGAGAGGCGTCTTGTGAGAGAGCGGTTTCGGGAGGAATCGCGACGGGCAGAGAAGGGATTTTGGGACGATTCGCGTGCGGCAGACAAGAGATGCGGTGGATGGCCAAGGGTAAAAATGACTTTTCATCATCTATTAGCACCAATTAGCAGGGGTCTACCAACTAATGAAATTTCCATTAGCTGGGATGTTAGCTAATAATTAGCAGCACTATTAGCTAGCATGTTTGGATCCACTTTAGCTAATTTTAGCAGCTAATTGTTAGTGCTAATGGATCCAAACATGCCCTTAATACGTCTGAGTTTAGGTCGTTGAACTGTAGTACACTCGCAGGTTTAACCAGAGTAGCGGACCAAAGTCTCTTGGTCCATCTCTCCTCAAAAAGCTAGCTCAATGAGAGGGTGCTCCCTCACCTTTATAAACCATGCTCAAGCCCTTCTCTGTAACCGATGTGGGAATATTCCCAATAATCTCCCCCTCACACATCGGACCGAGATTATCTAGGAACCACCTAGGCTGTCTAGGCTCTGATACCAATTGAGTTACATGCACCAGCTAGTTCACTCAAAAGCTTAAGCTAGTGAGGAAAGGTGGGCAATTCACTTATACTTCAACACTCCTCCTCACGTGCAGGCTCTCTCAGACCTAGAACGTGGAATAGAAGTGGACTACAATTATTTTTTTTAATTACGTCAACCGGGTCTTGAACTCGAGACCTCTTGACTCTGATACTATGTTGAGTTACTTACACCAGCTAATTCACTCAAAAACTTAAGCTTTTGGGTGAACTGGCTGGTGTATGTAACTCAATTGGTATCAGAGCCCAAGTAGCCCAGGTGGTTCCTAGATAATCTCGACCCGATGTGTGAGCGGGAGATTGTTGGGAATAGTCCTACATCGGTTGTGGAGAGGGTTTAAACATGGTTTATAAGGGTGAGAGAGCACCGTAGCGACGTGGCTTGAGAACCGGATCAATTAGCTAGTTCGGCAAACATGAGGAAAAATTAGTGAAGTTGATTAGTGGTCCTTGTAATTAGCATCGTGTGTTTAGTGGCTGCATGGATCGCCATGCGAGCGTGGCGTAGAAGCCAGTGTGGCTAGGCGCATGTAGTTAGTTGTTTGCTATTTAATCTCATGTAAACATTTGGTTCAAGTCAAGATGAGCAGAGAGAAAAGGCACTAAAAAATTGTTGAAGTATAAGTGAATTGCCCATTTTCCTCATCAGCTTAAGTTTTTGGGTGAACTGACTGATGCATGTAACTCATTTGGTATCAGAGCCCAGGTGGTTCCTAGATAATCTCGGCCTGATGTGTGAGGGGGAGATTGTTGATAATAGTCCCACATCGGTTGTGGAGAGGGCTTGAGCATAGTTTATAAGGGTGAGGGAGCACCCTCCCCTCACGTGCAGACTCCCTCAGGCCTAGGACGTGGAATAGAAGTGGACTACAATTATTTTTTTAATTACGTCAACCGGGTCTTGAACTCGAGACCTCTCGGTTCTGATACCAATTATTAGACGGACCGCCACACCTAGCATGTCCGGGCCCCAGGTCGTTGGACTGCAATACACTCGCAGGTCCAACCAGAGCAGCGGGTCAAGGTCTCTTGGGCCATCTCTCCCCAAAAAACTAGCTCAATGAGAGGGTGCTCCCTCACCCTTATAAACCATGCTTAAGCCCTCTCCACAACCGATGTGGGACTATTCCCAACAGCACTTCAATCTCGGCGCGTGTGGAAGGCGGTGCAAATCATGACACTATTACGGAAAGGGCCTTGATCAGGTTCAAAATAGACCTTTAGTACCGGTTTTGAACCGAGTCTGAGCTATTCGGGGATCGATGCTCAAGGGCATCGATCCCGTTCCACCCGCGTCTTGATAGAGTATCAGTACCGGTTCGAAGTCACACGTGGCGTGGCGTCGTGAACCTCGAGGATCTCATCGATCTGGGTTGGTGTCTCCAGCCGATCGATGAACCCTCTATCGCACTGTTGGTTTCTCCAAGCGCAGCGATGTTTTTGTGTGTGTGTATATATATATATATATACATTTGTGTGTGTGTCCAGTAGCTATTATATATGTGTGTGTGTGTTAAATCACAACTAATTAAAAGCAGATAATCAATTATGCACTTTGCTTGATAATTAAATCCTTTGAACATTCATTAACAAATTTAATTACATCTAATGTATTAAAATATGTACACATATTTGTTCTTCTACTCATCGTCTAATGTATTACAATATATATGTACACAACTTTAATTACAACTTTAGTATTTCTTTTCATACATTCATTAGTCGTATACTACAAAAGCGGTGTGGGTACAGCTTGGACAATTTATAGTGCGCCTCATGACGGACCAAAAGCTCTGCGCCATGGCACCACAGTACCACTCGGCTAAAAGCCAACCTAAATGGAGGTATACTCCAAGGCAAGTCGCATCTTTGGCTCAATAAATTGAGCTAGGAACCACTCGGAATGCTTATACGTGGAGCTCTATCGAGTCCTTCATGACCTCTTTGCCTACAACGGAGCACTCGGCTGGAGAGAAAACCAGTTAGGAAACCTTGTCAATAAGGGGCAATTCGATCATAAAGCACTCGGAGGCTCTTTGTGGAGTATATAGACCACGTGTATTTGTAAGGCGAGGCTGCGAGGCCCAATAGGATAAGGTAGGGCCAAGCGATTGCATGAAGCGAAGCTACGGGGTTGCGCCAGACGTGCGAAACAAGGAAGCCACGAAGATAGCAACCGATCTTGATTAGGTAGGATACAATCGTAATCTAGGCCGTTATCAAACGAATATGTATAAAAGATATAAACCCTACCTTGTATCTGACCAGGACTTTCTTATGTAACCCGCGTCTCTCTGCTATATAAAGAGGGGGTGGGACATCATCAGATCAGATCATCAGCAAATAAGCTAGACACGTATAATTCCAGAGCACAGGACTAGGGTATTATCTCCTCCACGAGTGCTAGAACCTGTATAATTCTTGCGTCTTGTGCTACCATCGAGTTTGGATCCGACACCTAGCCCCGTTTTCATTATTGCCGACAACAAACGTTGACACTTTCGGGAGAATGCAGTCGCTACCTCGTAGTCCACTATGGTTCGCGTCAAGCACTGCAAGGCAGAAAGTTTTAGCTCTTACTCGTTGTAAAAGAAAAAGACTTAGAAGACAAGTAACCTTACTCAGCGGAGACGATCATGCAAGTTTTCCCAAACTTGCTTGATGACATCCCCCGACCGAAGGTTGGCAAGGCCTTCTGCGGTGATCTCCGGCTAGGAGAATTCGTCTCCTCCCTGAGTATGTGCTTCACTCGAGGGCTCCTCATCTTCTTCCCGGGCTTGCGCTTCGCTCAGGAGAGTGCTATTTTCCTCTTGACCCCGAGCGTCTGTCACACTCGACGGTTCAAGGGCCTACCCCGGTATAGTTGGTTCCACCGGGGCAGGATCCTCCCAGGGAAGTTCTCCCTCTGGGGTATCAGGGCTTGGCTCACGAGCTGCCTTCATGCTCAGAGACTACCCCTGGTCTTCAGCCATGCTCAGTTTCAAAGCCTCGAGCTGCTGGCCTTCCTGGAGAGTTTGTTCCTCCAGGGCATGAGCCTACATGACTCGTTGGTCGTGGGGAGCCTCGTCGATGTCTTCGGCCATCACGAGGTCGGCGAGACGGGTAAGCTCATTTTCCACTACAGAGTCGAGGATATCATCAGCCATTCCCTCTAAATCCATAGCGCCCCTATTAGCTATTTCGCCCATGACGGCAGTGTGGGGTTAGCTCGGACACTCGAAGCAAAGCAAAAAAAAAGAAGGAGAAATGGAATGAAAAAAGTAGTAAAGTTACCTTTGTTGAGCTTCTCGCCTTCATCCTCGGTGTCCTCGGCCTCTCTGCAGAGGTTTGCCCATGAAGCACAGGCCCGACCACAAGCTTGGACCTCTCCGTAGCTGCGTGGCTGACCCTCGCCATCAAAGGATCGACCTCGTCTAGGTTGGCCTCCTTCAAAGTCTACCCCGGGTGCTTCGGCGTTGCGCCCGGTGACCTCCGGTGCCTCACGACGAAGGGCACCGGATCTTCCTCCTCTTCCTCGGGCCCTCTGTTAGAGAGTCCGAGGTTACCCACGCTTAGCTTGGCACGGAGGCGGCGATCTTCTCCTCAACTGCTCCTTGTGTGCGAGCCCTCCTTGTCGCGTGCTCGCTTCGCCTTTGCTCGCTTCGCCTTTTCCACGAGCTGTTACAAACGAGTCATCAAGTCTGGATTTTTCTTGGTATGCTCCTTCAACTCCCTTACCTCCAGTTTATCGGCATATTCCAAATGCCGCCAGGGGGGCTCCTACTCAAAGCTGCCTACCTCTTGGGATGCTAGGTAGGGGACGACGGGGGTGGTAGCGCTAGTCACTTGTGCTTCGCCTTCTTGGTTTTGGCGGCAGGAGCGACCTTCCCTTGGTCGCATGTCAGTGGCTTAATCTCGGCCACCGCGGCTGCAAGGGTGATCTTCTCCTAAAAAAAGTAGCATAGAATATCATAGATTCTCGGGATGTTTTTCCTCGAGCATGGTTCACGGATTCACTTACCGCTTCGCTCCGCTCGAAGACGTTGCTCGGAACATGTCGCTGGTCTCGAGCTCCTTGCCTTTTGAAGTCTTGAACATCTCTAAACAACTTCGCTTTTGACCCAGGTCTTGCTCGGGGCTACAACCCGACCAACACAAGTATTAGCACGAGCAATCTAATTCTAAAGGAAGGAAATTATTTGCAGTTTCGGAGGCTTATCCGAATCAGCCTCATGGGTGAGGTCTTGCCACCCTGTGATCTCGAATAAGGGATGCTCCCTCCTCCTCAATGGAGACACCCAGTTCTTGAGAAAGTCCTAGGTGATATCCTGACTAGTGAGCCCTAGGTTGGTAAGCTCGTTGATCATCATTAACACTCACTCCTCCTCAGCTTGCACGGGAGGGGCGGGGTCTCGATCTCCGAAGCCGCCGCTCCGGTGTAGCAGTGGAGAGTGCTTCCCTCCGCCTTCTTGAGATAGAACCAATGGTCGGCCCAGCCCGACACTGAGTCCTTGAGCGTGAAGCTCGGATACTCATATGGTCGGTTGGACCAAAGACGAAAATAGATGCAACCGGCGGGAGAGGTCCCTCTAGTGTGGAACAAGGAATAAAAATGAAAGAAAAGGCTCACCGTGGGCATGATGCCCACGTATCCCTCGCAAATATGCGAGAAGATTGCTAAAACAAGAATGGAGATCTCGCACTCGCACTGGGCGAGTATGAATTCAAGGAACTCACTTTCGGGCATCCGCCACCCGTTGATGGAGTAAAGTTCACAGGAGATGATCTCTCCTGCCCGCGGCGCCAGAGCTTCCTCACTGTCGGGTGCGTGCCATGACTCCTCGTCAAGATAGCCGAGCTTCACAAGTAGTTGGAACCTCTCCTTGTTAATCTTACTCGCTCTGAACTTCGCCATGGATTCTGTGGAGGAGGAGGATGCAAGCGTAGAAGATTATGAGACTTGAGAATTCCTAAGAGCTCAGATGCGCAATGCTGGTGAAGAGTTTCTCACCGCTACTATTGCCCTATTTAAAAAAAGCAGAGAAGCCGAATAGACATGACCATCTAAAAACCACTCCCGCCTGTTTGCGAATCGAAGTGTGGAGGCGCAATTTTTGAAACCATCCAATAAAGGTGCGGTTCTCAAAAGATTGTCCAAATCACTACCGCGAGGCTTCATGGAGAAGGAACCGGCGCAAACCTTTGATCTTCTCTTGCCTGAGCTTCTATTGGTCAGAGGCCAAGCTGGTAGCTCGGTTCTTATCAACCATGCTTGTCCGCGAGCCGGACCTACTTGGATGTTGCATTAGTACTTTGCTGCAAAATTCTAATCCCTCTGTTGAGTCTGTAGGCTCAAGGGGAAGGCCCCGCCAAGTAGTATTCCACTTGAGCCTCGGGGGCTAGCTGTCGGGGATTGGATCATTTCCATAAGGACTGCAATACCTCGGTAGTTAGTTTTGGCCAACCATGCATGCCCTTGATGGTGTCCCTGAGCATACCAGCTCATCCTCGAGCATGCAAGCTCAGGAACGTGCGAGAATCGGTCAAAGCTGGGGAACTCCTCGAGCATGATCGAGAGATCGTGTTCACCCCACAATGTGTACGTGGCGATAATTATGCCACGATCTAGGGCTGTTATGCCCACGATAAGAATGTGGCAATTATCAAGGTTGCAGTTATGGCCACAGTTAATCACGCATTATTCAGCTGCAGTTATTTCAATTATCCTATAAGCTATAAAACCCCCTCGGTAGATCGGTAAAGGGGGCAGACAAGACAGATGAAAAAAGACACAAGCATACACAAGCCTTTCTGTAAGAGTTTCACAAGCAATAGTGAGATCACTGGAGTAGGGTTATTATCTCCGCTGTGAGAGGCTCGAATCAGTATAAACCCCTTTGTCTATTTTTCTGAGTATCCGATCCTAATATCATTTTTCAGACGTAAACCCTTCACCAAAAAGGGCCGTGCTGATCCCTCATTCAACAAGTTAGCTCGACGGGGACCTGTTTCCCAAACGTTGACATATATTATATATTTTCTTCCAGCATTTTCCTTATTTTGCATTTCTAGGTGTTATTGGGCTAAATTCTAGAGATATGAGTTCACTTCTCTTAGACTTCTGACGTGCTTTGCATAGACCTCTCATCTGGTGCTATAGGTGGCTATTGTGCACAATTAGCTATTCTCTCTTCTCTCTAGGTTGAGTTCCCTCATAGTTTTATAAGTTTAGCAGGTGTTGGGCCCCTGGGTAGATAGGGTATGTGTGCACTTCTTAGTTTGGGATCTAGAAGCAGCTTCCCTATGTCAGTCATTGCGGAAGATGAGAGCGAGTCTGAGCCGTAGTGTTCTTTACTATCTTTTTTATGTTCTATAGTCACCCAGTTTGCAATTTCTCAACTTCTTCTCTTCATTTTGTGTTTTTGGTTTTGATTGAGTTCTTTTAGATATTTTCTGAGCTTAATTTTGCTAATAACTCAACTTGAACCAGATTTGTGTTTAAATTTGAATCACATGTTGAGGGGGAGTTTAAGAATTTGTTTCATGCATTGCATATAGACTTTATTTTCTATTTTATAGGCTTTGTCTATTATGTAAATGATCTATTCTTCATACTATACACCATGCTACATCCTATAAAGAAAAGTACTAACCTAGATATGTCCAAGTTCATTTATCTTGCTAAACTGGTTAAAAAAATAAAAAAATAAGCTTTAAAAAACTTGATGAAACATGTTGTTTTTACTTGCTAAGTTTCTTCTCTAGGGATATTTGACTTGATTTGTGAAATTTTGGAGTTTTCTAAAGTCTCTATAGCAACTTAAGTGAAACTAGGTTGATCCATGCTTGAGTCCTTCATTCGCTCATATATGCTAAAATGAAAGCAAAAAAATGACTCTTTTTGTACACATTAGACTCAACACCTCACATTCACAAGACAGCTTCCCATTGCACTTGGGATGAACTTATGATGTGTCGTGTATCACCGAGATCATCCTCTTAAGAGTACTTCTTGAGATGGTTGAATATGGCTTGAGTCAACTACACTTGAGAAATACAAATAATGTCAAACATTTGCACCTCACTATGTTTTTTAAGATATTCAAGAAAATTTGCATTAAATGAAAAATAAGCTCGAAGGACCTTGTATGCACTTCTAGATTCCTCAAAGTGTTAAGTAGGTTAAATTCTAGGCCTTCCATTAATCCTTTGAGTGGCTTTGCTTCTAGTGTTGAAACTAATGCTAAGTATTGCACCTGTTAAATCTTACCACCAGGGAACGAGAGGAAGATCTGAAAAAGGAATTCCCAAACCTATTCTCTAGTTAAGCTTCGAATCTCGGGGACGAGATTCTGTTAAGTGGGGTAGGTTTGTAACGTCCCGAAATTTGCCTAGATTTAATTTTTGCAGTTTTTAAAATTTTTATGAATTAATCAACCTTTAATTGCATTTAATGGAATTTTCATGGATTTTTGAGGATTTATTGGATTTAAATAAAATTTATTTGAGTTATTCTTCTCTTGATTAATTAATATCAGAAAAACCATTTATCAAAAATAAATGAAAATATTTTATTTAGGCCCAAAATGCTCTGAAATATTTTGTAAACTTTTCTAGAATTTTTGAGTATTTTTAGAGCTCCAAATAAATGCTTTGAATTCTTGGAATTCTTTTTATTGTCAAAATCGGAAAAATGGCTAGCTTCTGTTGTTGGGCCTAGGCCCAACACTTTGTGTTTCGCCGAGAAACCCTAATCGCCGCCCATCCTCCATCGTCAGATCTCGTCGGACGGACACGATTGAATCTGGTTTCAAAACAAGGTTTAATCTCCACCGTCGGATCTCGATCGGACGGTGGATGTGACCGTCGATCTCGGGAGAGGCGAGCGATTGCCGCCGTCGCCGCCAGGGGCGTCAAGATCTTGTCAGGGATTGTGCGCGCGCCTCGAGGCATGTCCGAGCAGATGAAATACACCTCCGTGCTCAGCACTTCCTTCCGCTCATTTTACCTCTTCTCCCACGCTCTGCCGTCCACCGTAGCTTGCGCTAGTGCTCGCCGTAGTAGCCACACTCTCCCTCTCGGTTCTTCTTCATTGTCTGCCGCCGTCCGTCGTTCTCCACCGCCCTTGAGGCCTTCGCCGAGTTGGTTAGACGCCGCATTATTGGACCATTTCTTCCGACCGGAGCCGACCGGAAACGCCGCCAGCTGCGTCGTCTTCTCCAAGTCTGGCGACCGAGCGCAGCTGTTTCTTCGTCGACGCCTCGCGAGCAGCCTTCACCGTACGATTCGCATCGGACGCTCAAGGTGAAGCCACGTTGCCTCTTTTGAATTCAAAGCGAAGCGATACTAGTGAATCTTGGCCATAGGATCTTAATCGTCCGGCTCGGATTAAGCCGCGTAGGCTTAGGAATAGTAAACCGCTTCGGTATAAGCGTGGCCGTCAGTTCTCATCCAACGGGCGACGTTGCGCCACGTCTTCTCCGTAGAAGTTAAGTCGATTATGCACGGTAGATCTCGGCCGTTGGTTGGTAATCATGCGTTTCTTGTGTGTCCACGTATGTGCGTTGAGCAGTAAACTCTTGAATGCTAGTGGCAATTATATCTGCATCCGCAGCCCCAAATGCATCCACGTAGGTGCGGTGAATAGTGATCCATGTAGGTAACCGCAGCCGTTGGATTTCAATCCAACCGTCTCGGTCGCGCCGGCGTGTCGACTTTGGTTGGCCCAATCTTTGTTCGTGGGGCCCACATGTCAGTGCCGATGACCGGGAGTGATGACGTCAGCATGACGTCATCTGGGGGCCCACTTGTCAGTGACCGTGGGCGACGTGGAGGCCTCCGGTGCCGACACGTGTCGCCGAGTGAGAAATAATCCGGATTTTCAGTATGAAAATAAAATGGGTAATTCGATTATTATTTATTTGAATTTCAGAAAACTTGAAAATGCTATAACTTTTGCATTTTAACTCGGATTTGGGTGATTCCAGTGCCCAAAAATTTGTAAAAATGTAAGCTATTTAATGGTGATTTTTATTTTATTTTTGGTGTTAATATTGCTATCTGTATTGCATATTTATTGTGTGCTTGCTTGTCTGGATTAGACTCAGAGTGCCGAATTCGCCGAGGAGAATTCGAAGACCCATCGCAGCCTCGGACCAGAACCAATCGCTGTTTGAAGGCAAGTCATGCTTTGACCATTTTGCGCCTAGTTTTCAAAGTATATTTTGATTTCCATATTGCATGCTATGTTAAGTACAAATCTTTGTTGGTTTAAATGGGAAATGGTAGTTAAAAGCCAAACTTGTTTATGCCACCTTGATTATAATGTTTATATGCCTGAAATCCTTGTCCACCCTAAGATGTTTAAAATGTTGGATGCTAATATGGCGCCAACACGGGAGGCTAGGCCGTGATTAGTCGCTAGCCCGCTTATATCGTTGAATGTCTTTCAAATTGCAAGCGAATGTTGACTAAATAATTATGGAGCGCATTTTGGAATAATGCGATGATGTCATGAAATGGAATTGGGGTAGCGGCTTTGTGTGGTCCTACTTATACAATGGCGTGGGCATTGGCATGTGTTGCATAAATGCAAACCACAGGTGGGAAATGATTTGGACCGGGGCAAGTGGCAAGGATGGCCGTGCGGGTGGGCCTGTGTGGCAACAGGTTGTATGAAAGATTATGAAGGTCGTGAGCCGAGAAGTATAAAATGGATGTCTTGCGGGACAATTAAAGACATAACCTTGCGAGCCTTTGAAGCGAGTTAGTGTACAACCACTTGTCAGGAATGGGGCGGACCTAGTTAAGTAGGTTTCTAACCTCTTTCCTTTGAAACCTCGGGGTGACAGTGCACACCAAAGGCAAGCTCAGAGGAAGCGTACTGTGCTATTGCTTGGTACCCATTCAGCAGTACTTGCTCTGTCTAAACTTGACTCTGAGTGAGGGAAGTGTTAGAAGGAAATGTCGGAGGGTTCAACGGTTAAATGTTAGTCTCTGAAAGACTTTGTTGCAATCAATCGCAGGTGTGGCGGCTTGTATCCTGTGGGTAAAGTGTACACCTCTGCCAGTGTGTGTGTTGAAACTATTGAATAGCCATGTCATGATGCTTGGACATTGCTCGGTGATTACAGTCAAGGGTTAGATTTTCAAAATAAAAATGTGGAATGGGTGGCTGTGTGCCAAAAGAATCAAATTAGGGCTGTGTGCCAAACCCTTGGAAAAGAATTGAGAAATTAATTATTATTAATATTGGATTTACTGCTTTTAATCTAATAGGATTACCTGTTTAAAGAAATGCTGCTTTGAGCAAAATAACCGATTAAGCCTTTCCCTTGGAATAAGCCATGCATGTAGTAATAGAACTGCATTGTGCATGACTTGTTGAGTATGTTGTATACTCACCCTTGCATCGACAAAAACCTCAAAAGAAGAAGCTGTGCCAGCTTGGGAGGAGGAGTTCGTCGAAGGCTAAGAGGACTAAGGGGTTGAGCCGCACTCAGTAGCCTGTGGTTATGAAGGGTTCCTTGCTTTACTTTGCTTCCGCTGATAAACTTGTGCTACTCTATTATTTATCACCCTGCGCGGCGAATTGATGTAAGGCGACCATAAGGTCCTTAAACTTCGTTATTATCTATGCTTGAAGTACTTTATTATTTATTTCATTTGTGTATGATTGTGGTACTTCAACCTTTGTTTATCTGTGTGTACTAGCGTGATCCTGGACTAGTACGGAATACCAGAGTGTCCGAATCCAGTAAATTGGGCACGGACTACCCTTACCTTGGGCGCTTCAGCCTACCTCCTGTGTGTATAGCTCCTAAAGCGTGGCAAGGATGGCCTTCTTACCCATGGCGTTGGAGAGGCAAGAGATAGCAACAACCACTACTACAGAAATCATCATCATAGACGGTTCGTAAATAGCGTCATCGAGAGATGGTTTTGTGAACCGTCGAGAATAATAAGTGCGTGATGAAGGAGATCATCGAGCGGTTTTCCACCCGTTTGAAAAATTTATATCACAGACGGTTATTATTTAAAACCGCTGCAGTGATAAGTTAGTATCACAGAGCGGTTTTATTTAAAACCGCGTGATAGCTAAATATCACAAACGGTTTCAAATCATAACCGCCCTGCGTGATACTAACTTATCACGCACGGTTTTAAATAATAACCGCTCGGATACTAACTTATCACTGCGACGGTTTCAATTAAGAACCGTCTGTGATGTCCTTTTTTCACACACCCCTGAGAACCTCCATTATTTATGGTGTTGTTCAAATTTCCATCAATATTTCTACTTGATATTTACAAGGCACTGTCGATTATAGATGTTGTAATTGAATATCTGCACTTCCTATATGCATTGTGGCAACAGTTTATCCGATCAGGATAGACTTAAAATATAAACATTTGTAGCGCTTTTTCTCCCTTCTTATGATAATGTTGATGGAACTCGACTAATAAATCAACCAAGACCCGCAGGCAGCATGGCGAGGTCTCGGCAACCATAGTGTGCTTGATCGAACACGACACCTTTGGAGTGTGTGATTTGCTTCATGCCATATGAAGTGGCCTTACTGTGAGTCACCGTCGTGCCACGGTGCGAGTACCGGACGACATACTCTTCTGTGGCGTCACCGTCGTGTACACGGTGGGAGAAAATGGTACTTTGAAAAAATTTGTAGATGTACTTGATAGATTACTCTAGGTAGGGTAATTAAAGATTGAACAAATGTGATTGCAAGTTGGGTCTTTCGTAGTGATTCGCCGCCATGAACTTGACCAAAGCCGGGCGGCCAAGGATGGCGTTGTAGGGAAGATCTCCTTCAACCACCTCGAAGGTGATTAGCTCGGTGCAGAAGTTATCCGAGGCGCCGAAGGTGACGGGCAGAACCACCTGCCCTAGGGGTGTGGTCGAGCTCCCAAGAACGATCCCGAAGAAGGGAATCGTAATGTTTTTGACCTTCGACCGGGGAATTTGCATCCGGTCGAGCACGCTGGCCAGTAGCAAATTGAGGGAACTCCCCCCATCGACCATGACACACCCGACCTTGGTGTTGCTAATGGTCGGGGTCACGACCAAGGCGGTCTTGAGGTCCTTAGACATACCTTGGGGGGCGTCCTCCTGCGTGAAGGATATCGTCGCTCCAGCCCACTTGCAGGGCTGGTCCGTGGGCTTTCCGGTGGCGGCCTGGTAGACCACGTGCACGTCGTCCTTGATTTCGCACCGGGACTAATACGCCGATGAACCGCCGAAGATGACGTCGATCCGGCGGTCGCCCTGCTGGAAATCCAGGTCGAGGTCGGCCTGGTCCTCGCCGGCGTTTACCCTGTCGGGCTGGTCTCCTTCCTTCGGGAGCGTGGGCATCTCTCCGCGCCCATCGTAAAAGGCCTCTAGCTTGCTCTGCCAGGCCCTGCAGCTTCGCAGGTCGTGGCTAGGAGCCCTGTGGAACAAGCAGAACTTGTCCTCGTCGAACCGAGGCCGCCCCTCAGGGCCTTGTGGGCGGCCGTTGGTCTGCCGTGGCCCAGCGTGATCTTCTGCCCGGTCGGCGCGCGGCGCTTCCGAGGTCGTGGCTGATTTTCACCAGACGGGCTCCCTCTCGCCGAGTCCGCACCTCCATGACCTCGCGGTGACCGTCCGCCGAAACGGTTACCCGAGGTCGGCCATCGCCGCGCTTGCGGTCCCTCTTTCGCTTCTTGGTGACTGAGCCTTGGTCGGCATTCTTGGCGCCGAAGGGGCCAGCCTCGCCCGAGTTGACGCCAAGCTTACTTTGGTCGTAGTCGCGCTTCCAGCAGACCACGTCGTCCACGTCCTCGTAGCGTTCCGCCATACGAAATAGCTTGCCGACAGTGAGCCTCGTCGTAATCTCCAGGTCTTCAGTGAGGCGCCGGTCGCGGACGCCAAACTTGAAGGCCTTGATCACGACCTTATCGGATACACTAGGGATCAGGTTCCTAGTGCGGATGAACCGTCGCACGAAGTTGCGGAGGGGTTCGTTCTTACCCTGGATGACCCGGTCCAGGTCTTTCTCTCTACCGGGCCACTCGTAGCAGCTCTGGAAGTTCGAACGGAGGGCACTCTGGATCTGGCGCCACAAGCGAAAGGTACCGGGCTTCTGGTTGAAGAGCCAGGTGCGGGCGGCACCGTCCAAAACGGTAGGGAGGTAGTTGGCCATCATGTACTCATCGCCGCCTGCGGCCAAAATAGCGGTGGTGTATATCGACAGGAACTCGTCGGGGTTCTTTGTTCCGTCAAACCGCTCGATCAAGGCGGGCGTGAAACGATCCGGCCAACGCACCCGCCGATGGTCGTCGAATACGCCGCAGCGACCATAGGCGAGGACAGAACACGCTGGGGAGGTCATCATCGTGAGGCTTTCCTCTTGCCAAACTCGGTCGGTCTTTGCCGACACCGAGACCTTCAACGGGCGCCGTGGCGTGGCCTTGTGAGTCACCGGGAGATATCGGCGGTCTTGACTCTGCGGCGCCTAGGCGGGATATCGAGAAGGACTCCTGCACCGCCGCCGCTGAAGTTGAGCGATGTAGCTTGGCTGACGCCAAACACTGCTAGGGACTGCGTCCGCGGGGCGGCGACATGGTGGAGTCTGGGACACATCCTGGAGTTGTTGGCGAGAAGGCACCCCCTGCCGGGGAGGCGATCGGTGGGCGTGCTGGCGTCGGCGCGATGAGTTGTCGTCACTTCTCAGGGAACGAGTCCCTGAGTGGCGACTCTGGTGCTGCGGAGGTATGACCTCTGACGTGGCACGATCGAGCTCGTCGGCCAGGGCGTGGCCGAAGAGTTCCGACCTCACCCGGTTCGGATCAACCATGATCCGGGTGATAGCGTGGAGGCGCTCTCCCGAGGGAGGGAGCCTGGGATGACCGGACGAGGCGCCGGCCTTTTCCTGGTCTTCTCGCCAGAGGGCAGTTATGGCCTGGTTGATGGTGACATGCACCATCCGACGAGCGTCGTCCGGGGTCTTGGGGTTGCGCTCCCCCTCCTCAACATCCATATCATGGCTAGCGGCCATGAGAACGAATTGATCTTGCAGCGGCGGAGAGGGGGAGAACAAGGATGTGGAACTTCCATGCTCGAAGGCCGCCTTCGAACCCGAGCTCGCGGAATACGCTGCTGCAGAGGACGCCATACCTCGAAAATCTGGAACTTCTTTCAGATGAGCGAAGCTCTCGGGCCCCACGGTGGGCGCCAGCTGTCGACGATCGGGATCGTCTGACCGCAAAAGTGAGAAGGGGTTTGGTGTGAATGAGGGACCCGGAAAGGGCTTCGCTCAACAATGGTGAGGGCGTGGAGTCGGGCGCGGCGTCGCGATCGAAACAGCAAGATTACATCTTGGTTCGAGCCCCCACGAGGTGCTGACTCGTCGGTCTTCTCTGAGGTGGAGGAATTCACTAATCGTGAGTACAAAGAATGGATTACAGCTCGAGCTTGAGTGTTCTAGCTATGTTTACTGGTCTATTGCTAGTCTTGTGGGGTGTGTCCTCTGCATTCTGCTTCAGGAGACCTTATATCCCTCCTAGCCATTGCTAGAAACGGCCAGGAGAGATTCCCGGGGACGTGCATGGCGTGCATTGTGGACATGCTGCAACCGCCACGGATCTGGCACCCACGTTTGCCTTGACTCCCAGAACTTCGGTCTTGGTAACCGCCGAGGAAACGCACACCCCCGAGCCAAGGTCGAGGTCGTGCGGGAACGGGACCCCCCACCGCCCGAGTTCGAGGTCGCGTAGGGATCAGCGTCGCTTGGGTCGTGGTCGAGGGCCCTCACCGCATTGTCCCGAGCTGGGGACCCTGTTGACTGTGCATTGACTTGTCAGAGATTTCCCAGTCCTCGTCACACGTAGTGTAGGGGGAGATTATTTCCCATGTCGGATTAAGGACCGAACATCGTGTTGTTTGATCCAAGATATATCCGTACAAACCACAAGTGCTGGGATAGGGCAGCCTTAAACTAATTAAGTTATCTAGTTTAACTTTGCACTTTGGAAGGCCGGCGTAGCACAGGCATTCCTTTCAAGGTCTGCTTATAGGGGTTTCTACCACCAATGTAACGGTGTACGTCGTACTATAATGGGGAAGTGAGGACTCGACAGGACCTACTGTTGAGAGTATAACATTGTACAAATATCTTCCACCGGAAGTGAGGACTCATCAGGTTTAACCTGTGAGAGTACAATGGCTATACAAACATCTTATACCATCATAGTAAGAGGTTTATCGTCACCGGGCTGGTGCAACGTTAACCTAGGTAATGTAAAGGTTTTCGTCATGAACATTCTGGCCACACGCCAATAGGATGTGAAGCGTGTGGCAAAAAGAAAAGGTTATGTCTTGTGGGTAAAGCTGTACACCCCTACAAAGTGTAAAACTAATTGATTAGCCATACCCGCGGTCATGGGTGTCTTGGCGAACTGATGCGAATTAGATGTTTTGTTATTTTCAAAAGGGCTTGGTTCCGTTTGTTTGCAACTGCTGCTTTATTGTCAAAGGGCCGACATTATTGGATTTCAGGATTTGGATTATTCGTCGTTCACATCATGGAGGACTGTGAGTGTTACTTATGTTTTACTTATTTGTTATCAATTAAACTTGCTCTTATAAATTCCGTTTACAAAAAACTTGATTTACAAATTCAATTTCGCTTTATGCAAATTAACTGTAGTAGCCTCCTTTGACTTGGCCTGCATTTATGCATTAACAAATACCACCTTAAGTCTTGCGGAGTGCGAAAGTACTCACCCTTGCTTAATTTGTTGTTTTTAGGTGGTAAGTTAGCGAAGCTTCGAAGATCTGTTTTCGTCGTAGGATGCAGGATCTTCAACGTGACCTTTTCTAGGGATTTATGCCTCGTCAGTTGCCTGTGGGATGGTTGGGCACACTACAAGGCTTTGCTTCTTTGGTCGTTATATACTCGAAATGTAAGATTTATGTGTTTATTAGTTTCGCTTAATTAATATAATGTCCGGTTGTGATTCCAATTGTTGTAAATGTGCGTATTTAGCTCTTGATCCGAGGACTAATCTTGCAAGCACATTAGATTTCCATTTTCAGTATTTATGTGAAAATGGGGGTCGCTAAGTCATGTCGCCATCGTCCCTTGGAGCCTCTTTGTTCTGCCCGCTTGCTTGACACCGCTTTGTCTTGGACCGCCTTGAGAGGAGGGTTGGATGACTCACGTGACAAACACAGTACACGCCGTCACCCGTCTTGCCCAGGGCGGTGTAGATGGAATGGGAGTTGGTGAAGCTAGCTCAATCGGAGGGACAGGTCATCATAGTGTCAGAGAGCCACGCCTATTTAATAGCCTCCAAGCACACTGCAACAGCTCCTCGCGCATTTAATGGCTCCCATGCGCATTTAATGACTATGATACATTGTGATCCTGGCGAATGCTTCAGGAGGAAGCCTCCCAGCTCTGTCTGCATGGTCGGCTGGCAATGGGCTCGCTTTGCTCATCGGGCGACCACGTGCTTTGTCGCTGGATCTTTCGTCGGGCAGCCATGTGTCCCGGTCTTCTGAGGTCGTGATCCGTCGCCGGCTGGGAGGCTGGTCGTCAGCGCCACGAGGCGACCACGTGTCCTGGTCTCCCGGGGCTAGGACCTGGTCGCTCGCCAAGCCTCTCTTCAGCAAGTTGAGTCCTTTGCACAGGGCCTTCTTTTTTTTTGTATCTTGTGCGAGCGGTCCCACCTGACAACGGTGGAGAGAGAACCCCGGTGTAGAATACACCGACATAAAGGTTATTAAAATTATCCATGGAAAGGGAGGGAAGTACATCGGTCGAAGTTCGATGTCTGACTCCTTTGTGGAAAAAGATATCAGGATTTATGGACCTACCTTATTGGCAGCACCTGGATGTTTGACATGCGATCGATTCATGCATATAGAGAAGAACGTGTGTGAATTGCTTGGTATTTTACTGGATATACCGAGCAAAACAAAAGACACACTCAACGCACAAATGGACCTGAAAGATATGAAACTCAGAAAAGAGCTGCATCATGAAGACCTAGGTAAAGGCAAAAAGTACCTTCCCGTAGCTTGCTGCACTCTTGGCAAGAATGAGGAAATTAGCGTGTATGAGTGCTTGCACAGAGTCAAAGTTCTGTCTTGTTATTCTGCCAACATAAAGTGGCTAATCTCAATGAAAGACTTGAAATTAATTTGCATGAAGTCTCATGATTGCCATGTGATGATGACACAGATACTTCTTGTTGTAATTAGGGGTGTTTTGCCAAAGAAAGTGTGAGACCCAATTATAAGTTGTGTTCATTCTTCAACGCAATTTCACAGAAGGTCATCAGTCCGTTGAAATTGGATAAGTTGCAGCAAGACGTGATCCACACTCTATGCCAGCTTAAGATGTGCTTCCCTCCATCCTTCTTTGATATTATGGTCCATCTCATTGTTCATATTGTGAAAGAGATAGTTTCTTGGCCATGTGTTTCTACATCAGATGTACCCTTTTGAGAGGTTCATGGGGGTTGTGAAAAAATATGTTCGTAATCGACATCGGTCGGAAGGGTGCATTGCCGAAGGTTGGGGAACCGAGAAGGTCATCGAGTTCTACATCGATTACATGGATCTCAAACCGATTGGTGTGCCCGTATCTCACCATGAGGGGAGGCTACAAGGAAAAGGGACACTAGGTCAGAAATCGATCCGTACTAACGATCGTGCTTCATTCACACAAGCACATTTTACAGTTCTGCACCAATCAGTTGTAGCGGCCCCATATATCAAAATGTACAAGAACATGCTACAAAGAAAAAACCCATTTAAGTCTGAGGTTTGGATCGTGAGAGAGCACAGAGATAACTTTGGAGATTGGTTGCTTAGACACATGATGCATACGTAGACAGTGTGCTCAATTGAGAGCGTTGGCTAAGGGACCGTCATATACAATTTTGATATTTGAATGATACGACATCAATGGATATCCATTTTATACGAGAGCACAAGAAACAAGGGCACCAACCAGAACAGCGGGGTCCGTATAGATGCCTATGATAGCAACATAAATATGTAGACATACTACGAATTCATAGAAGACATTTGGGAGCTTGACTATGGGCCTTTGAAGGTCCCCCTATTTCGGTGCCAGTGGGTCAGGCTACCTAGGGGCTTGAACATCGACAAATACGGTATCACTACCGTGGACTTCAAACACGTCGGATACAGAGAAGAACCATTCATATTTGCCAATATCGTTACATAAATTTTCTTTGTAAGGGATTCGGCTGACAAGGAACACCACGTAGTTCTTCAAGGAAAAAGAAGGATTATCAGAGTTGAGAATGTAGTCGACGAGGAAGACTATAACCAATTTGATGAGCTTCATCCTTTTGGTGAGAACATCGACTTAGGCCTCATGGAAAACATAGAGGAAGCTACATACATACGCCGCAATCATAACGAAGGTCAGATCATAACTTAGTTGTATAATTAAGGATATGCTTTATTTTGTATGAAGGTCAAGCTTCAATTTATAATATAAACATTTTGTACGAAGGACATGCTTCAATTTGTATTATATAGACTATTGATTATTAATATAAGTAATTGAATTCTAAAACAGAATCAATGTCGAATTTTATAAAAATAATTATGATAGATAAAGTTCTAAAATTTTTATAATGTCATGGTTAGATCCCTATAATCATTCAAAAAAAATTTAGAATATTTCGATATTGTTTGTTACCATTAGAATGTCAATAACAAAGAAATCAATAGTCAATCAGTCAGCTTGTCAGAATTTTACAAACCTCCTTAGGTCAAATCTCAAGCCAAACATTTTATAAAAACATCATCAGCTCATCAGTAATCTTCCTAAAAAAATTTCAAAAATTTTCACCTCAATTTGGATGTTCAATTAAATCCAAATACCCATGGCTGTTCAAAAATAAAAAAACTCATTTTCCTCCTCCCTCTGCCACGTGGGCCCGTTTATCAGCCCTTGGCTCGTCCCTGACCTCCCTGGCCTGTTGATAGCCTCATAAAATCCCCAACCCCACCAGCGAGTGGCCCCTTCTCCCCTCTTCCTCACCTTCACGCGTGTGCCCGAGCCGCTACCCAATCCTTACCGCAGCAGCATTTTCCACCACCATTTCGCCACAAAGAACACTTGTTATGCACGCAGGCGGTACTATCACTGCCGGTTCCTTGGTAACGTGGCACAGATGGTGAACATCAGTACCGGTTGATGTACAATAGCCGGCACTAATATAACACATCAGTGCCATGTTGTACCCACTCGATTAATCGATAGTAAGACATCGATGCCGATTGATAAGACAACCAAAGACTAATGTAACACATCGGTCTTTGGGTCGCACTGCTGGTGTTATGCCCTTGAGGCGATCATATAGATGATTGTAACATGACTATGCTTATGAATAATAATATGATTATTGGTCCAATGAATGTATATCATTATATTGATCGCAAGTATGTGACTTGCTTATGAAACTCTCTACTTATTGATATAATTCTGTAAGTATCTCGATCGGGTATCATCGTGATAGGACAACGATGAATAGATCAGCACATGTATTGATCGATGATTATGTTTCATAGATCAAAGGATATGGAGATATCATCAATACATTGTGAACTCATGATGAAGAACATGGGTTAGATAGACCCGCAATGGGACACTGCGAGAATGTTACATTCTTATGTTTACCTAGTGGGTGTATGATCCTCAGACCTGAGATTGTCACATTCCCTACATGTGTAATAGTTTACCTTGGGGCCACCAAACGCTATTTCCTAACAGGATAGTTATAAAGGTAGCTTTCATGTTTGCTATGAAACATGCAGAGGGAAGTGAGCAGTCAAGATGGAATTTGCCACTCCGGTGTAACGGAGATATATGTCTAGGCCACTCGTGTGATATGATTAAGGAAGTGCATGGCCATGCCGTGATTGAGAAGTCAATCACAACTTATTAATATATCACGGATACGAGAGATGGATTGAACTGTCAAAGGATGACATACTTCTCGCCTTGAGTTCGATCTTCGTATAGTTTGGCAAAGAGATTATTACATGAGTACTTTTGAAAGGTTCTATCTGATTTGATCATATGCGTTTGGGAGTTGGCATGCTCTGCAAGGAACCGCTACCAGCTATTGGATTGGAAAAGGGTTTTCCAAATCTATGTCCAAATGTACATGAACCTACAGGGTCACACACTTAACGGCCTGGGACGCAAATTCGGATTGGATCCGTAATTAATGGACCTCGTGGGCTTAACGCGCTGATGGGCCCTGGCTTAGGGTTTCGTCGCGTGGCTATATAAGGAGAGGAGAAGGGTGGGCATGCATGATGTTGTTCACGCCCGAACCCTAGCCTCCACCTCTCATTACCCTTGCCGAGCGACGCGGTGCTTGCTGCGCCGACGCACGGCGTTCCATCCCGGGACGTGTGGATCTTTGTGGTGACGCCGGCGCTATTTGCGGCATGGTGAGGACGAACCGCAACGAGGACGATCCGCAGCGAGGACGATCTGCAGTAAGGACGATCCGCGTGAGGACGATCCGCGTGAGGACGATCCACGGCGAGGACGATCCACTACACCAACGCGCGAAGGATTCCGCAACTGCGCGTCTAGTGGTAATCCAATCTGTGATCTCTTTCTTGCGAGTAGCTTTTCTGGTTATGTGGTAGAAATTTTAATTTGTGCTAGCGTAGCATACCGCGTTCCCCAACAGTGGTATCAGAGCCATCTCGCGTAGATTTGTGATCTGGATGTTACATATGCGATATGTGAGGATAGTAGATTAGATCTTATTACATGTTCTGCCGGTTCATATGATGAATTGGTGGAGGCAGCAATCGATGAGATCGATCGGTTTAGGGTTTGTGGGAAGTGTAGGACCGATTCAATCTTGATTTGGGTGAGTCCATTCATAGTACAACGTTGCCCTTACCGGTCGGGTTACCGCCATCAGGGTTTACGAATTGCGACCATATGGGACCAAGCCAATCAGATTGAATCAGATTGGTTCAATTTGATTGATCCATGAAAATTTTGAGGACCGATTCAATCCTGATTTCGGTGAGTCCGTTCATGGTACGACGTTGCCCTTACTGGTCGGGTTACCGCCACCAGGGTTTACGGATTGCGACCATATGGGACAAAGCCAATCAGATTGAATCAGATTGGGTCAATTTGATTGATCTGTGAAAATTTTGAGGGCGTTTTCCTTTGACAGAAGACATGCCTCTAAAAAATTTTCAAAGGCGCGCCCTTGACCCCACGAGCACGCCTTGGACCCGCCTTAGGCGCTTCCTGGACCCAGGCGCCGCCTGGAACCCGCCAGGAGTGTTGCCCCTTGGAACCCTGACACCGTAGAATCGCTTTGTTTAACTCTTTTTGTAGGATGTTATATGTGAAATAGTATGGCCTATGTGTATGTGATGCATGTAATGTTTACATGGCCTATGTGCCGTGTCAAGCCATAAGGCTATTTCATTATCAAAGTTGTATAACGGCCTGCGTGTCGACTTGTGATGTTTGAAACCTTCATGTAAATTTCATTATCTAAGCTGTAAGGAGTTGCATCTACAATGATGAAGATGATGGCAATCAAGCATGATGGCTAGGTGAACAAAAAAAACCAGATGGCCAATTGAACCAACAAGCATGATGATGAAGATCCTAATGCTAAAGGCCATACTATTTCACAGCTTAATCTTGATTTTCTGTGGATGTGTGTTTAATCCTTGCTATTTCTTTATGCTCATTGCATGTGATGCCATGTTCATAATAGATATTGTTCATCCCCATAGTTAAACAAATTTTAAATCAAATATGTCCACCCTATTGTTGCACCTATCAAGAATTTAGATCATTATTGATATGACTGCCAAAGTAGTATATCAATGACTATCTTAATAGATGATAGGGACGTGTTGGACACATCACGTATAACAATGGTAGATTTAATCAAGCTATCAAAATGATTTTGGGCATGAGGACATAAGTGGTTGAGTTTTGATTTCAGTAATGAAGGAACAAATACAAGACAATTGGTGCCTAGGAAAACACATATGAGGCTAGGTTTCTTAATTGGCACCCGAAATCGGAAAGTGCTCCCTCCCTCATGTGAGCCCTAGGGGCAGGTTGACCTGGCCATGAGTCAAGTTGACGGAGGCATTCATTACTTGTTTTCATGCTCAACCAACAAGAGTTACATAAGATGTAATTAGCAAAAATGTTGCTTACCTATGTCATTAAATCTCTAGCAGTGATGCCAAAGCTCTTAGTGTTTAATGAATCTGGATCTTGAATACTCACTATGTGTCCATAAAGGGGGCACATGACAGGAGTGTTGTAACATTCCAATTTTTGAATTCATTGTGCTCGAATTTCAAAAATCCGAACCCGTGAAAATTTTCTCGAATTTAATCTAGCTTAAATTGAATTTTTAAAGTCAACAAGGTTTTAATTTGATTAATCAATACTTCAAATTAATTATTTCTTATTTTAATTGGGTTCCTTGTGCTTAATTTGATTTTTCTGTATTTTTGGGGATTTTTTCGAATTTATTTGCTATTTATTTGAATTTATTGGATTTATTCGGATTTTACGGTATTTTATGGAATTTCCTAAATCCTTTAACCTGTTTTGGGCGATTTTTGTTCATCTCGTCGGCGAATTCTTTTTCGCCATCGCCGCCCGTTTCGCACACAAGAAAACCCTAAGATCCCATCGCTGATCGTCGATCCAACGGTTGAAATTCTTGTATACTACCGAACCTAAACCCTAAAACCTCACTCGCTCCTGGTCGTTGATTTCCAATCTGACGGTTCCCGTGCGTCCACGTCGCCAGCCCAGCCGCCGCCGCCCGTAGCCCTAGCCGCGCAGACCAACCTCGCTTTCCATGCTTTTTCCCGCACTTCGAGGCTATAAAACTTAGCGCCGCACCTTCCCCTAGGTTTTCCACTCCGCGCCGCTCAGTTTTCCCAAGGCCTCATCGGCCGAGGTGCCTCCAGCACGGAGATCTTGGTCGCCGAAGTTCCTCCGTGAGACCGAGCCCTTCCGCCGTTGATTCCCTCAACTCCGGTGAGTCTTCGGCGCTCTTTTTGGTACCATCGAGTTCACCTCTTCAAGATCTTCCAGATTAGCTAACTTTTTGCCTCGATCCGTTACTCCTTCGCGGTTTGGCGTCTCTTCTTCTTCGTCTCCGGCGGAAAGGCACGCCATCTCGCCGTCGATCCTCAACTGCTAACCTCCACCGTTTGATCTGCAACGGACCGCTCGGATCTTCGCCCGTACTGTGCTCGGTAAGCCCTTCCCGAGCCAACTGTCTCGCCACTGCCCTGATGTGGTCCACGTGTTGCCCCATGTACGCCACGTAGTCGCCGCCTCAGATCTAGTCCCCGCGTTGCATCCCCGTCAGCGACACCGTGTCGCTGTATCGCCTAGTTTAGCCTTGTCAGCCGCCACCGGCGCCACGCCGCACGCCGCATGCCACCGAGGTCGTAATTTTCGGCGCAGGCGCCACTGCGCGCCACGTCCGCCCTAGGTCCACGTGGCTGCCACATGGGTGCCACGTCAGCCCTACTGCGCCCGTGGTCTGCCGCGTCAGCGCCAAGTCATCTCCACGTCACCGCCACGTGTGCCCTAGTGCCCATGTGTATGCCTCGTCACTGCCAGGTGTAAGCCACGACGCGCCACGTCGTCCTGTGTTACCCTCAGTACTCCGAGTTCACCGTAGACAGTGTAAATGACACCTGGGCCCCATCTGTCAGCGCACATACTTCATATTTTCTGTTTTATTCTGAGAAATCCGAATTTCCAGCCAATAGCGTAGTGACACGTGTCAACCCTTTCCGATTTTCCTGACTTTTCTTCCATTTAAACTTCGGAAGCTCCGTTCTCCTCCGTTCGAACTCCGATTTGAACGATTCAAATTTCTAAATTCATCTAAAATCAAACTCTGTCTGTTGGTGTATTTATTTTGAATTTTTGTATTTTATTTATTTTTGTTTTATTTATTATTGTCTCGATTTGCGTGTTTCGCGTGTAGACGACGCATCGGTTGAGCGAGAGGAGCATCCAGCGGAGGTAGCAGCAGCGGAAGAGGTTGAAGGCAAGTCTCCCTTGACCATATTGAACCCAAATTTATGAAATGCTATTTTGTTTTTAAATTATTGCATGCTTATTATTTGCGTACTGTACTTTAATGTCATTTTAAATGCTTAGATAAATGCCAAATTGTTATAACCACATTGATATTCATTTTGACAACCATTGACACCCTAGGAAAATTAAGTATTGTTAATAATAATCATTTTGTATTATGGGACGGTAGAAAATGCTTAGCCATGCTTAATCACGTCGGTACCTTACCATTATGGAAATGCTTTTATATTTGATTCAAATGGAATTGTGAAAATACGGCAATTGGTGTTGCCGGTATTAATTTGAGAAATAAAAGGGAAAAATGATTTAGACCGGGTCGGATTGGTTGTATGGCGGGTGCGGGATGCACAAAATTCTGGAATGTGATTGTCCGCCCTAGTCAATTAAGGACCGTCGTGTGGACACCATAGGCCATGCTATACAAGACAACCACATGTCTATAATGGGTACGACTGCTAAGTAATTTGCATGTATCGTTATTTGACTTCGCTAGTGGGCTGTGCGGGTTTGTCGGGATGACACTTGCAAGGCGCAAGAGGGGGCTTCTGTACTGGGCGGTTAGCCCTAACAGCGGTGAAACCTTAGCGGGCGGAGTCGGTAGCGGTATATGCATTGTAAAGGCCTTGTCATGATCTCCTTGCCGACACACCAAAGGAAGTGTGTTACTGGCCTGGCAAAACGGGTTGATCATGTCGTGTGGGTAAAGTGTACCAGCTCTGCAGAGTCTTAAAAACTACTTGAGTAGCCGTGCCCACGGACAAGGGCAAGCGTGGAACGCTTTCACATAGTAGATTTTCTGGTTTTTGTTTTTAAATGAAAAATGATGGATTTGGTTTAAAAATGAAAATGTGGTTGGGAATCCGCGAGCGGCTAGAGCTTCCGGATCTTAGTTTGGCGGTTGGAGCCAACCAGGTAGATGGAACCTGGAAAATTGTTATACTTCAACTTTATTTAATTATGCTATTTACATTTTGTTAAATGCTGCTTTATGAAATTATTACTTGTATTTAAATTTCAATTTCGCTTTATGCAAATAAACCCCATATGCTTCCTTTGTTCAAGCCATGCATTTAGTTACTTGCATTAAGTTTCGAGACTTGCAGTATGTTGCATACTCACCCTCGCTTTTCATCGCGGGGTGCTTATTCCATAAAGCGAGATGAAGAGATCAAAGCCTGCGATCCCCGCTCGACATCGTGGTGAAGACTACGATGAGGAGGATGACTCGATCTTCTAGGAGCGCACTTACGGTTGTTCGTAGGCACACCGATTGGCTCTTTTGTTCTACATTTCACGCTACATTTTCACTTAAGTCGAAGGCTCCATACTTGTAATAATGTGATGATGGATGTTTATGTTGTTACACTCTTTTGCTTATTCTCGTTATTTACTTTTGATATGTCGTGTTATCATCATCAGACTGTTGTGTGTGCTAGTCGTTCTGGACTAGCACGGTGGAAACATGAGGGGTTCGGATTTGGTTAATCCGGGTCCCCACAGAGGTGGTATCAGAGCCATATCAACTGTAGGTCGCAACCCTAGATAGAATGGCCGTTAGAATTTCAAAACTATTTTTGAAATCAAATCAACAAACTAGTAATTAATAGTTTATCTCTTCTTACCTTACTCTTAGGATCTTATTTCTTCCCTTTTCGGAATACTATTTTGAAAAGTTAAATTTGACCTTATCTCATGGAATATCTCTAAGTTTACAGTCCTCTACAATATTCCAATCAACGAAGATTTTACTTCATGAAGAGACAACATCACCCAACCGAAAAGGCGGAAGATTAGAATATATTAGGACCTACCATAAGATAAGCACCCTTACGTAGCATATTATTCCGCCCTAGTTATATAGAGCAATTTACGTTGTCGTTATGTTTCGCTACTTGAAATTGGTCTTTATTCTCAATGTCGATCGATTTATGTGTAAACTTTAACCTCTTGGTTAAAGTTTCACAATAAGTTGTCCTTATGTGTGAATATGGAAAACTTAACCCATAGGATAACTAAGAAATTATAAAATAGTTTATCTCTTATCTCTATAAAACTTCTACAAAGTTATCTCCTCTTCATAGAACTTCTTACCAATGTAACCATTATAGTCATCAACCTTTCTTAAAATAAAACCTCAATGAGATTAGTAATACAGTCTCCATTACTACTCTTAGCTTTGCTTGAGATCACACCATTCATATATAAACCAAGTTAAGATCTTACCACATTAGCAACACCAAACTAGCTTATGCTGCTTTAGGCTAGTTAAAACTTAATGATCCAATAATAATTTCTAATCATGTTTTAAAACTCACCTCGCCGCTTATCTAGATTATATACCATAAAATGAGCTAGAACCGAAAAGTTCTATACTTCGAATGGAAAGCTTCAATGGTTGTTTAAATGAAAAATCGAAGAATTTAAAGTCCTATTTTTCTAAAAGAAATATAAAGAGAGTAGCATCATTATACATATACTCTTTTCTAATCTATAGAATTTAGTCTCCTTATTTATGTACTCGCTTTCCTTGTGTAGAACTTTCTTTCTCCACTCTTAAGTTATTCCTTTTAGAAGTATTTCTTTCCTTATTCTTTTATAAATGAAAACCACGAACAAATCTTTTGAAAAGAATTCGTAACAAGTCAAGAACATCATAACGCCTATATCAAGAACTTCAAGAAGATGGGGATAGCTACATCACAACCTCTTCGATTTCATAGAAGCCTTGGAAGACTAACACAACAAGTGGTGCAAAAATTAAAAGAAACTCGTTTAATAGCCTACAATAAAAGCTAGCATTATGCGAGCTACATATTATTCTAGCGATATAGTAAACCTCTTATGCGTAAATATGTATGATTCGCAAGTAGAAGAAAAACCATAGATACCCTTCCTACATACTAAGCAAAATGTATACATATTGTTTATGTGTTATTGAAATTTTGTTGTAAATCTTTTGTATTGTTTTCGGTTACTCTCGTGAATGTTAAACCACTAGGTTGAAATTTACGATGTGCTAACCCTACCTAATAAGAAAATTTTAATTAAGAAAATTTTTAAAGAACGAAATGTTGCCGTGTAACCCAACAGAATTCCATCTAAGTAGCTTTACTCTAATAAATATTGTTGTAGGATGTCTGCGACACAATTCATTAATACGTCTACTAAAGTAATGAGTAATAAAAAAAATTTTAGCCTTTATAATTGACCTTCAGTCCTCCCCAAATAACTCTGGTTGAGATGCAACCTTTCATTCATCTCAAATATTTTAACATACTCTATATCTCTCTTTAAATTAGCTTATTCTTACTAATGATTCTAGGTGTAAACTACTAACACTCATCATCTAATTCGTGAAACCCCGCAAGACACTCCACTGCCAAGAAATGATAATCCTACCATAGTTCAACCAAATCCGTTGTATTTAGCTAGAGCACTTCCTTTTCAACATAGCAATCGTCATAACTCTCCACTTTCTCAATGTTCACAAAAAAAATGTTAGAATCTGTAACCATGGTGTAAATGCTCACCATAATTGAACAAATCACCAGATGCACACCGTTCTGTTCTAAAAACTCGCACAAGATATTTCCAATAGTGGTGCAGCTTCTATCAGAAAAGGAAATGGTTTAAACTAGAAACCTACTTCTATATCTTAATTGATACCCACACATTGTTCTTTGAAGTATTGTCAACCCAGTCAATCCGAAGTACGTGCTTGCACTCGCTATGGAGAAATAAGTCATGTTATGATGAGAGTGCAACCAATTGCTCCGGCTGTGAAGGAAATCATTCTCCTAGAAAATATCCTGTAAGCAATATCGCTTGTTACCCTTGTGAATGTCAAGATTATTGTCTAGTTCAATGCCCTTGATCTGATAGTCGCCAATACAATTTTGCTCAAGATTTGGTGATCAAAAGAGGAAGAAAACCAGCCACACAAGAAATATCACTTAAGGAATTATAGAGATAACACTTGATCCTAACTACCTTCACTAAGAAAGTAGTAAATGGTAATCTCCAATGGCATGTTCCTTGTCTGATAAAGAAAGTCATTAGGCTAAAGAATATTCTGAGAAACAACAAATTGAAATTCACAAGATAATATTAAGTATACAAATAACTGAACATGACATCATGAGAAAAGCGTGAATGCTTCAACCGTCACGAAAAGAACCAAATTCCTAAACGATGTCCACAAGTGAACAAATATCTCCTATAGTCGAGACATACCAAGAATTTCAGCAACAAGTTTATAACCCCAAGAATAGAAGAAATAAAATCAAGCAGTTCATTAGAAGAAGCAGATAAAGAAAAGGCGATTGAATGAAGATGCTTGTCCTAGAAGAATTCTGCTCAACTTTATCCTCAATCTCAATCGTCATCTATTCATCTTTCTAATAACACCAATGAATAATTGTCTGGTACAAAAAAATCGAAAAGTCAATATTATTTGCCTTTGCTATGATAAACATAAGTATTATGCCAACTGTTGCCTAAAGCAAGAAGCAAACTCCACCTCATTCTCAACCCCGACAAGCTACGCAACATTCTCCAAGGCAACCTCAAGAATTTGAAGACAAACACTTCCTTAGACATATATCAATCCAACTCAAAATGTTAATCCAATCATTTGTGGCATTCACCTACAGCATGAATTCGTGAAAGAAGTTTATGACCTGCCAGGTGTAGTGCTAGGTATGATACTTATGTATTTGAACCCTACCAGGGTATAAGTTTAATTTTAAGATCAACTCTTTGATCCTAGTCACTTCTTGATCATCTATTTTATATCATTAGCAAACAACCTTTCTGTTGTTTCAAATAAAATGGGTAATGTCACTTGTATCAACCGAGAAGAACTTGAATACTTCGCCAACACCTACCCAAGAAGAATTTTACTTCACCTCGACAAGGAAAACATCAACAATTTCCAAGCTATCTCAAAGACCAAGAAAACATCAAGTGTCTAGAACAACCCCCGCTCGATATCGTGCCCCGAACGTAAACATCTTTCTTATGTGATTGTACCCGGCACTTGTTGTGGTATTGAGTACGCCCTTGTGTATTCAATTCCGCAATCAATCTTTTGAGTCTATACATTTTATTCCTTCATAGTTTTCAAATCCAAAGAAAATGAAAACCCTTTTGTTTACCAAAGTGCTCAAACAAGTTAAATCACCAGAATCATCTTATAATCCTCTTACCTCAACCCAATACTTGAATTATCTCTACCATGTTTTCCAATTTAAAGCCAACTCGAAATGACATTTATTATCACTCATTTCATCGCCTAATGTTGAATTATACAGATCAACCATTGTATTTAAATACCTTTCTTGATATTAAACATTCGGTTTTCCCAAATGAGAGTAATGACAATGCATCTTTTCTTTCACCTCAAATATTCTAATCATACCACATACCACTATATAAATTAGATTATTAACAATGCCGTTATTTAAACAAAAGAGACATGTACAAAGTATTAGTATCTCTCATCTGCTACCTAAAATTAAAATAGAAGTCTTCTCTATTTCTCGCACATCAACTACAAGACGAAAGTCCAGTGGAGCAATCATCCGAAAGAGGAAGCCACTTGGGAGCGCGAGGAGGATCTTCGAGCGGAGTACCCCAGCCTTTTTTTCCCTAGTTAGTCCCAAATCTCGGGGTCGAGATTTCTTGTTAGGGGGGAGGTTTGTAACATTCCAATTTTTGAATTCATTGTGCTCGAATTTCAAAAATCCGAACCCGTGAAAATTTTCTCGAATTTAATCTAGCTTAAATTGAATTTTTAAAGTCAACAAGGTTTTAATTTGATTAATCAATACTTCAAATTAATTATTTCTTATTTTAATTGGGTTCCTTGTGCTTAATTTGATTTTTCTGTATTTTTGGGGATTTTTCCGAATTTATTTGCTATTTATTTGAATTTATTGGATTTATTCGGATTTTCTGGTATTTTATGGAATTTCCTAAATCCTTTAACCCGTTTTGGGCCGATTTTTCTGTTCATCTCGTCGGCCCGTTACAGTTCGCCATCGCCGGCCCGTTTCCCGCACACAGCAAAACCCTAGCGCATCCCACTGTTGATCGTCGATCCAACGGTTGGAAATTGCGCCGCCACCCGGCCGAACCTAAACCCTAAAACCTCACTCGCTCCTGGCCGTTGATTTCCAATCCGACGGTTCCCGTGCGTCCACGTCGCCAGCCCAGCCGCCGCCGCCCGTAGCCCTAGCCGCGCAGACCAACCTCGCTTTCCGCGCTTTTTCCCGCACTTCGAGGCTATAAAACTTAGAGCCGCACCTTCCCCTAGGTTTTCCACTCCGCGCCGCTCAGTTTTCCCTAGGCCTCATCGGCCGAGGTGCCTCCAGCACGGAGATCTTGGTCGCCAAAGTTCCTCCGTGAGACCGAGCCCTTCCGTCGTTGATTCCCTCAACTCCGGTGAGTCTCCGGCGCTCTTTTTGGTACCATCGAGTTCACCTCTTCAAGATCTTCCAGATTAGCTAACTTTTTGCCTCGATCCGTTACTCCTTCGCGGTTTGGCATCTCTTCTTCTTCGTCTCCGGCGGAAAGGCACGCCATCTCGCCGTCGATCCTCAACTGCTAACCTCCACCGTTTGATCTGCAACGGACCGCCGGATCTTCGCCGCATCGCGTTTCTGTAAGCCCTTCCCGAGCCAACTGTCTAGCCACTGCCCTGATGTGGTCCACGTGTTGCCCCATGTACGCCACGTAGTCGCCACCTCAGATCTAGTCCCCGCGTGGCATCCCCGTCAGCGACACCGTGTCACTGTATCGCCTAGTTTAGCCTCGTCAGCTGCCACCTGGCACTACGTGCACGCCGCGTTAGTGCCACCGTAGGCCCTAATTTTCCGCGTGTGCGCCACGTCCGCCCTAGGTCCACGTGGCTGCCACATGGGTGCCACGTCAGCCCTACTTCACCCGTGGTCTGCCGCATCAGCGCCAAGTCATCTCCACGTCACCGCCACGTGTGCCCTAGTGCCCATGTGTATGCCTCGTCACTGCCAGGTGTAAGCCACGACGCGCCACGCCGTCTCCGTGTTACCTCAAGACTCACGAGTTCACGTGAGACCGTGTCAATGACACCTTGGCTCCATCTGTCAGCGCACATACTTCATATTTTCTGATTTATTCCGAGAAATCCGAATTTCCAGCCAATAGCGTAGTGACACGTGTCAACCCTTTCCGATTTTCCTGACTTTTCTTCCATTTAAACTTCGGAAGCTCCGTTCTCCTCCGTTCGAACTCCGATTTGAACGATTCAAATTTCTAAATTCATCTAAAATCAAGATCTGTCTGTTGGTGTATTTATTTTGAATTTTTGTATTTTATTTATTTTTTTTATTTATTGTTGTCTCGATTTGCGTGTTTCGCGTGTAGACGACGCATCGGTTGAGCTAGAGGAGCATCCAGCGGAGGTAGCAGCAGCGGGAGAGGTTGAAGGCAAGTCTCCCTTGACCATATTGAACCCAAATTTATGAAATGCTATTTTGTTTTTAAATTATTGCATGCTTATTATTTGCGTACTGTACTTTAATGTCATTTTAAATGCTTAGATAAATGCCAAATTGTTATAACCACATTGATATTCATTTTGACAACCATTGACACCCTAGGAAAATTAAGTATTGTTAATAATAATCATTTTGTATTATGGGACGGTAGAAAATGCTTAGCCATGCTTAATCACGTCGGTACCTTACCATTATGGAAATGCTTTCATATTTGATTCAAATGGAATTAGAAAATCGGCAATTGGTGTTGCGGTATTAATTTGAGAAATAAAAGGAAAAATGATTTAGACCGGGGCGGATTGGTTGTATGGCGGGTGCGGGATGCACAAAATTCTGGAATGTGATTGTCCGCCCTAGTCAATTAAGGACCGATCGTGTGGACACCATGGGCCATGCTATACAGTACAACCACATGTCTACAATGGGTACGACTGGCTAAGTAATTTGCATGTATCGTTATTTGACTTCACCAAGGTCTGCAAGGGTTTGTCGCGATGACACTTGCAAGGCGCAAGAGGGGCTTCAGATCTTTGGCGGTTAGCCCTAACAATGTGAAACCTTAGCGGTGAGTCGGTAGCGGTATATGCATTGTAAAGGCCTTGTCATGATCTCTCTTGCCGACACACCAAAGGAAGTGTGTTACTGGCCTGGCAAAACGGGTTGATCATGTCGTGTGGGTAAAGTGTACCAGCTCTGCAGAGTCTTAAAAACTACTTGAGTAGCCGTGCCCACGGACAAGGGCAAGCGTGGAACGCTTTCACATAGTAGATTTTCTGGTTTTTGTTTTTAAATGAAAAATGATGGATTTGGTTTAAAAATGAAAATGTGGTTGGGAATCCGCGAGCGGCTAGAGCTTCCGGATCTTAGTTTGGCGGTTGGAGCCAACCAGGTAGATGGAACCTGGAAAATTGTTATACTTCAACTTTATTTAATTATGCTATTTACATTTTGTTAAATGCTGCTTTATGAAATTATTACTTGTATTTAAATTTCAATTTCGCTTTATGCAAATAAACCCCATATGCTTCCTTTGTTCAAGCCATGCATTTAGTTACTTGCATTAAGTTTCCGAGACTTGCGAGTATGTTGCATACTCACCCTCGCTTTTCATCGCGGGGCTGCTTATTCCATAAAGCGGATGAAGAGATCAAAGCCTGCGATCCCCCGTTCGACATCTGTGGTGAAGACTATGATGAGGAGGATGACTCGATCTTCTAGGGAGCCTACCCCAGTCGGTTGCCTGTGGGCACACTGATTGGCTCTTTTTGTTCTACATTTCCGCTGCTACATTTTCACTTAAGCCGTAAGGCTCCATACTTGTAATAATGTGATGATGGATGTTTATGTTGTTACACTCTTTTCTTATTATCTGTTATTTACTTTTGATATGTCGTGTTATCATCATCAGATTTTTGTGTGTGCTAGCTGTTCCTGGACTAGCACGGTGGAAACACAGAGGGGTTCGGATTTGGTTAATCCGGGTCCCCACAAGTGTCTTTATTAAAATGTTTAATGAAAATTTTACATAAACATAGTGCTTAGAAACTTTACATGTTTTTGTTGTAGTTCAATGGCACGTGCTACCCTTCTGTTGGACCTGGTTTTGCTTTGAGATCGGTTTTGGAAAAGGAAAAACTTAATGGGATAAATTTTGTGGATTGGTATCGCAACCCGAGAATTGTTCTCAAGTATGAAAAGAAAGACTATGTTCTAGAGAATCCAATTCTCGATTTAACCAAAGCAGAAAATGCTTCTCGCAATGATAAGGCCGAGTATGAAAAACATGTTAATGCCTCTCAGAGGTCATTTGTCTCATGCTTGTCACCATGGACTCGAGCTTCAAAAGCAATATGAGGATCGGGATGCTTACAATATGATTGTGGGCTTAAAGGACATGTTTGGGAACCAAGCAAGAGTGAGAGGTATGGTATCTCCAAGCTTTTGTTTGCTTGCAAGTCGGGTCAAGGAAGTCCGTCAGATCCTCATGTAATCAAAATGATTGGTTACATTGGGAGATTGGAAAAGTTCGATTTTCCCCTTAGCCTTGGTTTGGCTACGGATGTGATTCTCCAGTCTCTACCTCAGAGTTTTGAGCCGTTCATTATGAATTTTTATATGAATAGCATGGAGAAAAGCCTGACCAAACTACATGAGATGCTCAAGTCTGCTGAGGAAAGCATAAAGAAAAAACCTAATCATGTGATGATGGTTCAGAAAACCACTGCCTTCAAGAAGAAGCCTAAGGATGGAAACAAAGGAAAGGGCAAGGGCAAGGTTGAGATCGCGAGTCTCAAATCTAAGTTTGAGAAGCTTAAGATTGGCCCTAAACCTAATACCTAGTGCTTCTATTGCAAGAAGTTAGGACATTGGAAACGAAACTGTGCGAAGTACCTAGCATATAAGAAGAATGGAAGTGTGACTTCCACTTCAGGTATTCATGTTGTAGAAATTAATCTGGCTACTTCTAATCTTGCCTCTTGGGTATATGATAACGGATCGCTTGCTCACATTTGCAATTCGATGCAAGGGCGATAAAGAGTAGAGACTTGGCAAAAGGAGAAGTGGATCTTGGCGTGGGGAATAAAGCAAGAGTTATGGGTCTTGCCATTGGCACCTACCCATTGCACTTGCCTTCGGATTAATTTTAGAACTCAATAATTGTTATTTTGTTCCATCTTTGAGTAGAAACATTATTTCATCTTCTTGTTTGGAACATGAAGGTTATGATTTCGAATAAAGGACTTTGTTTGTTCGATATTTTTGAATGATATGTATTATGGCCGATGCCCCATGGTAGATGGGTTGTACGTGCTTGAACTCAAGAAAAACCTGTCTACAACATTAATGTGAAAAGGCTTCGCCCAATGATGTGAATCCTACCTTTTATGGCATTGTCGCTTAGGCCACATAAATGAGAAGCGCATGAAGAAGCTCCATGCTCGATGGACTTCTAACCTCATTTGATTTTGAATCATTTGAAACATGTGAGTCTTGTTTACTTGGCAAGATGACAAAAGCCCCTTTCACAAGTTTTGGTGAAAGGGCAAATGAGTTGTTGGCCCTAGTACATACGGATGTATGTGGACCAATGAGGTCTAGTGCCAGAGGTGGGTTTCAGTACTTTGCAACTTTTACCGATGACTTTAGTAGATATGGATATATCTACTTAATGAGGCATAAATCAAAAACATTTGAAAAGTTCAAAGAGTTTTAGAACAAAGTACAAAATCAACTTGGCAAATCAATAAAACACTTACGATCAGATTGTGGTGGCGAATACTTGAGCCAAGAGTTTGGTGATCATCTAAAGCAATGTGCAATCGTTCCGCAACTTACTCCGCCAAGAACGCCTCAATGGAATGGTGTATCTGAACGACGGAACCGAACTTTGTTAGACATGGTTCGGTCAATGATAAGCCAAACAGATCTGCCATTGTCCTTCTGGGAGTATGCTCTAGAAACAGATGCGTTCACTTTAAACAGGGTTCCATCAAAAGCCGTTGAGAAAACTTCATATGAGATATGGACTGGGAAACGCCCCTCATTGTCATTTATCAAGATATGGGGTTGTGAGGCTTATGTAAAACGTTTGCAATCAGATAAACTCGCACCTAAATCAGAAAAATGCTTCTTTGTGGGGTATTCTATGTGACTCGGTTTAGAGTTACGGGAATGAAACTCACAAGCCTTTACAGTACGTGGAAGATTATTTTCGGGAGACGAAGAGGAATCACTATTTAGGGGATTATGAGACCCTGAGTAATTCGAATCATGCTCTTCATTACCCGAATTTGTTTGACTACGAGTTACAGGACGATGGCCCATTACAACATTTTTTCGGGCTTTCTTTCTTTTGAAGTGTATTGAGGTAGAAGACGCTTCACTAGTGTTGTCCACCACTTCTGTGACCCCGACTGGCATCGCATGAAACACCTCAAATGTTTTGTTCGAGACCCTTTTTCGAGTTGGCCAAGGAGCCATTGTCGTTGTCGCTTTCTTCGGTGTGCTTGTTGGCCCCAGCACTACTTGATTATTGCCACCAAGACTTGACGAAGAGGGGTTTACCCCTTGGATCTTGCTGCAGTTGGAATTAGCTCTTATTGCCATCTCCCTCTGCTTGTATGCTGTTCGCTTTGCATGAACACGGGAAGCTCGGTTGACATATCCTTGTCGACGGGGATTTTGCTTGATGAACTCTTTATATTCTGGCCACCTAGCGAGAACTTCCGCTTTCCGCGTCATAGCGCCCTCAACATCATTTGCAGATGAAGACACACCGGGCAGTATTTCTCTTAAAGTCTGGCAGATGCTTCGTGTGGTGTATGCATCGAGGGCCTCATTCCTTCTTGTACAAATCCTCGGGCGGTTTTTCCTTGTCTTGTTCCACATGATGTTTCCCACATGCTCGACGTTGATGGCCTCGCCATGATAGGGTCAATTGCCACGGAAAATCAACCCATGCACGCATTTAACATTACGTTGGCGATGACGATGCCGTGATGGAGAAAATGAGCTCTGAAATGAGGGTAGTCGATTTGGGATTGATGATGACGAAGGATCTGAAGCTGTAGCCGTTGGATCCACATGGCCCTTCTTGACATCATTAGGAGTGAGGTACACTCCCCGCCATACGAGCGTACGCTCATTAGGAAATGGGCGTGAACCCGTCTCCAACGTTATTAGAGACAAGTTGTTTAAATTTGATTGAATATGAGATTAAGAAATATCAAATATCAGGTATTGCAGGTACATTACTTCCAGAATTCATACATTTACATAAAAATTCTGTTAATTACATCTCTTTACGAGAAAACCCCTGATTAAGAATTCCAACATAAAGATTACACCAACTTGCGACATATAACATTACAAAAATATAAACAGAAAAGTCTTCAATCTTGGCGTCGACGAATGCTTGCTCGGGGATATTTTAATTGCTTTTGCATTAATCAAATTTGCATTAATCAAATTTTTGTTTGGTGCATAGTATTCATTTTAGAGAACCTACGCCACATAATTGGAGTTTAACCTATTTTATATTTTTTATTTATTTCTATTTCTCCTTGTTTCATTTATTTTTACTCTGCGTTGTGTTACAACTAGCATTGCATAGTACTCGTAAATATTGAGCGCTTGCACCTAGCGTAACCGATGCAGAGGTTGCCTTTAATAGTTCTCGCAACACTACTACAGATCGACCTTCCATACCGCCCATTAATCCGGTTGGATTTGAACCGCATCGATGAGGGCTTCAGACGGTTCATTAGCTACAGATCGTCGAAGCTTTTAGTACAGCCAGAATACTAACCGCATCGATGCCCTCACATCGCATCGGTTCGTGTTACTTAACCCGACTAAAGTACCTTTTAGTCCGGTTCGTGTTACGAACCGTACTAAAGGCTCGTTCCAGCATACTTTAAAAGGAATGCATATCCTAGTCTATTCAATACGCGTGGGTGGGTGGGTTGGTAGTGTCCTGTGGTGGCATGCAGGAGGTTCCAGGTTCGAGTCTTGAGTTCGTCAAAATTTTTACATCGCGAGAGGGCTTTAGTCCCGGTTAGGGGAACCGGGACTAAAGATCACAGACCTTTAGTCCCGGATGGGCTGTCCCGGTTTGGCAACCGGGACTAAAACCAGTTACCAACCGGGACTAAAGATCATTTGTGTAGTAGTGCAAGTATCACCAGCATGCATGGATGCGGTTTAGTCTCCTTCCTGCATATATGTGCATATATGCATGTGGCTGAAGTTAATTAATAGAGAAAATGATTACTAATTCAACTTCCTTCCTGCATATGTGTGCACGTATCCATGTGTTGAATTAGTTAATGGAGAATTTGATTAATACATGAAAGCGTTGCTTGTACATGCATATAGCCATATATACCGGCCCCTCCCTTTTTTTTCGTTACATGGTAGCCATATGCTCAGCATGCTTTGACTAATAAAATGTGTGCGCACTAATTATTCTTGATTCATTTATTACGTAGGGCAATGCTTAATTTCTTTACGCACGCGGCCACGACGCCACTTCCTTTGCGACATGGGAGACGCAATGCATACATGCAGGACATGGGCTTAAATATGGCTCCTTTTCATTTTGTTTTCTTTGTTAATTTGATGATCCATTAATTAGTGTTTAGCTCATACATGCATGAGCATGGCCACGATATGATGCATGGCCGTAGCCGTGGGCAAGTGGGAGCTTGCGGCAACTTGACTGGGCTATCAATCCAACATGCAGCAAATGCTATCTTTACTAATTAGCACCTTAATTAATTAAGTCTTTTATGCATGCAGCCTGGATGTAAACTAATATATGCTATTATCTCCGGTGTATGTAACAAGCCACGATACCATTTCCTTTGCGACATGGGTGATGCTATGCATGCATTTATATGTATATATATGCCTCCATTAATTAATTAGGGAAATGCTTAACGCATGATGCATACTAGCACAGGAGCGTGGCGCTGATTTTTTTCTGTGTACATGCATGTATCCATATATATATATATGTATATACACATATATATTTGTATGACTTTTTTTTTGAATTTTGTATCCACTCATGATTCGTATCTGCTTTAAAAGACCGAACCAAAGAAACGCATCTTCATCTTCTCACCCTTGTTCCGTATCCACTAATGGGACCGACCAACCACTACTATAGAAATCATCATCACAGACGGTTCGTAAACGTCATCAGAGACGGTTTTGTGAACCGTCAGTAACAATAAGTCTGTGATGAAGAAGATCATCAGATACGGTTTTCCACCCGTCTGTGATAAGTTCATATCACAAACGGTTATGTTTTGAAACCGTCGGTGATATTTAATTATCACAGACGGTTGGGAACCGTCTGTGATAATTAAATATCACCGACGGTTTCAAAACATAACCGTCTGTGATATGAACTTATCACAGACGGTTTCCAATAAGAACCGTCTGTGATGACCTTTTTTCCCCACACCCCTAGCAGAACCTCCATTATTTATGGTGTTGTTCGAAATTTCCATCAATATTTCTACAACGATATTTATAAGGCACAACCAGTTATAGATGTTGTAATTGAATATCTACACTTCCTATATGCATTGAGGCAACAGTTTGTCTGATTAGGATAGACTTAAAATATAAACATTTGTAGCGCTTTTTCTCCCTTCTTATGATAATGTTGATGGAAGACCCGACTTGCAATTACATTTGTTCAATCTTTAATTAGCCTACCTAGAGTAATCTATGAAGTACATCTACAATTTTTTTCAAAGTACCATGTTCTCCCACCATAGCACAACGATGACGCTGCGTAAGAGCATGTCGTCCGAGTACTCTGCACCGTGGCACGACGGTGACACTGCGCAAGGCCACTTCGTATGGCATGAAGCAAATCACACACTCCAGTGTGTCAGGTTCGATCAAGCAGACTATGGTTACCGTCACCTCGCCATGCTGCGTGCGGGTCTTGGTTGATTTATTAGTCGAGTTCCATCAACATTATCATAAGAAGGGAGAAAAAGTGCTACAAATGTTTATATTTTAAGTCTATCCTGATCGGACAAACTGTTGCCTCAATGCATATAGGAAGTGTAGATATTCAATTACAACATCTATAACTGGCTGTGTCTCGTAAATATTGATGTAGAAATACCTAAGTAGATGGAAATTTCGAACAACAAACCATAAATAATGGAGGTTCTGCTGAGGGTGTAGGAAAAACATCTAGTTCCAACAAGCAAGACATTGTTAAGTTGTTGCATTCAAGATGAGCAAATATGTATTAAGGATAATATCATATGACAATACAATGAATCGTACAAACAAGAATAACCGCAAGTTTTTGACATATTTTCTGAATGAATACCATTTGACAATTGTACAACTCCAGAAGTTATCAGGCTGCGTGGAACGCGCCTTTTTTTTTTATTTCTTCGGTGAGCAGGAAGTAACAAACTCTCCCTCTAATGTTGCTCAAATGGGTCTCAGTCAACGCAGCTGCAACCGTACTGCTATTTTTTGTATCGACGATGGTTTGCATGTTGTGGCAAACATAAAATCCACATAGGTTATTTTCCTGACCTTACTGGTGGCACTGCAAATAAAAAATAGTTTAGTTCTAGAGTCACTATCACGGGGTTTGATATAGGATTATTGTGTATAGCGGATACCGAAAAGTTAAAATCACGTTGTAGTTTAGTCCGATCCTTCAACACTTTGAACACTCTACGAGATTGCAAAAGGTTAGCCTAAGCCATTCCAATAGCAATATAAACCTGGAACAACTTACACGACCATGTACGTTATGTACGGAGGAAACATGATTACCTGCTGAGTAATTTTGTGATAGGTACCAAGTTGTGGTTTCCGCCACGTCTTGGAATCAAGGTACTTAACCTGGTTTGTGGCTAGTTCAATTACAATTAGAACCCAAATGAAACCTACATGTATATCACAATGGACAATGAACGAAACAGAGTTGTGTGCACAAGACAAACCAAAGTATAGCATGTGGTGTAGCACTTACCTTGGGTTATGGGGTATAAGTATGAATTCTTTATCTTTTGTGCTAGCAATGCTCGTGTCGCGTATTTCTCGACCATGTTTATATCTTCATCCATTGTTTGCTTTGAGACTATATGTGGGTCGAGGAAACCCAACGATTGTTTCTTCAGACGCTTCAAGTACCATGTATCTATATATACAAAGGCGAATTATATATATATTGGAGGACATTTATCACTATTAGACGAATGTAGACTGTGATAGCACACACTTACAATGTCCAGCATCTCATGAGTGCGGCATCGAGGGCGTCGAGATTGTAGAGATGGAACAAGTCCAGAAAATCGACCGCGAAGAAGCCCCCCGCTGACTCGTTGAATAGATGTTCATACTTGAACTTAACGCTGATACTTGTTGTACGTTCATGTTCTGGCTTTCCAGCTTGTTGGGTGTACCAAAAATGCAATTGTTGGCAAGATATACTAAGTGAAGTTACGCTGCCTTTCGTTAGTAACGGCTCTCCTAGCTTGTATTGTTTAGCCAACTCAGCAGATGGATAGTTGATTTGTTCTTGCCTTTCTTTCTTCCGTTTGTTCTTGCCTTTCTTTGTTTTGTATGAAGCCTTCACGAGAGAGGAATGGGCAGGAAAGAAGTCAACATTATGTACATCAAGTGGAGTCTGGGCTACGACTGCTGATTTAGTAGCCAACTGATCAGACGATACAATAGGCGAATCAGATCGTTGCGGTTGTTGCATGACAGAAGGGATGACCAGGGAGATGTCGCTGCTAGGCCATTGGATGAATGTGCCAATGGCATCCCCCAGTTTCACGATCTCGTCGTTTGGCGGCTTCTGTAGATCAACAATCTTGAAACTATCAAATACCCTGTCCACATTGACCTTGGTGAAACCCGGCGCTATCATGGTACCGTGCACTATGGTCCCCTTAGTGGATGGATACGCGATGCCCCAAGCAGCCGTAAGAGGAATGGTGCCATTGTTAATTCTCACTTGGAGATTGCACAGCGTGGCCACCTTAATGTCACATACAGGATAATTCCCGCTATGTTCATCTATGTTAGGGGTGGATGCACAGCTGCTCTTATGGACAGTGGGGCTGACTTGCGGACATACTTCTGGGGCTTGTGCAGTATTTCTTTCTTGATTGCTAAGCCTTTCCTCGAGGCTTCTTATCCTATCATAAAATTCTTCTCTCAGTTCTCCCCTCAACTCTTCTCTCAACTCTCCTCTCAACTTCTCCTCCAAATTCTTTATAAGCTTTGACTCGCTACCGCTTTAATTCTCTTCTTATTTCGGTATTTGTCCGAGTCTTCGGGAATCCAGTTTTCCATGGAACAAAAACCCTTTGCCTCGTGGTACGACTGTGGTGTTCCTTGTTTCCCAAGGCCATGGACGGTGTATCTTTCTCCTGTTTGGCAAAAAGAGCCATCGCCCGATTGTGTACTCAACGCTACCGCAAGATCCCGACAAGTTATTTCACTTATGAAGTCATGGACTAATTACGTAAAATTGGTAGTTCGATTTATATATTACGGGCATTGGCGGACTTCCTCGTTCGCTGGGTTTACAAAGGAGACGGTTTGCGGAGGGCGTGGCGGTGACTCGCTCTTAGCCGTCTCGCACGTTGATCTGTGATCGATGCAAATGGCGAGATACCCTCCTTGTCCTCCTGTCCCATTGCGCTCTCTTCCCCGCCAGAGCGCAGCGCCGAGTCGTGGGGTGAGTGTTCCTTGCCTGCAAGGCTTTGTTTGCTTCACTTTGATGCACGAATTCATCTGTCGTCTTCATCTCAACAAAACACCGCCACGTGGCCTCATCAATGAACCCATACTTAGAGTATGGAACCATATCCTTCTTGACGTAGTCTATGAAAAGCGTGTGCTTGAAGGTCTTCCATGCATTTCCTGCCACTAGCATGCATATCGTCGCACTAGGGGAGCGGATTCTTCTGGAATGTCGAACGATGAAAGAATTTCCGTTAGCAAGGCATTGCGAGTCTCAATAGTCAGCAACCTCCAGGAAGATAGCGTGATCGGAACCCGTTCCTGTGCTACTATCCCGCACATATTCCGAAATGCATTCGCTACCTTTTTTGGCTTTGTAGGGGTCCCATCCTTTGGATCGATCTTCGTAATGGTATATCGGTTCATTGGCCTTTTGTTTTGATAGCACTTTGGTGTCCAGATCTTTCGATGAGAGTGATAACTTCGATTTGGAGGAATTGACTTTGACGATCCGACTACAACGTACGACGACGATGCGCCTTAGCAATCGCTAAATCAACTCCAGAGGGTTATTGATCTTGCCGTTGGCACGATCAACCTGAACACGAGGTTCAATTCCTGCATGCAACCGAAGAACAAGCAAGAACAAAGGTAAAGGCAATCTGAAATTGCAAATAAAGATGAAGGATTGATAATGTGGGGTTCTGAAATAAGGAGCTTCTTAGGCGGCTGTTGAGCACGTCTGGAAGACTCAAAATAGTAGCAATGGCTAAACTATCAAATAAACAAAACCCAAGTCCTAGATGAGGGTTTGGGTGGTTATTTATACTAGAGGAGCAGGAGGGGGTCGTCCATAGCATTGGAGTTCTAATACAACTCAAATCCAAAGCACCAAGTCTACTTAGACTAGAGTTTGACTCGGACTGGAAAAGTAACGTGTGGTTTTTGGCAGTTTTCGGACGCATCTGAAGGAGTTTTGAGGTGAGGCTAGATCCTTTGGAAAGTAGACTCCGAGATCTTTCAAACGTGTACTCATATACCTCCAGAAGCCTCCGGAATAAAAAATTATGGCATTTTAAATTCAATGCTGTTGGGGAGGTCGAATTGGACTCGAACTCGGACTGAAAATGCAATATGTGGTATTTGGCAGTTTTCGGACACATCTGAAGGAGTTTTGAGGTGAGGCTAGATCCTTTGGAAAGTAGACTCCGAGGTCTTTCAAACGTGTACTCATGGGCCTCCAGAAACCTCCGAAATTGAAAGTTATGATATTTTGAAATCAGCACTGTTGGAGAGGCCGAACAGGACTCGAACTTGAGCTTCTCTTTCCAATCCGACTTGAACTTGATCTTTGGCCCAACTTTGGTCCATGAGGGTCCTTCTCCATGGTTCCTAGGTACAATCAAATCACCACAAGTATTAAATAGCATCCCATTCATGTTATCAATAATGGGCAGGCTCAGAACGCATTCACGATAATTAAAGCGTCGCGGCGCGAGCTCGAGTAACCGGTCCTTGTATAATAGCAACGGTTTCAAATTGATGTGTAGATGTGGTTGTATCCATGGAAGTGATGTCCTCATCATCCTCCCCTTCTTGCATTTGAGTCGTCCTCGACTCATGCTCACCTTTTAGTGCATCCTCAGCACAAAACATTCTCGTATAGGTCCTGCATTTATTTAAATAAAATGGTAGCTCCGTCTCTTTATATTTTTTTAAGACATGAAAAACATTTAGAAGATTCACCTGATAATTATCCATATAGCTCAACACTTCTTTCCAGCATATTATGGCTTGATGAATGCTAGCACTCTTCGATGCTTTCTCCCCTTTTTGAAGGAAAACCGTTCTCGGTTTTGGACAAGCTGGAAACGAAGCAACCAACAAAAAGAACAACGTGTACACGGCGTAGATGTATATATCCCATATTTCATTGTTCTTTTGGATTCGCGGTGGGTTATTTTCAAAACAACACATGAGGAAATCAGATTTAAGCAAAGCACCTTTCCTCGTAATTCTGCCAGTCGATTTGTGGTTATAAGTGAAGCATATAACATCAATATTAGCATGATTGAGTTTGCAACTTGATTTGCAAATATAAGTAAAGCACATATCTATTCCTGACCTTTGATAAAGAATACTTATGTTTTGTGAGCCGCATTCAATAACATGTTTTGTGGGCAAAACAACAAGTTCTGGCATCAAGCATGGCTCATTCATGTTATCAAATTGTAAACAAGCAAAATCATACCATTCCAATAATAGTGACACAATTTTAATTGGCTTCCAAGCATCAACTACGACATGTTGATTTGTAATACAAGTTAATGTACTAAAATTCGAACAATGTGGCAGCAAGCTATGGGTATCACACATATCGGAAAATTTGATGGAGCATAAAGGAAACAAGTTGTTGCTTACAACTAAAATTGCCCAAAATAGCAAGCTTCAATTCAGCAAGTTTATCACAAGTTATGCATATTCGTAAACAAGAAACTTGCCATCTATGCCATATTCACCAAATAAATTGAATTTAAAACAATAGGCAAGGGTGCTAGACAAAGACTTAAGAGATGAAATTTCGGAAATCTTGTCCATAGCACAAGTCAAACTAACAAGCTCATTCAACATGATATAGCACAAAACAGTGGTAGGTGATATTCTAGCTATCACCTCCTTATGCGTAATCAGCACCACATGATCAAAATTATAAGCATATAATTCGTCATATGGTTCTACAATCGTGGCACAAGGTGGTAGATCACAAGAATTATGTAGAGCAGGAATATACTCACAAATTTGATCCTTTTCTTGCTGTAAAATCAGATCTGTACCCTGGTCATTAGCCTCGTCCTTCGAAGTAGGAACATCAAAACTTTCAATTAATAACGCTGGTATTTCTGCTTGTTGCTTCCTTTTTGAAGTAACTGAATAGCGCATGGAATGCAGAAAGTAACTAACCGAAATTGATTGGATTGTGTTAGTAGAATCATCCTCACATGTGCTATCCTCTACTTCACTCGAATTTTCTTGTATTTCTTCCACATGCTCGGTGTGTATGCTCTCATTCGAGGTTTGGTGCAAAGGCATGCAACAGAGTAGCATTTAACTTTGTGGGAGCTTGAATTTTGGTTGATTGTCTTCTCAGATCTTTCTTTCACTTCTCGTGAAAGATTAAGTAAACATGACAAAGAATTGAATTCTTTACAAGATATCATGATCTGAATGTCAAAATCTAGTCCAAAATAAAAGTTATTCACGCGAGTCTTTTCGGTCTCTTCTAACCAGAACGCAAAGATCTATGCTGAAATTCTTGGTAGTACTCATCCACTGTTTTACTACCTTGTTTTAGATGTTGCAATTCATTTCGTAATTGACGAGCAACATATGAAGGGACAAAAGTAGCTCTCATAATTTTCTTCAATTTTGTCCATGTGCTAGGAATGTCATGATTTTTACTCATGTAATCATTCCACCAAAGAGCAGCAAATTCAGAGAATCCATTTGTAACAACCCTAACCTTATCATGCTCAGGAATTTTAAGTTTATCAAATGATTGTTCGACAGCTAATTCCCAAGTAAGATAACCTTCGGGATCACATTTACCTTCAAAAGGAGGCATATTAAATTTAACTTTAGAGAACACGCCAAGACGATCACGCACCTCATGTCGCGGTGGATCACGTTGCATACCTTGTCGATTAAAGCGTAGTCGGCGATGGTCACGGCCGTGGTCGAAATTGATGGTATTGTCATCCCTAAATCAGTGGCGAGTGATCGTAGTTCTCATCATCTTGTTCTTCCACCTCCGCTCCCGGCTAGGGCGAAGTGTTGGCGATGTGTGTCCGAACAGCCGAGGCAGCGGGGCCATGTTGGGAAGGCGGGGCAGTAATGGGAACCCATTGTGCGCGTGGGAGACGAGGCGGAGGACAGGAAGTTCCAGGGCCATCAACTGCAAGCATATCAAGTCTAGACAAAATAGTGGAAAGGGTAGTATTAGCAACTCCCTGAGTGGTCTCAATGGAACAAAGACGGTCTTCTTGCAGCGACATTCGCTCATTAGTAAGTCGTACATCCTCACTAAGCGCCTCGATGGTGGCCCTCGTCATGCTCTCAACATGAGCAACAATGCCCTTCGTGCGTGGCGAGTGATGCAGCGAACCCTTATCACCTGACATGGTTAGTAGAAGACAAGAAACAAAATCACAGGTATAATGTTCCTATCAACTACTAGGAAGTGGCTACAAGTTGCTCAACACTCAAGCTTTACCCAAAGCTTTTACAAATTCTTACCAAGCAGCAGTGTTGTCGGCCGTTGGCGTTGTCAAAAGTTCTCCGAAGATTGGGTATAGCGATTGCCAAGAGAACGAACAAATGTACGAGGTAGGATATGTGGAGCTTAGTAGGCTATGTTAATTTCCTATGCAATCTGATAATTCTAGTTATTGTAATGATAAGTAATGATCCAAACTAGAATTCACAAGCCCTAGTTGCCGATCTCAAAGATATAAGTAATTTCAAGGCAACGCACACACAAAGATAATGAAACTTAATGCAACCAATGGAATGAGCTAAATAAGAATAATTTCAGCGCCAAAACTCGTGTTGCATAAGTTATGGAGAGACGCTAGCTAATTGCTTCAGAAAAGGTAAAAGGGCACAAGATTGCTCACTACTTAATACAATTGCACAATCTGAAAATGACAAACACAAATTAGGGTATTGATCAATGTAGTGCTGCTGGCCACTATTCTCTTTTCTTTTCTCTCTCTTTTTTTTGGCCTTTTGGCTCTTTCTTTCTCTTTTTTTTAGTGACTTTCGGCCAACACTAGTATGAGCAAAGTTTTGGAATCCCTAACTTGATATCACAGGAGTTATGATAGTGCAACGATCAAAAGGAGCAGCCCCAAGCAATTTCAAATCGCTAGTCTCAATTGGGATCAAAGTATTCAGAAGGATGAATTGGTTCCCAAAGGTATGTGCACTGATATTTTTGGAACTTTTGTGGTTGTAGATGCTACTGGACTCATCCAACTCAAAGGCACAAAGCTAGAACACAATTTGAAGAAACAAACCCAAATTCGGCCAGAACTATGCAGTAAGGTTGTGGCTGCAATTAAGGTATGAAAATGACCGAATAAAGCTTGCTCACAATGTAACAAAATGATGGTACTGTTCTAAGCTTTAAAACAAGTATTCAAACACACAATTTGGAGCTCATATGTAGAAGTTATGGCCAAAATACTAAGGTGCACAGATTTAACAAAATTCAGCCGATCTGACCAAATCCGAATCCGAGTCAAATTCAGTTTGAAGGAGTCCGAATCACAAAGGACACCCAAAAACGTTTTTGTAGAGGACTCTTCAAGGATTCAGGAAAGTATAAAAACTTCTCAATCGGAGTTCGGATGTGAGAGTTATGATCAAAATACCGAACCGACCTGGATTACAATTGCAACTTGCTTCCCAAATTTGATGTCAAGATTAAACAACCTTTTAGATGGAATTAGATTTCGTGCCCAGCTAGTTTTTTGTGGAACATGTCTCAAGGTTTTAGGAAAGTGTAAAAACACTAGAATCCAAGCTCGTATGCAAAAGTTATGAACAAAACAAAGAACTGGACAGATTGGAAAAAAAAGCTACGCGAAGGAAATGATCAGCAACTAAAACAAGGAGTCTAATGGATCAAAACCTAACAAAATTCACTAAAATACCAGATTGAATCTAAAGGTTGAATTTTTGTGGAGGATTTTCAATTTTGGACAGAAAACAAAAACTAATCTAGGGTACTGAATCTCTCACCGAGTAACTTGGCGCTCTGATACCACTTGATAGCACTTTGGTGTCCCGATCTTTCAATGAGAGAGATAACTTCGATTTGGAGGAATTGACTTTGACGATCCGACTACAACGTACGACGACGATGCGCCTTAGCAATCGCTAAACCAACTCCAGAGGGTTATTGATCTTGCCGCTGGCACGATCAATCTGATCACGAGGTTCAATTCCTGCATGCAACCGAAGAACAAGCAAGAACAAAGGTAAAGGCAATCTGAAATTGCAAATAAAGATGAAGGATTGATAATGTGGGGTTCTGAAATAAGGAGCTTCTTAGGCGGCTGTTGAGCACGTCTGGAAGACTCAAAATAGTAGCAATGGCTAAACTATCAAATAAACAAAACCCAAGTCCTAGATGAGGGTTTGGGTGGTTATTTATACTAGAGGAGCAGGAGGGGGTCATCCATAGCATTGGAGTTCTAATACAACTCAAATCCAAAGCACCAAGTCTACTTGGACTAGAGTTTGACTCGGACTGGAAAAGTAACGTGTGGTTTTTGGCAGTTTCTGGACGCATCTGAAGGAGTTTTGAGGTGAGGCTAGATCCTTCGGAAAGTAGACTCCGAGATCTTTCAAACGTGTACTCATATACCTCCAGAAGCCTCTGGAATCAAAAATTATGGCATTTTAAAGTCAATGCTGTTGGGGAGGCCGAATTGGACTCGAACTCGGACTGAAAATGCAATATGTGGTATTTGGCAGTTTTCGGACACATCTGAAGGAGTTTTGAGGTGAGGCTAGATCCTTTGGAAAGTAGACTCCGAGATCTTTCAAACGTGTACTCATGGGCCTCCAGAAACCTCCGGAATTGAAAGTTATGATATTTTGAAATCAGCATTGTTGGAGAGGCCGAACAGGACTCGAACTTGAGCTTCTCTTTCCAATCCGACTTAAACTTGATCTTTGGCCCAACTTTGGTCCATGAGGGTCCTTCTCCATGGTTTCTAGGTAGAATCAAATCACCACAAGTATTAAATAGCATCCCATTCATGTTATCAATAATAGGCAGGCTCAGGAACGCATTCACCTAATGATTAAACTGTCGTGCGCGAGCTCGAGTAACCGGTCCTTGTATAATAGCAGCGGGTTCAAATTGATGTGTAGATGTGGTTGTATCCATGGAAGTGATGTCCTCATCATGTTTGGTCCTCTTGCAGCGCGGGTCGATATTTCTTTTGTGGGCACATCATTTCCTTTAGACGATGGATTAGAGGACGACATCTTCTTTGTAAGTTAAAATAGTGTCAGGCGAACTAAAAGAGAAGAAAAAATAAAATCAAATTAGAGTGAATATGTATGGAATGGAGGGAGTAATGGTGAGGGGGAGGAGGGCGCGCCCTAGCCCACCTGCGGCGCGACGAGGAAGCCGTGATGTCTGTCGCGCGGCAAGGTGGCTAGAACGAGCCTTAGAGGAGGAGGAACACAAGAGTTGAGGCAATTTTCTTATTATCCCAAAGGTAAGTGCTTAGCCCTCTTAAATAGAGAGAGCCCCTAACAGATAAGGTAACAACTACTATATGGAAGGAAATATCTTAACAAACAAGGAAACTAATAGATTAATTCCAACTAATACTGATTGAAATCAGGCTATTTCTTATCCTGACTCTAAACCGAATTCCCCTGAAGATCAGGGTTGGTATTCTTCTTGCGCCGACCATACGTAAGGCCCCACATGACAAAAACAAGCGAACTAGGAGGTTGCCGAACTTGATAAAAATTTCGGCAGCACCTCCCCTAAAACTAGGACATCCACACAGCAGACAAGCAGAAGAATACATATTTCAGAAACAACAAGAATAACATAAACAATATAATGCTTATGATAAGATGCGAGAATAAGAGGAAGATTTTATTGATTATTCCATATAACAATATAAGTAACTAAACACAATTCTTGATCAGTTGAAATGATATGTATGTCAAGTGACAGCATAAAAGCAATATAATATCATTCACATATAGAATCATGTCTTTCTTGGCAATATGGTGTTAATTAAGTGTGATCGCTCTCAGTTTGTTGGGTTTGGATGAAGATAAGAATCTTCGCCACAATCACAAATGGGCTAACAAATTATTTAGTGAATGGGGCCTTGAACCCTTACCATCTTAGCATGCACTACAAAGAGTTGTTTTAGCAATTTACTATTAAAATGTCTAGAATCAGATTGATGCCAGTATCATGTAAAGCAAATTCATCAACCGATCAGGAACAGACAAGTCAAGACTGGCGGCTAAATGTACTTCTGTCCAAGCAAACAAAGGATGCCGAACTTAATAAAAATTTCGGCAGCACCTCCCCTAAAACTAGGACATCCACACAGCAGACAAGCAGAAGAATTAAGCAGACAATGAGTATGAATAGATTCTGGAACAATACAGAAACTAGATACATAAACAGACAGGAGATAAACAATCATTGAATCCACTGATAAAGTCCAGGCCAATAGATAAACATGATGCGCAGAACACAGTAGTGGCAATAACACTGACAGAAGTAAGCCAACAAGTCAACAATAGCAACTACTGATCAGGTTATCAAGCAGTAATTGAAACAGCACTTTCTAGAATGTAGTTCTACAAGTTCAAGGCCCAAATCACAGAATAATTGTTCTGATCATATATAACCCAAAATCATCATAGAGCAGTACCAATCACCCACAGCCAACAGAAAGAAAGAAAGAAAGATGCGCAGCACACTTACAGCAGAACAGCACCGACTGCTGTTCAGAAGAGAGGCTAGGCACGACGATGGGGAGCACGTCGCTGCGGGGGAGGTCACCTACGGGGTGGAAGCCGAGGGGGAGCACGTCGCTGCGGGGGAGGACGACGATGGGGGAGGACGCCGAGGGGGAGCACGTCGCTGCAGGGGAGGACGACGATGGGGAGCACGTCGATGCCGGGGAGGACGCTGAGGGGAGGACACCGGGAGGGGGAGGCCACCACGGAAGCACGTACGCCGAGGGGGAGGCCGCCGCGGGAGACAAAATGTCACAAAGGGTTAGGGTTTGGCGCGCTGTGAATGAGGCTGCTGGCGGGGAGATATATATAGAGAGTACATCACGCACGGTTCTAAAAGAGAACCGTCAGGATGTTGTTATCACTGACGGTTCTATAACATAACAACAGTGATGTTAATTATCACTGAACGGTTATATAATAGAACCGCTCGTGATATTAAGTTATCATGCACGGTGATATAATAGAACCGCTTGTGATAATTAATATCACTGCATCGTTATGTTATAGAACCGTCTATGATATATACTTTTCAACGACATTCTTTGTGAGGTTGAAGATCAATTCTTGTTCAGTTCAGTCTCTTGTCTGTGATCAGTGAATGTTTATTCAGTAGTTTTCAGTTAGAGGCCTTATTCACTCAATAAATTGTTTGCCCATTTGTGATTGAAGTGGAGATTCTAATCCTAAATTCAAACCCTAAAATCTGAGAGCAATCACATACAACTATTTCCATATTGCTAAAGTACACATGATTCTGTTCTTGTTTGCCATAGTCTACATAATTTATTTCTTCTCATCAATTCTGTCTGAATGGCCATCTTTGAATCATGTATTTGAAATCATATTGATATTAAGGAATAAATACTTGCTCTTATACTCGCATCTTTTCCATCAATCCAGATGCTTTATAAGCTACTTACAAAGATCATCACAATCCTATATACATAATTCAGATGCTTCACAAGCTACTAATTACAAAGATCATCACAATCATATGTACAAAGTATGATGGGTCGTATCATCTTTACAATAGCATTAATGTAATATTTTTACATATGAAAATTAGTAAACATGATGACAATGCACCCTTCTCATAACTACTCCACCACATGCTTATTCTTTTGTATGAAAATTAGCCCTTCATGATGATCGACGCGTGTGTAGCTTGCTTCCTCATGTTGTTCTTCTGGGACCAGGATGTCATTTCCGATAGGTGGCAACTCATCAAATTGATTGTACTCTTTCTCATCTACTACATTCTCAACTCCGACAATTCTCCTTTTTCCCTGAAGAACTACGTGGCGCTTCTTGTTGGACGGGTCGGTTACATAGAAGACTTGAACAACTTGGTTAGCGAAAGCTGAATGGTTCATCTTGGTATCCGACACGCTCGAGGTCGACGAAGAGCGATGCCATTCTTGTCAACCTTCACGTGGCCGGAGGTGGACCCAACAAAGACCGAAATAGGGAATCTTGAAAAGCACGAGTCGAGCTCCCATATCTCCTCTATGAACCCATAGTAGGAGCTCCTCGTCAACCCAGGGTATTATTGAATGCATCTATGCGGACACCGCTGTTACGGTTTGTGCTCTTCATATCCCGATCTCTCATGTAAAATGTGTACCCATTTAAGTCATATCCTTTCCATGTGATAACTGTAAATGTTGGTCCTTTTGCCAACCATGTCGCGTGTCATCTGACGAGCTCCTAGTGATAGGTCGCTCCTTCAACCATTTGTTGAATTGAAGGTTATGCTGTCTCGTGATCCAAGACTCCTGCCGTGCTGGATTCTCTTGCCTTAGCCATTACTTGTGCTCGACGATATAGGCGGACACTACTGACCATGTGTTGCAAAACCGTCAAATGGGCTCAAGCATACGCAACCGAATCAGCGTGATTGCTTTCTTCCGATGGTCCCGATACCCTCGAGCCTCCCCTCATGGCGTGATCGAGGCACACCTATCGGTTCGACTGGGCCATGTAATCGACGCAGAACTCGACGGCCTCTTCATTGCATAACCTTCGACAATGCTACCCTCCGGACGAGATCGATTCAGACGAAGACTTGAGAATTCCATGTACCTCTCGAACGGGTACATACTACGAGAAAAAGCGCCCGCATATCTTTCTCTCTCACAAGGTGAACAATGAGATGGACCATGATATCGAAAAATGATGGAGGGAAATACATCTCAAGATTACATAGAGTCATCACCACCTCAACTTGCAAAGCATCTAGTCCTTCGGGATCGATGACCTTCTGAGCGATTGTGTTAAAGAAATAACACAGCCTAGTGATTGTCTATAGGACCTTGACCGGCAAAATACTTCTAATTGCGATAGGGAGCATCTGTGTCATCAGCACATAACAATCATGAGACTTCATGCCGGTTAATTTCAAATCTTCCAACGAAACAAGTCTCTTCATGTTGGAAGAGTAACCGGACGGAACTTTCACTCCATGCAAGCACTGGCACAGTTCAGTTCTTTCGGCCTTTGACAGAGTATAACAAGCAGGTTCCAAGTACGTACAGTCTTTATCAGTCTCTTTCGGTGCTAACTCAGATCTTATGCCCATATCGACCAAGTCAAGCCGTGCGTTGATACCATCCTTTGTTTTACCCTTAATGTTGAGTAAGAGACCAATCACGCTGTCACAGACATTCTTCTCTACGTGCATGACATCGATGCAGTGGCGAACTTCTAGGTGCTCCCAGTAAGGTAGGTCCCAGAATATTGATCTCTTCTTCCACATGCTCTTTTCACGGGTACTTGATTTACGTCCCTTTCCATACGCAACATCCAAATCCTTAACAATGTCATGAACATCTCTCTTGCTCAAACGCCTTGGAGTTGAAACATTTTCGTTCCTTCCGTCGAAAAGTTGCTTCATCTTGCGATATGGGTGATTCCTCCGAAGGAACCTATGGTGACGCATGTACACGGTTTTGCGGGTGTGATTCAGCCATAAACTCTCGGTATCATCTAAGCAGTAAGTGCAGGCTTTGGTTCCTTTTGTACTCTGGCCTGACAGGTTAGCAAGGGCAGGGTAATCATTTTTGGTGCAGAACAACAAGCAGTGCAACGTAAAGTTCTCTCGTTTGTACGCATCCCATACGTGTACCCCGGTAACCCACAGTGTTTTTAGATCTTCCACCAATAGAGCTAGGTACACATCAATATCGTTCCCAGGTTGTTTCGGTCCTTGGATAAGCACAGACAACAAAATGCACTTCCGCTTCATACACAACCAAGGAGGAAGGTTGTAGATACAGAGATTTACAGACCAAGTTCTATGCCGGCTACTCATGTTACCGAAAGGATTCATTCCATCTGTACTCAATCCAAACCTTATATTTCTCGGATCCGCACCGAATTCTTAAAAGCTCCTATCGATGTTTCTCCACTGGATGGAATTAGCAGGGTGCCTTAGCATTCCATCAATCTTACGCTCCTCAAAGTGCCAACGTAACAGTTTTGCCTCCTTTGGGTTCGTAAACAAACGCTTCAAACGGGGAATTACAGGCAGATACCATGCCACCTTAGCAGGAGGTCCTTTTTTCACCGCAATACTCTCGCCATCATCATCTGAATAAGTCTTGCGCTTGTCTGGGATCGTTGCACACCGGACATATATGCAAGTTTGTGTACTCTTTTATGTACAAGATACGATCGTTTGGACATGCATGTATTCTTTCTACTTCCATTCCCAAGGGACAAAGAACCTTCTTGGCTTTGTAGGTGGTTGTCGGCAACTCGTTTCCCTCCGAAGCATGTCCACCAATAGACGAATAAATATTGTGAAACTCTTGTCGGACCAACCATTGCTTGCCTTCAATTTGAGTAGTTCAAGCACGGATGATAACCTTGTGTATTTCAACTTGCACCCTGCGAATAAAGGTTTCTCCGAGTCCTCCATCAAGCCCTGGAACTTTCCATATTCCCCGTCATCAAGGTTTCTTCGCATCGCATCAAAGACATCGATCCAAATTGTCATCCTCAAGAACTCGTCCTCATCGGAAGCACAATTGATATGATCATCGACATATCATTGACTTCGTCGACGATATTAACACTACTTGTCGCTTCTCGTATATTATGCTCTTCGCCATGACCGGTCCAACATGTATAGCCCTTTTGAAACCCCTCCGAATCAAGTGTGCTTCGATCGTTACCGAAGTTTCAAACATCTTCAGATTTTCGCAATCAATGCATGGACATGACATGAATTGCACCCCCCTTATTAAACATATCCTCCTCTGCAGCTCTTTTGAAAGTGGAGACGCCATTAAGATACTCAACACTCGTACGGTTCTCAGCGTACATCCAGCTTCGATCCATCTACACTACACATGTAACACTTAGTGTTAAATATTAAATGCACTAGGTGTAGTGCGTATGCACACATTCTTAAACTAATTATGCAATTACATACCTTAATTACATCACAAAAAAATAATTAACACAATTCAAATTAATCTTCAATATAATAATGAAATTAGAACCCATTACTAACCTTAGATCACCAAAAGACTTGAATTGATCTATAAGCTAGATCTAAACAATCTTTAAATTCTATCCTTAACAAGCTAGCTAGCTACATCATGATCGAATATAATATCATGCAAATAGAACCATTACTAGCTAACCTTATAGATCAAACAACCAACACATGGTTCTACAAGCTAGATCTAAAAAAATCATCAAATTCCTTCCTTATCAAGCTAGATGTTGAATATAATGCAATTAAAACACATTACTAACCAAATATCACAAACAACATATGGATCCAGCTACAATTAATTAGCTAGATCTAATCAAACAATCTTTAAATTAATTCTCTCCTAACCAACCTAGATATTGAATTGGATGCATGCAATTAGAGAACTCATTACTAACCTTAGATCACCAAAATCAAATGAATCTAATATCACCCTTCGAAATCAATGGCCTTCTTTCAAAAAATCGCCTCACTTCCACAGCCACCAGAATCAGAATAGAAACCGAAACCCTATAAACGAAGTGGATGGATCGAGGCTCTGTTTTTACGCATGCCTGAGCAGTTTTATATTACAACCGTCTGTGATGCAAGAAATATCACATACGGTTTCTAAATATAACGATCAGTAATGACTATCAGATATTACAGACGGTTGTGTTATATAACCGCTCGTGATTTCACATATGGTTTTACTTAGAAACCGTCTGTAATGAGTATCAGAGCCATCATGCAGCGATTATATTTAGAAACCGTCTGTGATATTTTTTGCATCACTGCACGGTTGTAATATAAAACCGCTCTGTGATATATACACTGACGGTTTGAGTACATAACCGTCTGTGATGTTCCATATTACAGACGGTTTTTCAAAACCGTCTGTGATCGTGCATCTGATATAAGTCTCGCTGTAGTAGTGCAAGGACGTGAGGCCTTGATACATCTCACCCGAGTTCCGTATCCACTATTGGGACCGAACAAGGACGTGAGGCCTTGATACATCTCACCCAAGTTCCGTATCCGCAAAGGGACCGAACAAGGATATGAGGCCTTGATGGAGAGTACACCTTGATTCGTCTCACCCAAGTTCCGTATCCGCTATAGGACCGAACAAGGACGTGAGGCCTTGATGGAGAGTGCTCCTTGTTGATTCATACCGCAATGGTCGAACCTAAGGACGGAGGGAGGATGGGAGGAAGAGCATGATTCTCACCTTCTTTTCCCTTCTCCTCTCCTGTTGCTTGCAGCAATTCTTCTTCTGAGATGAGCTCTCAGAGTGCTTTCTCTCCTCTCGAGTGTTTGCTCTCAAGCCCTTTACCGAAACTCAACCAGCCCTCCTCTCTACATCCTCTATTTATAGAGCAAGATGTAAGAGTGGCTGCTTCTTTGAGGAGGTTACAGTAACAGCTTCGTATGCATGCAGCCGCAACCGCATGAATGTGGATGCTCGGACGTGGTTTAGTTTTACTCTTGCACATATGTATGTACGTGGTCCAATTTCCTTCCGAACTGCACGGTGAGTGTGGCTCAACTCTGTCATGGACTACACAAGGCTGGGCTGCAATGTGAGATTGGGCTGTAAGATGGGCTACATGGCTTGGATTGGAATGGTCAGATATGGGTATAAATGGAACGACAAGTGCAGACGGGAGGGCATCGAAGAATAGAAGCAAAACTGTATTTCTCTTCATCTCGTTCTCTGCTCTCCTGGCCTCTTCTTTCTCCTCTAAATCCATCTCTGTTCTTCCCCAAATTCCCCAGATACTTGTAATCCGTACTCAAAAGATAGCAAGACCATAACATTTGGTATCAAAGCCTTGGATCCCAGTGATGGCTGATGCTTTTGAGAGAGTGATTGCAACCAGTGATCGAATCATTGAGTCGTGCCAGAAGTTGCTCATGGAGTTGAGCAAAGTGCGATCCATGGGGGCTGCAACCACAGATGAAGCGGTGCTGGTCCCTGAGGTGTCCACCGCGCAGCAGACACCGGCGGGGCACGGACTGCGGTCGCGAAAGCGTGAAGGAGCAGTGCTTCCAGGTCGGATCGCCGGGGTGCGCGTCCAGGGCGGTGGCCTACGCCGAGCCGCTGTATTATGGTTCCGCCGTGGCATCCATCGGCGGCGACGGGCTCTCTGGGCGAGAACGCTCGGCAGAGCGTGTGCCTCAGCAGCGGCGACGGCTACCAGTATGGGGCGTACAAGTGGACCGTCATGCTCGTGGCCAACCCGAGCAGGCTGGAGAGGATGCTGCTCCCCATCTTCTGGGGCCTCATGACACTCAGCACGTTTGGGAATCTGGAGAGCACGACGGAGTGGCTGGAGATTGTGTTCAACATCATCACCATCACCGGGGGCCTGGTGCTTGTCACCATGCTCATAGGAAACATCAAGGTGTTCCTGAACGCGTGGAGCATGTGCAGCCATCCAGGTGCACCGGGGAGTTCCGCCTGAGGAAAGCCAAGAACGACCAGCTCAAGGCCGCCTTCTTTGACCAGTTCGCCACCTCCGTTGTCAAGATGAGCGTGCTCACTGGCAACCAAGGCGAGATCCGCCGCCTCACCTGCACCAAACCCAACGCCCGCGCCACGTGCCTCGAGGCGTGTTTTGGTCCTCTGTTTCATTTTGTGCACACCAAGTGTTCGATTTAAATATCCGAGAAGATGAATACAATATGACGCCTCAAAGTTGATGTGGAATTACAATGACCATGGCCACCACCTGTACAACAAGAAGGTGGTAATAAATCTGCAAACATGGGTGTCAAACAAATGCAACAAAAGAAAACCAGTAATCTGCAACATGAGTATCTTTGGAAGTAATTGCATGCAGATTATTCAGACCAAAGATGAGCTCTTTGAAACACCAAAAGGACTAACCAAACATCGAGATAGCTCATGAATTCCTCGCTAGAACGAATGAAGCCATTGCTTTGTCAATGCTTGCACAAGGAACATAACACGCCTTTCGTGTGTGAGGCGTCGGCGGGCGCGTCTCCGGCGCGCCAACGCTGCTCTACTTGCCCGGAATTGATGGAGTTGGTTTAGGACTGATTCTGCACCATGAAAGATTAGCAAAGATGTTCGAGATGTGGTACTTGCATATACCAGTTGAAGACCGTACATCTTTCGAAGGACTTGTTGAGTATGTAGAGAGGACAGTGAAATCAGAGAGCTGGAGAGCACAAGACAGACCAGTCTATCTTGTTGGAGAATCTGTTGGAGCATGCATTGCTCTCGCTGTGGCGGCACGAAACCCAGACATCGATTTGGTACTGATCATAGTCAACCCAGGGACATCTTTCCAGAAGTCACAGCGGCAGCATCTCTCAGCCTTCTTACATTTGGTCCCTGAGTCATTCCATTTGAGCACTCCACAGTTCCTGAATTTCCTGACAGGGAACTTCATGAAGATGCCATCAACTTTTGTTGGACATGGTCTTTCTCTTGCAGAAGCTGGTCAGGCATTATCAGAGATCACCACTGTCAAGGCCCAAACTTTGGTGCTTGCTAGTGGAAATGATTAACTGTTGCCAAGCCGAGAAGAGGCTGAAAGGTTACGTGGCATGTTAGAGAAATGCAGAATCCGTCATTTTAGGGAACATGATTACAGCACACAAGTTGCAAAACATCAGGTTGCTTTTGTGCCACTTCACCAAGTTACTGCAATGCAATCTCCAGCTATGCCAGTCCAAAGTAGCGATGGTTATGTTCTGCGACAACTAGTTCTGTCTCTTTGAACACACAACACGATCGCGATGGTCGAGCCAAGCTTCATGTACTATATGCCAAGCCAAAATCATGTTAAGTGCACAGAGAACAAGCGGTCGGAATCGTGGTTCATGTTATGCACCGCAAGTCCGAATCCTGAAGCTTGGGTTGGCGGTGAGTTACCTCGTAAATCTAGTCGAGCAACAGAATTATATCCTCAACCCCAAAGATCATAGGCTACTGACCACACTTTCGACATATTGAGTCACAAGCATGGCGATCTCAACGACTGTGGTGCAACAACAAGACAATATTCAGAAGTTCCACCACAGATAATTCAACAAAAACATCATCTCCTCGGGCACAAAGTGCTCCTCAAGTCACACTCTTGTATACTCCATACTGTTCTCAGAAGTCTGCCCATGCTACCACTGAGCCACTTCCGAGAAGCTTGGTTGCGCAGTCTCCATACTCTTCACCTCAGCAGAAGCATCATGAAGTCATGCCTTCTTTTTATGGCCAAGGCAACACAATTTTGCTTTCAACAACAGAGCATACTATCCAGTATCAACAACCACAACAACTGCAGACACACAGCCAAGGCTCAGGTGCAAAGTGCAGGACCCTATTGGAGATTCTTGAACTTGAACCATGGCCACCGCCTATTCAAACAAGTTATGAGCGGTTTGGGACCAGTGTGATGACTGGATGTACGATCCGTGGTTTCCTATCATCGGCTTGGGGGCAAGCCGCATTTCAACGGGAGAGGAATGTCATGGACTACACAAGGCTGGGCTGCAATGTGAGATTGGGCTGTAAGATGGGCTACATGGCTTGGATTGGAATGGTCAGATATGGGTATAAATGGAACGACAAGTGCAGACGGGAGGGCATCGAAGAATAGAAGCAAAACTGTATTTCTCTTCATCTCGTTCTCTGCTCTCCTGGCCTCTTCTTTCTCCTCTAAATCCTTCTCTGTTCTTCCCCAAATTCCCCAGAAACTTGTAATCCGTACTCAAAAGATAGCAAGACCATAACAAACTCCTGCTCGCATGATGTGCTTGGATGCGAACGTGACCCACTATGTACTCTCTCCTACTTAATAAATAGATAAAATAATTAGTATTTCTAAGTATGCATTGTTGCCGCATGTACAGGTTGTGGACATGCATGCATGGCGATTTCCATGGACCATCATCACTCTTTAATTTAAGTAATTAAATTAGTACTTAATTCTTTCATGCATATAGCCAGTCTACCATATTTTTCTTTAAGATGTGGGAGACATGCAGTTATGGGATGATGGGTTAGTCTCTGGATGCAAGACTTGGTCAGACAGTTGGTTATGCGTCACACATTTTTTTTCCTTGTGTTTGTGTGATGACGTGGGCAGCAGGTCTCTTTGGCTTGGCACTAGTTTTTTTTTTAGGAGTTAAATCATGATTTGGGCCCACATTTTTTTTAATTAATTATTTGATTAGAGAGCAGCTAATCCGTGTATACATGCATGTGTTTATTTGCCTCACATATGACCGAGATATCATTACTAGTCCAACCCATTTAATTGGACTTTAAGTACAATTAAATATTTGGATACATTGACATTTGTTAGACTATTTTCTAATCATGTAGTTCATGTGTATCATAGTGATTGCTATTTCAATATAATTCACGTCCTTTATTCATTTTGCTATGTTCTAACGGATTTTAGCCGTTAGTGTATTTTATTGATTTATTATTTTTTATGTAATTATTTATTTTTATTTAATCTCATAACAAAATCGTTGTCAACAGCACTCAAGCATGTTTTGAAATATCCCCAAAACTAAAGTAACCAGCTGGCTTTTGTGCATTGATAGTTCCAGGTGAAACCAAGTCCGCTAACATATTCAGCAATCCACCACGATTCGTTCTGCTAACCATAAAATCCTATGCAGCAGCCAGCAGCAGCGTGATGGCTCGCCATGCACTTTAATACATAAACAACAATACTTATCCCGAATTCATGAGGAAACCAAACATATCATACCACTCAGATCAGCACATACCGTCTTGCCTATCCACAACAATTAAATGGCCTAGGTATTAGCACTCAAGAATTACCGTTCCGATGCTAAAGAAATGAGGCTGCCGAGAATGAAATTCAAGAAAGGGGAACAGACATTGAGATTTGAGTAACAACAACGATCATAGCAGCTACCCATTGATGGTGAGAGGGTTTACTTTGCCCATGCACTTCTCGAGGTGCGGCGCGAAGCGGCCGGCGACGACGGGACAGCCGCAATTCATGCAGTCGACGACGTCGGCGGCGATGGCAGGGTGCGTCTGCCCGAAGACGTTGGCCGCCCCCTTGTGTATAGCAGACCACGGCGTCTCCCTCCGTGACCCCCACCTCCAGGTAGGCGGAATCGCAGGCACTAGAAGGAATGGACGGGCCAAGAGACCAGAAAAATTCAGGAATCAAGAACCCGCGCCGTCGAAGAAACGGAAAGGAACCATAAAGGATGGACCGGGTTGAGAATGGCGGCTACCTAGCTTTGCCCATACGCAGAGGGCTAGCAGGGCTCGGAGTTGGAGCATTCGCCAGTGTCCATGACTAGGATAGCCGCCGAAAAGGAAGGGGAGGAGGTCATGTGGTTCTGGTGTTTCGTAAGGGCGGCCTACTTGTTTATGTTTCAATGCTTTGGGCTGGCTGGGCCAAAAGGAAAATGGGTTGACCGGATTTAAAAATAATTCTGTGAAGTATCTGAACACTGATTTTCAATTATTTTAAATTAATAAACTATAGAAGTAATTAGCAAAATTTAAAACTTTCAAATTTATTTTCCATACTTTTGACCACTAATGATATTTGCAATATATGTGCCATTACTATTAATGAAGCTTGTAAAAACACCATAACTTTTAACTCGTACCTTCGATTTTAGTGTTCTTGTGCAAATACGAAATCCGAGTACGTTTGTTAAAATGGCCATAACTTTTGACTCGTAGTGTACCAAAATTAGATGGTCGGATCCTGATGGTTTGTGCGTAGATACGTCTGTGGCGGAATTCCAAAAAAACATCGTTTAGGGCCTCAAAACAGCCTCCGAAGTTTTGAATTTGTTTTGGTTGTTTTTTTCAATTATTGAAATAGAATATTAGTTCCAATTATTTCAAATGCATTATTATTTAATTTCAATTCTTTCAAATTAAAAGGCAGGAGAGCTAATTAGCAATATTTAAAAAATTTTATTTTTTATTATTTCAGCGTTTTAGCAAAAAAACCGTCACTAATAATGCGATATCTGTGGCGGTTTTAGCCATCGCCATCGATACTCTCATTATTAGTGACGGTTTTAGCCAAAACCGCCATCGATCGATTATCGATGGCGGTTTTTGCTAAAACTATCACTGATAATATTATTTGTGGTGGTTCTAAAGAAAAATCACTACTGATAATGCATTATTTGTGATGGTTTCAAATAAAAATCATCACAAATCGTCACTGATAATGCCATTTGTGGCGGTTATAGAAAAACCATCACAAATAGAGTGTCACCTATGTGATGTGATATTTTGTAGTACTGAATGTGGAAGCCACCAATTGTATAGAAGGATTCCAATGAAGCCTTGCACTACATCACATGCATCTACCAACCAATCTAGACCTGAACCCTAATCAGCTAACCATGAAAGGACATAAGCAAGAATTCACAGTATGTAAGGTGTAACCCACATATGGGCCCATAAGACCAAGTCGGACAACAAGGCCACCTCGGACAGGGGCCCTCTAGATATATAGCCCATGCATCCGTGACGAAAAAGCATATGGTCACAATATAGACATAAGTTTGACATCAGTCTAAGACAAACAACCATTCATTTTCTATGATGATTTGTATTAGGGTTTTATGACGAAATTTTTTGTTTCGTCACAAAAGTACATGGGACGACGACGCCTGATACAATTAATGACAAACATAAACAAGTCGTCATAGAAAATAGATTTTCCATGACAAAAGTTGACAACGTCACAATGTTTTCGTCACAAATAATCACTTTTCTTGTAGTGAGCGTCGACCCCTCCCCACGCCGGTGTCTCCCCCAGCGGCGCCTCCCCCCGGCGTCTTCCCCACGGCGCCTCCCCCTCTCCGAAACCGCCCCACGTGAGGTTAGGCCCACGTGTCGTGCACATCTCGCTAGTGACAAGTTTGTGCATGAAGAACAATAGCTCAGCGTCCGATGTCTCCTGTTTTATAATGTCTAGTAAAGATGCAAACCGTTTGACAAGGATGGTAATCCAGAAAGTTTGACCAATCAATGTAGTGCATGCGATGGCGCAGGACAATGCTCACTTTGCTTCCATGATTGAGATTCTAAGACTTTTAATTGGGCTGCCATTTGTGTCTGTAAATTTTTGTGCATGATCTGGAGGAAATATTTGTCATTCTATATAAATTTTAGAGTATGATATGACATGTGTGATTTTTAAAAAAATCGACAATGCTCTTGTATCAATTTTAGTTTTTCGATTTTTAATTTTTGGAGTTTCAAATTAATTGTAATTCTTTTACAAATTTTTATGGGTGATCCTATAGGTATTTAGAGGTTTTATTAAGATTTTTGGTGATGATCTCACACACACACACAAAAAATATATATATAGTTTCGACATTGATCATTGAGATATTTGCATTTTCAGTCTTTTATTTTGCAAATTCATGAAATGATCTTTTATTTTTGTGAAAATTTTTATGTTAGTTACCTGGGTATTTTTAGTTCTGTCATAAAATTTCAAACAGGTTATCTCATTCGTAAATTTTTATTAAATTCCTACATTGCTATTGTACTCAGCCACCTATCACGATTTCTGATTTTACATCTGTAATAATTTTGTTCAAATTCCTTTGAATATTTTTATGCTAGTTTATTTGTAACAGCCCGATTTTCGCTAGTCCGGTAAGTGAGGCTTGTCGCGCTAACATCTTCCATAATATTGTTGCACCCTCATTTATTTATCATCATACAAGTGTTAGGACATTCATCTTGCATAAAAGAGGGAGTTACAAAATCCTAACAATCACTTTCCAAAAACTGCACACATGTTATTTCACCTTACTCAATGACATGTGGACCATGTTTGTAAGAGAGAGGAGAGTAGGCTGCATATACCTACCATATCAATTCCCACTTTACTCACCTCTACCCACCTACCTAACTAGTCTATGACACATGGGACCTACTTTGCCTTGGAAATTGTGGCTGCACATCATTCCATGTCTTTTCTCACTCAAACCACCCATACCCACCCTTTTACTTACCCTATGACTTGTGGGACCCAGCCCCACATGTAAGGCATGAGTGGGCAGCCTATATAAGGCCTAAACCTTGGTTTCTCCTCCTTTTCCTGCTCATTTCCTCATCCAAACCTGCAGAAAACAGCAAGCAGCTCCTTCCTCACCTCTTGCCATTCTCCCCCACAAATCTCCTCCAAAACTTGAGTTTGAGTTTGTGCATGTTACACCACCTTGTAGCCAAGGTCAAGAGCTTCAAATCCATCCAAGTGGATTCTTGAGGCATCAAGTTTTGGGTGAGTGGCAATTGATTTTTCATTCCTCCATGTTCTGAAATTTTGGCCATTGTGACTCATTTCTATCTTTTCCATGGAATCCATCCTCACACTTTGAATCGGGTTGCGATGTCGTATGGAAGCTTGAGGAGGAGGTCTAGTAGCTATTGCAAGCACGAGCAAGTAAGGGCATTGTCGCCTACACGGGCTAGGAAGAGGCGAATCGTGAAGAACCAAGCATTGTGACATTTTTCATCATCCACTGCTTGAAACCAACACCCACCAAGTGCTAAAGCAACCCCATAGTGGTAAGATCCCACCCTAGTCCACCCTTTTAAGTCCTAGTGCATTGCTATGAAGTTTAAAAGCCAATAGCAAAAGCAGTAGCTTTTGAAACAGATTTTCGGCCGGACACTCGGGATTTAATCCGGATAGTCCGGGATTTAATCCGGATAGTCCGGATATGGTAGAACAGGCGGACCGAGAGGTCAGCCGGACACTCGAGGATTTAATCCGGATACTCCGGGCATTTAATCCGGATAGTCCGGGGATTTAGTCCGGATACTCCGGATATAATTCAATAAAAACTTTAGGACTTAAACTTTTGACGCAAAACTCAATTAGTATTTTCATATTGCCATTAGTACTACCCATCATGAGCATTTCATGCATCTTTTAATCATATGCACTATTTGAATCTTTGTTTGGTGTTTATGGATTTGGATTTTCTCGCTAGGTGTTGACGTTTCGGAAGGCACTCCCGAGTACGACTACGTCTACGAAGTCAAGAACGAGCAGCAAGGCACTATCTTACTCCTTGACCATGATTGCTCCTACTATTTGCAACTTACATCTTTGGAACTATTTTATCAAATGCATGTTTACTTTCAATTACAAATATGATTGGGTAGAATTCTTAGCTATTACCATGTTGTGTGTTAAACCCTTAGCATGTTCTCTCCATGTTCCATTGTCGCCCTAGGTGGTTGGTTTATTATTATGTATGGGTTAGTTCAATTGCTTAGCCATGCTTAGATCATCGTTAGAAACCGCGATAGATGGATTTAGTCCATCGGTCGCAATGATCAAGATTTATTATTACGATGATGATGTTTTTAATTGATGTTTAATGAGTAGAGATATTGGTTAAGGACCTAAGGATTAAATCTGGTGACGTCTCTTTGAGTAACTATCGTGCGATCCACACGCCGCTTGTGGGACGGTGTAACCAAGTACTTATGTATGACTAGGTTATGTAAACCATGTGCACGCGAATTCCTTGGGCTTAGTGGAGCGTCAAGGAATGATCATGGAATTCCACAGGCTTAGTGGAGTGCGGGGAATGTCCTCGAGTCCTCGAACTTTGTTGAGTTGGGGATGTCCAACAACGGGTGTACTCCTTGATCCACACACACCGAGCACTGGGCACGCGGGATCGAGGGTCACAGTCATCCGGATGGTTTAGATACACTACCATGCATACTGGAAAATGGTTTGTCACGTTTCACCTCGGCCGACACATCTAAGGAAATGTGTTAATAGCTTGGCTTACGAGTGTGACGTGTCGTGTGGGTAAAGTCGTACCTCTGCAGAGTTTAAACTATTCGAATAGCCGCGTCCATGGTTAAGGACGATCTCTTGAATTGTCAGTCACTGGGCGAGTATTAAGGTCTTGGTAAGAATGGGATGGAAGTGGGAAAAAGACATGAGTATTGGAGTACTCGTGTGTGTAGTCGAACATGAGCGATGGAACTCATGGTTCGGAGAATGCTTGAAGGCATGAGATAAATGTGATTATGATGATGTTATATTATGTATTAGAGTTTACAAAGGTTTATTAAATGCAATTCTTTTCAATCTATACATGTTTACGATTGATTCCAAATATTGCTTTATGCTGAAATTGCCATTTTGCCTTCCTTTGATGTAGCAACCACATGTAGTTAGAAACCAGCATACAACTTATATTATCGTGCGAGTACACTCTTTGTACTCAATCAGATTGTCCACTTGCTGCAGGTGAGGATGAGGCACTGCCCGGGGACTTTTACCGGGCGGATTTCGACAATTCTAACGTTTAGTCGCCGTTCTTGCCCCAGTTGGTTGCCTGAGGGTTTGGGGGCATGCCATGCTGGCCCTTTTGTTGTTTATCTTATGATTTCCGCTGCTACTTGATGTAATAACTCTAAATATGCCGTTATGGACAGCAGTCCTACTTTTGGAATGTAATAATGTTTATGCTTCCGATAATTGTGTATGTGTTGTGATGTCAACTGTTGGATGAGAATGCTCGTGTTGGCGAACTTTCCTGGGACCAACACGGGTATATTCGCGGAACGCCCGAGTTTCCCTTGATTCACTTAAGATGTGCCACGCATTCGGGTGAATCAATGGAGTCTCGGGGACGGTTCCCCACATTATTAGAGGCTATGTAAGGTTCCATAAAAATCTTAGAGAGTAATCGTACATATATATTTTTAAAGAAAATGAGGAAAGTGATGAAAGTTTCAGCTTCCTTAAGAATATTATGCCTTTGGCATATTTTTCTCACTAATTTATGGCCTACTTCTTGAATTGCTTGGATTCTAAGTGTGTTATAATGCTTCACATGATGGTGCAAAGCATGCTCTCTAATTTTTGTGACTGCATGAGCTCAAACTTTAAAACCATGCGATGTTTGTCTAATATCAAAAATAGGTTGATTTCTCCTTTGACCCAGATTTTCTGCTAACTCTCTAACAACTTCTGCCCAATTAATGGGATTAGCCATCTAAAATTTTAAAATGAGATAAGATTAGTATTAACTACTATTGCAAAATATAAATAAGGAAAATATGTATGCCTACAATATATGTATGTATGTTTGTATTCTTACGTTTACTGGTGTATGTATGTAATTAATTTGTATGTATGTATGTTTAATGATGCCATGGATGTATAATAGTGTCTTTGATGTATAATGGTGCCTTCGATATATATGATTTATATTTCACATCTGCCTTGCTTTATTTATCGTTTCATACATGCATGTTCCACGATTACCTTTGTATAGTCAGGCGATTACGCTCTATATATGCAAAACATTGATATTAGCAACTCTAACGCATGAGAAAATGGTGATTACGCCTTATATATGCAAAACATTGATATTAGCAACTCTAACGCACGACAAAATGGTCATTCAAGTTGTGTGAAGATTCATCTCATGACTTTGTTAATTTAAAATTCAAGATAAACTTGCTGCACATGGCCTCTAATTAGGGACAAGTGCCGGATGGCGCTGAGCCCTTGAACCAAAGCCCGGAGCAAAGCCCGACAAGGTTCCTCAACCTAGAACAACCCGAGGCAACAAATATACACAAGGTAATTCTTTAATAGGATGTGCTTCCCGATGAAATTCTTCACGTAGACGGGGTAATTCTCTAGCAGGGCGAAACGACTAATGAAACGGTCAAAATACAGGGTCAGATATCAGGTGCACGGAGGCAGCGTCGTGACCGAGGTCCCAGCAAGATGCGGACAGGTGAATGAAAGGTGATCGTGGAGCTTAATGTAGTCAGGGAACCAGCTATACCCGCATCATTAGTTGGACCATATCGGACAACATGCATGGTCTTGGCTAGAGATAATGTGCCCATCATCTACAAATCAAGGACACACCATGGTGATTACCCGTCGTATGTTTCCGATGACATCAAGGAAACATTGTAGACAGAGTTGACAGCCAAGTTTCAGTTTCCCAAGATCAGTTGGAGCTTGCTAAGAAACGTGTACTAACCGTCATAGGATCCGCATGGAAGAATTGGAAGACAAAGCTGAATAAGGAGTATGTCAAGAAGGATCAAATGTCATATTTTAATAGATACCCGAGGTTAGAGCAATTTTAGAATGAATTCATGCAGTATAAGAATTCTAATGAAGCTCAGGCTATCAGCCAATAGAACAAGGCAAATTTAGACAAGAACATTTACCCCCATATGCTAGGCACCGGTGGCTATGTGAGGAAAGTACCCAAGTGGGATGCACAGGAAGAAAAGCTAACTCGTAGTGGAGTTATTACTACAACGTCCGAGATGGCCCCAAGATCAAAGTATTGACTGCTTGTGAGGGGAACTACTTTGTCGGATGATGGTAGCTTAAGCTTTAGAAGCAAGAAAGATGAGGAAATCTCGAAGAAGATCACAGATGCCCACTCCTAAGTAACTCAGGGCTCCTTCCAGCCAAGAAGGGAGAACGATGATCTAACATGTGTCTTGGGTAATAAACAGCACCTGGTCGCACTAGAGGGTTCAGCTTGGTGCCCTGGAAAGCAGTGTTCCTAGTGGATGCGAAAATTTATAGGTGTCCAAAGAAATCCAGATAAGAACAGTTGGATGCACGTGTACAAGAAATAGAAGACTGGATGCACAAAAGGGAAATCGAATTAGAAGAAAAGATGCAAATGATGCAAGAAATGCTAGAACACGTCCTTAGCGAACGTCAGTCATACGACGTTGGCCACCAGCTCCAGAGTCCCGCCGGTGCTCGTAAAAGCAGCCAAGCATTTGCAGGCCCTCCTGAAGAGGACTCAGCCTGAAGTTTTCCTACGGACAAAATCGTAGAGCTGACACAATGCAGTCTGCACCTACCTGTAGCGAACATTACCATCAAGGTGGCTGAAGGGGTGGCTTGGCCATGCATCGAGGGGAAGATGTTGCGTAACCACCCAATTCGTCAGAGATACACCAGAGTATCAGTGGATAGTGTGGTTGACAGATACCGCAAAGTTGAGGTTGAGATCCTGAGCAAGGAGGGGAAAAATAATCTTGGACAAAGCCTAGGCAGATTCATCGCATGGCGCAAGTGCTACATAAAGTTTGTCTTAGATGATGACGATGATCATAATAATGATGACGAGACGGACTCTCCACCCAGAAAAAGTCCTCCTCCTCCAGCGTCACCCAAAAAAGGTCCTTCTCCTATTCTAGCACCACAAAACAGTAATCAAATAGCACCGTGATCTCCAAATTCTACACGGTCAGAGGGGAAAGTTCATCATCTGTGAAGCCAGTCCAATCTCATAAGAAACAAGCGTATGACCTGACCGAAGAAGAAACTAGAAAGGAAGTAAACGCTAGCGTAACAACTCACTTCAAAAAGACGCCACCACTTGATAAGGTTGTAATCGAAGCTACTAAATGGGATTTCTTCATGGGCTTAGCGATGGTTAAAAAGACAGGACAGGCAACTAAATCTCCTCAACTTAGCCAATGATCAGACTGTGAGCGCATCTCTAGGAAGAAATCTAAGGAAATGGTAATAAAGGAGCTGTTGCTGGAGACCAAGGGGGTGCTGAAGGGCAGGAGCCTCCTCTAAGGTGGCCATTCGTTAACAGGGAAGCTTTGGTGGATCCAAATGAGGAGCCCAGACTAACAACACAGTTAAGGCGTCTACATTAATGGTACCACCAGTATGTCCAAGATACAAAGAATGATGCGTTCCCCGTCAAATACAAAGATATCGATTTTCACAACATGGACGGCATTTTCTGGGTAGAACACAAAGAAATATACTAGTTGTACCAACGAGACGCCCTGGACTTGTCTATATTAAGAATGTGGACTCTGTAAGTCTCTTATATAATTCATACTGTACATTCATGTACCCTCAAACTGAGGGTCTGACTTCTTTTTTATGTAGAATGGAGGCAATGACACTCAGAGCAGACATAAATGAAAGGGTAGGTTTTCTTGACCCGGGCCTTGTCAACTGCAAATTTATTCTAGATCCAAACACGATAAAAGATATTGAGGAGTATGTACTCAAGACGCTGCTAAAGCTACAAGACAAGACCTACGTACTTTTTCTCTACAACTTTCAGTACGTGTTTCCCTACCTACTAGTCTCGCACATTTGATGCGTAACACTATGTGACGACTAATTGGCTTCTGCAGCTTTCACTGGATCCACCTCATCATCATGTTAGAGGAAAGCAACATCACTATCTTGGACTCAATGAGGAGACCGATAGACGATTACAAAGAAGTAATAGAGTTACTAGACAAGTAAACTCAGTCATTGTGTTATTTCTCCAGTAATCTTCCATTCCACTGTACCTAATTAAGTTTAATGACTATTCAAAACCATGTATAGGGTGTACGCAAAAAACCACAAGAAGAACCAGCGGTGTCATCCATTCATGAAGAAATTCAGAATAAAAACCGATTTTCTGTGCCTAAGATAGCCCCAAGGGAACAATTTATGTGGATACTACGTAATGACGCATATGCACGTGTTCGTCACTGACAGTACGGACTAGAACGGCGAGATGGTATATCATTACATGTTGACGCCTACTTTTCTTCATAAAGACGATGACACTAATTAATGCTTCAATTTCTCCCATGACAGCGCATGAAGCTGGGAACCAGTAGCTTGCTCGATAACGAAATTGAAACCCTTCAAGAGCAGATAACTGGGTTCATCGTTCGAGAAGTTATCAACCCAAAGGATGAGTTTCACGAGCGTGTGTAGCTTAAGTGAGATGTGAACGATTGTGGATGAACAATGTAATAATTAAATATTATGATGCTTCAATGTATTTGAATTACGCTTTACCGATATTTCGTTAATATTATGCATAATATATACCTTACATAATACATCTACTGTACAATATATATGCTACAACATTACTGTCGACGATCGGGATCGCCTGACCACAAATGTGAAACGGGGTTAGTGAAAACAAGGGACCCAAATCGAGCTCTGCTCAATGGAGGAACAGGTCGGCTGTGATGTTAGTCGGGGGAAGACGAAAGAGAGCGTGACACAACGGGTTATACTGGTTCGAGCCCCTGTGAGGGTAATAGCTCTACTCCAGTCTTGCCCTGAGGTGGAGAACTTCACTATTCTTGCGTACAGAGGTGGTTTACAGCTCGAGCTTGAGCGTATCGGCTATGGCTATTCTCCTATTGCTTGTGCGTTGATGTCATGTGTTTGGATTGCTTGTCGATGTCCCCAGAGTTCACACGCTTCGTGGAGTCTTATACCTCTCCGGTAGTTACGAAAAATGACCGGAGAGATTCCCGGAGTAGTGGCCTCATGCGCATTGAAGGTGGGTTGTAACCGTCCGCAATTGCCGCCCACGTCTGCCTTAACTCCAGCATTCAAGGTCTTTGGCAACCGTCGAGTAAACGAACGTCCTGAAACTCGGGCTAAACTACCTCGAGCAAGAGCTATCTCCACGCCTCTCAAGCTCGAGGTCGTGCGGGGCCGCGTAGCCTAAGTAATGGTCAAAGATATTGCTGCCTAACCCCGAACTAGGGGTCCTGTTGACCACGCTTTGACTTGTCGAAGATTTCTCAGTCCCCGTCAGCTAGCTCCCGAGGCTCTAGGTCGTGCGGGACACTTGAACGACCTCGAGCCTCACGACGCAGACGCAGGGGACAGCATCCTGGTCGCCTCGAGCTCTTGGTCGAAGTCGGGCGGAGACCACGAAAAGGCTTTAGCTTCGTTACACCTGGCACCCCTTGGACTTCAGAATTTTGGTACGGACATAATCGAACAGCGGCACCACCTGCAACGCCTCGATCCCGCCGCCCGGTCCTTAATTGCACCTGACGAATCGCCGTCAGCACGCCTTTTGAATTGCCTTAGTCTTAAAATGGCAATGATCTGGGCTTATAAACCCAAGCCATCAGCGACCTTTGGGAAGCTCTCGACCTTCCTGCACTCTTCGTCTCCCAGCCTTCTGCTCAAACCATCTCTTCCTTCCTCGACTGTCATGGCCAAGCTTGGAAAAAGTTCCCTGTCAATGACGAGAATGAGGGAGCTTGAAGGCCTGGGATTGCTAGACCTAGCGACGTGGCGGCTGCTTAGGGTGGAGAGACAGAGCCACGACCACGGACTGACGAGCTCGTCTGTCATGCAAGCATTACGCTCTTTGCCCTGTGAACGCCGGAGAGCGACTTCATGGCGGCGGTCCTCGCCCAATGTGAGATTGAGCTCATCAATCTGGTGCCCAACTCTATCCTCCTTCTTTCCATCTTCTCTCATCTGTGCGAGGAGTTCCTCGGGATCCTTCCCACCCCTTCTCTTTTCTTCCGCTTCTTCTCCTTGTTCCGCACCGGGAAGGACCCCGTGGTCGGTTGCTTCTACTTCCGGCTGAGGGCAGGGCTTCCTTGGTCCTTCTCCCAAATCTGCTCTCGAGACTCCCTCGGTCCGTGGACCAAGCGGTGGTTCTATCTGAAGAGGGGTGAAGACAGCGCGCTAGCGTACAATGGGACCCCCATCACTGAGAAGTAGACCCCGGAGGCAGACGACCTGGAGATCGACTAGGAAGCCATCACTGTCATCCATATCTGCGCCACGCGTGGCCTCACCGGGCAGGCCATTGCCAACGATTTCCTAAGGAGCCGAGTATTCCCTCTGTAGAAGAGGATACACCCGTTCTTCGAGATCAAAGGCCGTGACAACCCGACTCGTGAGGGCACAACTGGTAGGTTTGCCTGCTCTGGAGTTTGCTTGAGTTTGATCTTGGGGTTTCCTTAATGACTTTGCTCTCCCAGCAGCGCCGAAGGAATCCTGGATCGCGGCTAGGATGAACGAGATGTTCGGGAAGGTGGCGCATGATTACGCCATCGATGACCCTATCTCGAAGAACGTGCTGCGCTGGAAAGCCGAGGTAAGCGACCTTGGATCAGGTCTTAACCCGCGAATGCCTTGGGCCTTCCTTGATCTTTAGATGCGCGTGCAGGACAATCAAAAGTTGTCTGAAACGGCGAAGAGGATACTTCCACTGCCCGGGGCGAACAAGGGAAAGAAAGCGGGAAAAAGGCCACCCCAAGACAGAGCAAGCGACCGGGAGCCGAAGAAGCAGCATGTTGAGTGGGGCGACCGTGCAGTGGTAAGCTTCCTCATGGTCGAGCCCTCGAGCTCTTGCTCGCGTCCCTTCGCTTTCTAACATATCTTTCTCCTCGCAGCAACAAAGCGCAGAGGCGCCACCAGACTTCGGGTCCTCGAGGCGACCCAAGGGCCCGACCACAGGCCCTAGGTCCCTGCGGCGGGAGACACAGAGTTCTGCATGAGCTCGAAGGTCCCAAGCTCGAGGCACCCAAAGAAGGATGCCTCCTCACCCTCAAAGCGCCAAGGGCCTCACTACTGCTGAAGCGAGGTGCCGACTTCGAGTATTCCATCGGCTCTTCATTCGCACAGCTTTGCTCTCTATCTTTTAGCTTAGTAGCCTTTCTTTATCATGAGACCTTGGCGCTCGAGCTCAACACTTGCCCATCTTGACAATGGTGTTGTCGAGTAGTCTGAGTCGAGGAGGAAGAAGAAACCTCCTACGTCTTTGGCGCCTCTAGCCCTCGGAACCGGGATGCACCCTTCAAGCCCTGGTGGACCTTGGTTGGCGAAGTTCGACCAAGGGTCGATGACTGTCGAGGCGAGGTCTTGCCCGGCGATGAGGACAACACCGCCGACACCATGGGCGCCGAGGGGCAGCCAACCCGCCCGAGGCAGCTGCAGAAGAAGGCGCCTGGGATGCCTCAACCACGGCCGCTGAGACCACCCAAGCCACACCTGCCGAGGTTGCCTCGATCGTCGAGGTCGGGACGCCCCCGACCGTCGAGGCCGATCATGCCTTGGTTGGAGCGAGCACGGAAGGTCGTGCTGAGGACCCGGCCAAGACCTCCACAGGGCAGGGGACAAAAGACGCCTTGACCGCAGAGGACGAGGCCAACGCAGATGCCGGGACCGAGCTCGGGGGCAGGATGAGCCCCCCTGGGGAGGCAGCCCGAAGCGAGGTCGGCCCCAACGGAGTGCCCGAAGGTCCTTACCCAAGCAACCCAGTGGTGGCAGAGGACAACACCGCATCAGGGCCGTCGGGTAGCAGATCTGTTCAGTATACTCGCGCAAACTTCGAGGGCCGACTCAGCTAGGTACAAAGCCTCCTCATGCCCTTGTCGAACTTCAGCCCGAGTATCCTTTTCTTCCTTCTCCTGACAAGCACTATGTTAATCTTTCGTACCTCGCAGGCAATCGGCTCCGTCGCCCAAGGGCTGCAAGGTCTCCAGACGCACGCCGACGCGCTGAAGATCTTTCTTGACGTGGTGGAGGAGCGGGAGGCGCAGCGCTTCAAGCTCATAGAGACCTTGGAGGTCGAGCAAGAGGAGGCTGCACAAAAGGCAGTAGCCCACTCTAGTGAGATCGCCGGCCTCCACCAGGCGATGAAGGCGCTCGAGGCCACGCACGCATCCGAGCTCCAACGGGCCATTACCACCGAGCGTGACCATGCACATAAGGCCGTAGAAGAGGAGCGTATGCGATCGGCCAAGGCGCTCGACACCGAGCAAGCTAAAATGGAGGAGCTGAAGAAGGCCGCCGCAGACCAAGCAGCTGCCCCGACGAAGGCCTCCCTCGAGGAGAAACTGGGAAGGGCGAGCAAGGCGACGAAGAGCGCCATGGCCCAACTTCAAGATGAGCAACGACGCCTCCACCGAAGCCCTTCGACTCCAAGGCGAGCTGTCGACCTTAAGGGCTAGGGACGTCGAGCTCGAGCAAGAGAAGCTCGCTCACGAGATGGCTGACCTGTAGATAGGATTAGACCTTCTTGCCTGTAAATAGGACTTCTTGTAAAACAAAAGACTAATGGAACGACATCATTTTGGCAGAAAGAGCTAGTGTCTTTGTTTGCTTAAGAGTTTTTTTATCAAGAGATTTTTGTTTTTTAGTCGTGCACTTAGCCTTTTTGCCTGTAGTATATCCTCGTCCAGCCCCCGTTGGGACCAAGGTCGAGCAACGTCGGCCTTGGGCGCAAGGTTAGAAACCTGCAAAAACCACGACCTGCAAGATCGAGAAGAAATCCACAGGGAACACAACACAGGCATACGAGGAAGAACTCAGGGTCGAAAGTGTTAGAGTCGTTTCTAGGTCAGACTTTCGAATCCTGACCATGACTTGTGCTTTGCTTGGTGGTCCCAACTGTGGGCTTTGGTGCGAACCCTGTCGCAGGGGGAGCTGGGATGCGAAGAGATTCGGCTTACAAGTAGCTCGACCACTGGGGGTGAATTTTAAGCTAGCAACGTTTGGACCAAGAGCAACTGTGCTTGTACGCAGGTCAGATTCGAAGAGGTCTCGAACTCAAGTCAACACGAAGTATGGAACGAAGGAAGGGCGCAAAGACCAACATAACAATTGAATAACAGTTTTATTGAAATTTGAGCTAAAGGCGTTACACATAAAATTTTCGAAGCTGGTCAATGTTCCATGAGCTAGAGAGCTCTCTACCATTAGGCATCGCTAGCCGGTAAGCCCCCATGCGATCTATTGAAACAACTCTATAGGGGCCCTCCCACCGTGGGGATAACTTGTTTGTGTTGGACGAGCCCTGAATTCGTCTTAGGGCTAGGTCCCCAACAAGGAGCTCCTTAGGTCGTACCGATCGAGACGCATGTCTGCGAAGAGCTTGCAGGTAGTGCGTTGATCGTAGAGTGCACGATATCTTACTTCTTCTGCCAGCGTAAGGTCAAGAGACCGTTCTCGCTCGAAGTCGACCTAGTCGACCAAGCTGACCCTAGTAGAGCCCAGCGTGACCTCTGGAGGCAGGACGGCTTCAGTACCGAATACAAGCCAGAAGGGAGTGGAACCCGTTGCTCGGCTGACTGTGGTACAAATAGACCATAAGACGGTGGGAAGTTCGTCCACCCAGGTCTGGCCATGTCGTTCGAGCTCATCTGATACTCATTTCTTGATGCCTTGAACGATCTGTCCGTTGGCATGCTCTGCTGCTCCATTGCTTTGCAGATGGGCCACTGAAGCATAGCATACTTTGTTATCAATGTCTTCGCAATATTCCTGGAATAGTTCACTGGTAAATTGTGTTCCATTATCAGTGATAATCTTGCATGGAACCCCATACCTGGTGACCATGAACAAGTGGGAAAACCTACGCCACTCGGTTTGTGATGGTGAGACAGTTAAACCGATCCACTTGGTAAAAGTATCAATGGCGATGAACAAGACTTTCTTACCCCCAACTGCTTGAGGGAACGGGCCGAGGATGTCCAGCCCCCATGTCGAGAAGGGCCAAGAGAGCGGGATGGTCTGAAGTGCGTAGGCGGGTTGATGCGACTTCAAGCATGGAACCGGCGGGCTCAGCAGTCTGAGCGATGTCGCGAGCATCCCGGGAAGCCTGTTGGCGAGAGAACCCCATGCGGAAGGCCTTTCCGACCATTGTCCTGAAAGAAGAATGCGCTCCACAGAGACCCGAGTGGATGTCGTTCAGCAGGTACTTACCCTCTTCCGTGGTGATGCACCTTGTCAGGATTCTAGAGACATTCCGCCCGTCTGATTTCTTTGTCAACGAGCTTATACGAACTCGCCTGGCAGCAGATCCTACTCCTCTCGGCGGGGTCGGACGGAAGCTCACCTCGCGCAAAAAAATTGCGAATTGGTTCAGCCCATGAAGGAATACCTTCAATAATGGCAACTGAGACCTCTTGGTCGGAACTTGAAGGCGCCGCCAAGGTCTCCAAAATGACATCTGAAGGAACTTCGTCGTCGGATGAGCCAAGCTTGGAGAGGAAATCAGCAGTGGAGTTGTCCTTCCTGGGCACGTGCCTGAGCTCCAGATTCTGAAACCACTTCTCCATTTTACGTACCTCGGTGAGGTATTTGTCCATCGAGTCTCCTAAGCATTGGTAGTGTTTGTTGAATTGATTGACAACGAGCTAGGAGTCGCCCTTGATAATCAACCGGCGCACGCCCAGCGCCTTGCAAGCTCAAAGACCCACTAGGAGAACTTCGTACTCGGGACCGGGACCCTGAGCGGTGACTTCGGTGCTGCGGAGGTATGACCTCTGTCGCAGCCCTATCGAGCTCGTCAGCTAGAGCTCGGCCGAAGAGTTCCGACCTCACTCGATCAGGGTCAGACATGACCCGGGCGATAGCCCTGAGGTGCTCGCCCGAAGGGGGAAGCCTGAGATGACCGGACGAGGTGCCAACCTTCTCTTGGGCCTCTCGCCGGAGGGTAGTTATAGCTTGGTTGATGGCAACTTGAACCATCCAGCGAGCATCCTCAGGGGTCTTTGGGTCGCGATCATCCGCCCCCGTGCTCACGCCAAGGCTATCCGCCATGAGGACAAGTTGCTCGCGTAGTGGCGGTGAGGGCGAAAACAGGGACATGGAGTCATCACGCTCGGGTTCTGTGCCCGAGCCCACACTCGACGAACGTCCTTCAATGGAGTGCGCCTTGCTCCTGAGGTCTTGGTGTTGTTCCTTCGAATGAGCGAAGCTATCGGGCCCCATGGTGGGTGCCAGCTGTCGATGATCGGGATCGCCTGACCACAAATGTGAAACGGGGTTAGTGAAAACAGGGGACCCAAATCGAGCTCCGCTCAATGGAGGAACAGGTCGGCTGCGATGTTGGTCGGGGGAAGACGAAAGAGAGCGTGACACAACGGGTTATACTGGTTTGAGCCCATGTGAGGGTAATAGCTCTACTCCAATCTTGCCCTGAGGCGGAGAACTTCACTATTCTTGCGTACAGAGGTGGTTTACAGCTCGAGCTTGAGCGTATCGACTATGGCTATTCTCCTATTGCTTGTGCGTTAATGTCGTGTGTTTGGATTGCTTGTCGATGTCCCATGAGTTCGCACGCTTCGTGGAGTCTTATACCTTTCCCAGCCGTTACCAGAAACGGCCTGGAGAGATTCCCAGAGTAGTGGCCTCATGCGCATTGAAGGTGGGCTGTAATCGTCCGCAATTGCCGCCCACGTCTGCCTTAACTCCAGCATTCAAGGTCTTTAGCAACCGTCGAGTAAACGCACGTCCTGGAACTCGGGCTAAACTACCTTGAGCAAGAGCTGTTTCCACGCCTCTCAAGCTCGAGGTCGTGCGGGTCCGCGTAGCCCAGGTAATGGTCGAAGATACTACTGCCTAACCCCGAACTAGGGGTCCTGTTGACCACGCTTTGACTTGTCGAAAATTTCTCAGTCCCCGTCAATTACGTAATACATATACTGCAAAAAATATATATAAAAAGGTTTAAAAAACCCATCACTGCTAGTTTTGGAGGAAGATAGGGCAGTGATTAGGAGTTATCACTGCCGGTTGCCGTGGGAATGTGGCAGTGATAACTACGTATCACTACCGGTTATTGATGAAAATGTGGCAGTGATTATTACTTATCACTGTTGGTTGTGAAAGATAACTGACAGTGATAATTGTTATCACTGCCAGTTTATATCTGACAGTGATAGTCCTCGACTATCACTGCGACTTAGGTAGTGCCGGGTCCACATGCGGCAGTGATGCCGATGTGGACTCGGCAGTAAAGACGTATTCTGTAGCGATGATATATCTGAATTCATTTCTGAAATGGATGTGATATGCAGTAATCTATACGTAATCTGCTTGTGTTGTGATGTAATCCGAGTTGATTGCTGAAATGGATGTAATGCTTATGATGATGTGTAATCTGCTATTTTTCAAAGGGCATATCTAGCATTTTCTGAGGCTAGACAATAAACAAAAAAAGATCTATCTGTAAGAAAACTTATCACAAACAATTTCTAATTAGATTATCTCTATAATATCATATCATCACAGATGGTTTTTAATTAAAACCGTTTGTAATGTTACTATATCATAGACAGTCCTAATTAAAAACCGTTTGTGATGTATATCTATGATGTACCATAACATCACTGACACTTGATTACAAACTATTCGAAAAATCATCTGTGATGAACTTTTCTGTAGTAGTGTTTGATGACTCAAACTTCCTACTTTAATTAAGTAAAAGAATATACTAGAAATTTTCTTACGCTTAAAGATGAATATATGTCATATACCTAAATTATAAATAGATACCTATCGATTATTGTAGTGCAGACGGTAAAAGCAATTATCATGTATGGTGAGGCGATGTCACCGGGTAGCAGCGGCGACAAAGACGTCACGTGTTAGTTAGTTGCACCGCTCAAATATCTTCCACGTGCACAACTACCTTAATAAAACCCCGCATCGACATACTCACATGCGGTTGCATTTTATAAATCTCAATCACGAGGCGCACGATTTTCTACTAATAAATCTCAATCACCGCAGGTCGCACGCCTGGCGAGGCATACATCCAACAATGGCGGGTGGAGGCGGCAAGCGGCATTCACGTGGTGATGTTCCTTCCTCGCTTTCGGGCATCATCCCGTTAAATGCGACAGCTCGCGCAAGCTCGTCGCGGCCGGCGGTGGTGGGTCGCGGTCACGTTCTGTTGGCGCGACAAGCGTGCCCGCATCCGAGCCATCTTTGGAATCGGTGCCGGAAAAGGTGGTGGTCGCGCCGCTGCAGCTTCCCGCGTCGTGCGGCCTCCGCGGTGGCCGTAAGCACGGCGGAGGTCTCGGCGGATGGCGCAGAGTCGCTCAAGATCGCCGTCGATGGCACCGAGCGCGGTAGCCGCTCTTTCGCGAGCACCGCCGACGCCGTCTTTGTTCGACTTCGCCACCCGTGGGTCCCGCGTCGCCGCGCGCTTCGGCGTTAAGACGCCCACGTCTTCGCCGCCGTCTCGGCGCCTACCTCACCGTCCTGCCTGCTGCCTCCACGGCTCCGCCCGTCGTCCACGACCTCAAGTAAACGCGGCGGGATTCCCGCCGTCTTCCCCTCGCCACCGTGCCGGCCTACCGAGGCCGCCGACCGCCTATGTGTTCACGGCTTCCACGGCAAGCCGTGCGTGTCTGATCAGCGTCGTCGCCGCGGCATCGAAGACGCCGGCGGCATTGTCATGAAGACTGCGCGGAGATGGAGGGTCCCTACATCAACTACCTCATTGCTCGGTTCGCCGCAAGAGAATCTTCCTTGCCGGTCGTCGTGCCGGATCCACCGCAGGGGAGCTCGATAGCGGTGGGCCAGCCAGCTCTCCTCCTTCCCTAACTGTATTTGTCATCTTCGCCTCCTTCGGCGGCGAGGCGTTCTCGACGCCCGCCTTTGCGACGGAGCTTCTCCTCGGCCTAGAGGCAACAAACCGGCCGTTCCTCGGTGTGCTCAACTTCCCCAAGGGCACGGATGCGGCGGAGCTCAAGCGATTGCGCCATTAGGATTCGAGGAGAGGGTCAGCGGGAGAGGGGTGGTGCACACGGGTGGGTGCAGCAAAGAGCACATCTGCGGCTTGCCGGGCGTGGGGTGCTTCTGAACCACGCGAGGCTCGGCTCCATCGTAGAGGGCCTCGTCGCCCATTGCGAGCTCGTCTGCTTTGCCGATGAAGAAGCGACCAATACCTCAACGCCGCCTTTGTTGTGCGAGAGCTCCACGTCGGGTGGAGGTCGACGGCGGCGACGACGGGTCGTTAGGCCGAGGCGCCGACCGCGCGCCGTGGCGGCAGCAGTGGCGGGCGGAGGTGATGGGGAGGAGGAAGTGGAGGGAGTTCTTCATGGACGACTCTGTCGTGAAGAGGTTTGCAGATGAATTAAATCGAGGATCTCAAACACTAGTTAGGGCTGAAATGTCGGTGATTGTTTACTCTAATCTTGTTGCACTTTTGGATATCTCTTGTCACGTATTCATATTTGGTATGTAAATACTCCGTTCCTGCATATTTTAAGTAGTGCATAATTAGGGAAGTCAAGTTTGGTTGTCAAAATTGTGTGCATGAGCTATATTTAAGTAGCTATCATTGTTGAGAGAAGAATGTGAAAAACACTAAAAAGATGCGATCTATTAGCGTCACAAATTACTTAGTTTGGTGTGTTTGTTTCTCGTCTCCAACTCCGACAGATCACACCTTTGTGTGTGTTCACGCGATAGAGAATACTGAGTGGGGACTGGGCACGACATTTGGTATCGAGTCGAGTCATGTCGGAGGACATGAATCGAAGTCTCGCCACCCGCAAGGATCACAGAACCCGAGGCGTCTCATACTCTCATCGAGAAGAGACGCAGAGCACGGGTGATTTTGTACAGGATGCCATCAAGATTGCCAACATGGGGCATGAGCGTGCACGGGCAAGCTGCGGATGTAGATGAAGAACTTCGAGGATCTCAAGATCGGTGGTGTGGTGATCACACTCGTCGGCGGTGTCCTTGCACTAGGAGAGAACCTAAATGAGATAGCCATCATGCACAAGTTTACGCAAGCCTGACTTACCAAGTACATGCGACTCATGACATCCCTTGAGCAATGCGTGGATCTCGAGGATCTTGACGATAGATGACTTCATTGAGTAGTTCAAGGCATACAACGAGCACATCACTGTCATTCAGAAATCCACAAGATGGGTTGCACTTGATGCTCTCCCACTCATAGTGGGAGAACTTTCGAACCAGCAAAGGCTACGAGGGCAATAATACGGTCCAAAACCCAGCGGTGACCACAGTGGATGCCGTGGTAGGATGGGCGCATAGGGTGGGCACAGACGCGGGCTTTGGCGATGCTGGTAAGGGTGATTAGAAGTAGTTTCATGTGTCACAACTGTTGCAAGAAAGGACATTTAGGGTGTGTTTGGTAGGGATTCAGTTTCTCCAGATTCGTGAATCTGGTGAAGTTGAAAATTCTAGCTTCACCAGATTCGTGAAGCTGAAGCTGTGAGTACATTAAGAGTATTTAGATAGATCATCTTGTTTACATTTTAGACCAAAAATATAAACTTAATTCACTTTATTTTAGCCTAAAAGTTTCAGATTTCGGAGAATTTGAATCTGAGCTCTACCAAATGTGCCCTTAGCCAATGAGTGTATAAGTCAAAGAAGGAGAAGGCCCTTGTCACTAAAAGAGATGATGTCGGTGGCATAGTTCAAGGTACAGATGTGTGAGCCAACACAAGCTAATTAGGGGTTGAAGGTGAAGCCTTACTCGATTGAGGAGAATGTCCAAGCTGCAAGTCTCGACACCGAGAGGTATGATAGTGATATTTGGTACCTAGATATTGGTGCTAGCAATCACATGACGAGGGGAGCGATGAGAAGTTCTACGACCTCGACCCATTTGTCAAGGGAAAGTGAAGTTTGGTGATGATTACTATATTGAGGCGTAGGGACAATCTTGTTCCAATGCCAAATCTCTGAGCATCGCACCCTATCCAACGTCTACTACATCTGTCCCTAAAGAGCAAGCATCATCGGTCTAGGGTAGCTCGTGATCTACAACCATGAGGAAGTTTGTGAGAACACTCCTTTTGGCATGGAATACCAAGAAGGGTTCCATGTCGCATACAACACTAATCCCCATGATCGTGGCTAAATAACGCACATTTATAATATTGATAATACATCCATACACAATATATTACGTATGATAGCGGAATACACAATATATTACATATGATAGCGAAAGCTATTTATACAATAGTCTTACAAATCAAAACAAACTGCAACGGAAATATATAATTTTATAGTATGCCTTTACCCAAAATACCATAGGCAACTTACAAGGTAAGACTATAAAAAACTCGTTGTTATAATCCCCATTGTCCTACTTCTCCCCATAGCAAGGCGTACACTATTGTATTAGTATGCATTTCACCCACACCTTTGTGTGGACAACCCTACGAGCAATATGTCTCAAAAAGCGCGTACTACTCCATCCTTCTAATGAGTAAAGTTAAATCTAAGTAACTTAATAGGTTAAGGCCATCCTATACTAGCATATGTGGTTGCACTTGTTGTTCTTAGATTATACAACATGTAGTTCGGTCCTTAATCTGACTAGAGCGATAAATCTCTCCCTATCTAAGTGCAAATCCCATGTACATCCAGCTATTGCCAATAATCGCTCGTGTTAAATCATAGTTTTATTTTTATTTTTACCAAAATATCAACAACCTTTAATCATATCCAACCTTTTTAATCATATCCAACCTTTTTAACTTGTAAATAACATGACCTGATCATTCCATATTCCATTACTAAATGAAGGAATGAGATGGCGATCAGAGGGGGTGAATGATTCCAAATAAAATTTTCCCACTCAAAATTGTTTACCCAAGCCCTCAAAGAAAATACTCAAAGGGAGTAAATGAGAAGGAGCGGTAGCACCGAGCTCAAGAATAGCAGTAAGTATAGACTCTGAAAACAACACGACTCAAAAGTAAAGTTTGAGGAATCTTTTGATCAGCTAGAAAAAAACTCACGAAACTTGGTAGAGGTACTCCTAAGGATGTTAGAAACTTATTCCAACCTTCAATCGCAAGGATTGATGTCAAAGTTCTAACCTTTTTCACTTTGAAGGAAGAACACACCAAATTTGAGCAAAATCCAAGAACTTGATCTCAGACTTGCTCGTGTGCTTTTGATGATCAAGATGATTTTGGGTAACCTCCCACACGTCCCAGCAAGCATGAACACAAGTCAAAAACTCCACAAACACAAGATCGGTTTCTTGCAAAAAAATGCATGGATTGCCTAGATGATTAGGATATGATCTAAAATAAGATTCATCCAATAATCAACATCTTTGGCATAAGAAGCCCATTCCTTGTCTTCTAGGTTTGCACCAACTCTATCTCCGATCATTTTTGGCGATCCTTGGCCGTTTGCACCTCTGACGCACCTCGCCTAGTCCCGATCATCCTCCGCCTCGCCATGATCTAGCACCATCGTCTTGCAACCATCAAAAATAAGGAAAACACATAATATAGTATTGCCCAAAATGATATGCAAAAAATATCACATAAATTCAAAATGCATATCCCAAGGACACCGAGTAACTCTGCTTAGAGTCGAGTCGATGAGTCGATGAATCGACTTGATGAGTCGACATCGAGTAACTTGTGGCTAACCCAAGGACTTGAGATGGGCTGATGGTAAGGTGCTCGACTTAGTAACATCCCTACTCGATACTTAGTGATTCCCAATCAACTCGAAATATTTGAGCAATAGCCGAGGGGGCATTACTCGACCAAACTAGAACTTGGCAGTAATTGGCCAAGCGCTTGAATGAACCCTCCGCTCGACCCGGCAACATTCCTACTCGATACTTAGTTATTCCCAATATACTCAAATCATTTTATCACAAGCCGGTGGGGCATTACTTGACCAAGCCAGAACTTGGCACTAGTCGACCAAGCCAGAACTTGGTAGTCTCAACTAAAATTTCTTCAAATTAAAAATCTAATTTAAATCAAAATCAAACTAGAGCATGATAAGCTCAAATTTTGTCAAATACTCGTCACCAACATAGATAGACCTCTACATGGTCTTTCACTAAAGCATGGCTAACCATAACTAATAGGTAATTACATATGTCGGCGTATTTCGTCGGACAGGACCCCATCAACGAACAGGGGGTCCCCCGAGGATGGAAGTTAAGGTCCGGTAGAGGGCGTCTTCGCAGTTGGAAACCCTAATAACTCTCGCGCGAGGGATTTTGGGGATCAACAGATCAAAGAACACAGCGATGTACCCAGGTTCAGGCCCCCTGGAGCGGGTAACAACCCTACATCCTGCTAGCTTTATTGATGAAGTATGGAGGCGATTACAATGCTTCTTTTAGTTTGTTCTGTTCTTTTTTCGCTAAGTCTTTCGACTGATCGACCCCCTTTTCCATGCACCAGAGCTCCCTTATATAGAGTAGACCGGCTCGGGCAAGTAGGAAGGTGACATCATACTGATCTATGACTCATTAATTACACCCATCACTGTGGTCTTATCATACTGACCCATGACTCATTTATTACACCCATCGCTGTAGCCTTGTCCTTCAAGCCCCATTTAATGTCGCTGTGTGGCTTCGCCCGGTCCACCCAGGATGTGACATTCCTATGACGGGTTAGGTATTAGGCGTCGGAGGATGAAATTTGTCGTCGTGTCGATCGTAGAATTCCTCGCAATCAATGGGCACGACCGCGTGTCGAAGGAAGAGACTTCGGTGAAGCCTTCTTCTCATTCTTTTGTGTGCTGCGTGGCCCGGCTAGAGGGCTGCGCCCGCCTACATGCCGAGCCGCCCGTGAATAGCCGGCGAGAGGGCATGGTCGCCGCACTTTACTGCCGCCAAGGTGGCTGACGCCACCGAGCGAAGCGATCGCACTTTGCTCGCTAGGCCGCTATGGCGGCCGACTTGGCAGTAGAACTGATCGCCCACTCGCGCCAGCCGCAAGGAGGCCGACACCTAGCGGTAGGGAACTGATCGCCCTTTGCTGCCAGCCGCCTAGGAGGCCGGCGCTGGCGAGTAGGGCTGATCGCCCACTGCTCGCCGAGTCGCCTATAGGGTCGGCGCCCGGTGAGCGGGCTGATCGCCCACCTTCGCCGGGGCGCCAAGGAGGCCGACACACTGGGAGTAGGGCTGATCGCCCTTTGCTGCCGAGCCACCTAGGAAGGCGGCTCGTGGCGGGGCTTGATCGTCCACTGCCGCCCGAGTCGCCACGGAGGTCGACACCCGTGGCGGGGGCTGATTGCGCCGCCACTGCCGAGCCACCTAGGAAAGCCGACACGTGCGAGCGAGCTGATCGCCCACCTACTCACTAGGCCGCCACTTGGACCGCTTCGCCCGTGAGTGGGGCTGATGCCCGCCTTCGCGCGAGCCGCCACGTGGGCAGCGCCCACCGAAGGCGTGATCGCCCTTGCTTTCGCCGAGCCGCCACATGGTCTTACTTATCTGCAGCGGAGAGGGTATCCTAGCGTAAAGTACGCCGACAACATAAACCCAAGATGACATTATATGTTGTCTAACTTTATCGTAGGGTTATTAAGGTTGACAATTCAATATTTATTAGGGAAGTTCCATGAGATAAAGTTATAGTTACCAGTACCACAATATAGCCAATTTAATAAAAATACGCCTATGCACAATATATTTGACAAAAACAATATAAATTCATTGAAATACTGGCATTAATATGATCAAAAGGGGTACTTGCCATGCTCAATCAATTCTGTAGTTGGGTCAAAATCAACAGTAGCAGGATCGGATATGTCGGTACCTACACATGATTAACATAATATAGCAATAAGAGGCAAAAATAAGTCAAATAATACCAAATTAAAATATAAATTGAAATAGAAGGTTCTGGTGATAAAAATATTTTAAAGGTTGATTTCTCATTATTTAAATTGTTTTCTTTTATTATGCATTTTTAAAGTTTATACTATAAGAGGTTAGATTTCTATTAGGTTTTAAGTGGAAACCATGTATAAAGGCAACCATTTTCGTAGCATTAGATGTTCTTGACCTTAGTCTTGAAACTGGTTTTGTGTGTTTTAACTTTTATTTGTGAAAGTTATTCATATTCCAACTTTATGCATATAGGAAATGAAATCTTTCATGAACCTTAATTCAAACCAAGCTAAATATTAAATATTTTTGCGTTTGAGGTTATTGTGGGGTTCTTGTGATTTTTAGAAATTTATTTTACTATTTTTGTAAACTAAATGTATTTTAGTATTTTTAGAAATTTAATTGAAATTAATTTATGTTGATCCTAGTATTTCAATCAATTTATGTTATTTTTATCAATTCTATTATGCATGTGCATATTTTTATTAAATTGACTATATTGTGGTACTTGTAGCTATAATCTTTTCTCATGGAGCTTCCTTAATAAATATTGAATTATCAACCTTGACAACTCTAGGATAAAGTTAGACAATATATAATGTCAGCTTGGGTATATGCGATTACATATTGGTTATGCTTAGTCATGCTTTAGTAATAGAACATGGAATTATAGGTTATGCTGTTCTTTATAATTTTAAAATGTTGGATATGATTAAAAAGGTTGGGTATGATTAAAGGTTGTGATATTTTAGTAAAAATGAAAATAAAATTATAATTTGACATGGACGATTATTGGCAATAGCTAGATATGTATGGAACTTGCATGTACATAGGGGAGATTTATCAATCGGGTCAGATTAAGGACCAAACTATGTGTTATATAATCCAAGAATAACAAGTGCAACCATAAGTACTAGAATGGAATAGTTTTAACCTATTAAGTTATTTAGGTTTAACTTTGCATATTGGAAGGCTGGAGTAGTACAGGCTTTCTGAGACGGGGTATTTCAATATTTGACACCCAATTCGCATGCCTTTCGGGCTCTGTGTATGACATGTGGGTCCATCTGAGTGAATGACAGTGGGCCAGGGTGTCAAATATTGAAAAATTCGTTTTTAAAGGGTGTCAAATTTCAAAATCTCTCTTCTGAGACGGATTGCTCGTAGGGGGTGTCGACACAAATGTGTGGGTGAAACACGTACCAATACAATAGTGTACACCTTACTATAGGGAGAAGTGGGATAATAGGGTGTATAACCATTAGTCATATAGTGATTGTGCAAATATCTTCTACTGTCAAAGTATGGGTTTGTTGTCACCAAGCTGGTGTAAAGTTAAGACTATGTAATATAACGCAACGGTTATGTCATAATCTCTCTATGGCACACCAAAGGAAGTGTGCTAATAATATTGCAAAAGGAGTTCCTTAGAAACCAAACCCAGCTTTCTGTATTCTCACCCTCTACGAATGCGAGCGCTACTAGAAGAACCTGATTATTGCCATCTTATGGCAGTCAATATCTGACCTTTATACTTTCTAGTCAAGAATGTCCCATCAACACATAACAACGGACGGCAATATCTGAACGCGTTGACACATGCACAGAAAGCAAAGAATGCCTGCTTGAGTACCATCTTCCCAAGGAAGTACTGCGAGGGCCGCTCACAAATATCGATATAAGTTCCAGGATTTCTTTTCTTGATCACCTCAAGCATACCTGATAGGTTCTGATATGAGTCTTTGAATGTACCAAATCTAGTTTTCAAAGTCTTCTGCTTCACTCTCTATGTTTTCACATAGCTTATAGTGTACTGAAATCTCTGCTCTATTGCAAGTATGATGGCACATGGCTCTAAATCCAGGTTGCCCATAATATCCCCATACATTACATTTGCAACAAAAATTGAAGATATATTTCTATGCAATTGGGTAGACTCCGTAAGCACGCATGTGTGTGGGACGACTACAGAACACTTCCAAACGGTATTCCATTTAGGCTAGTACGCATGCATAAGTCATGGGCAACCCTCCAATTGGTATCTGACATCATACACCGTGTGCGACTTCATAACCTTAAAGATTCTCTGACGACCTTGCCCATCTTATCCTTGCTTCTTGAACCTCAAACTTATTCTTGTAAATAGCACATTGTCTCACCTCATTACTATCTGACTGCCACGGGAAGTGTTTACCCTCGTCAACCACCAATCTATCGAACTGACATGTATCCCACTCCATAGGGAAATGCTCTTCATCATCTGCGTCGTTACTCAAATTCTCATATTCCTGGCTCTTTGCCTCTATCGCTTCAACCAACGATTCAATATTTTCTCCCTCGTCTGCCACGCCTAATGGTACCTGAACATCTAGATTTGGAACATCAACTTCCTCATCTCGCACACCCTCATGACTCGAGCTGACATCCTGCCTCACTAAGCACTCTTCGGTTCAGCTACTCTCCCCAACTTCCTCTAGTTCATCACCACCAACCTCCTCCTGCATCGTACGGTCAGTATTGGTTTTCTCAAATGCTTGCGCCAACAACACTAATAGCCAACCATTTTCAGTTGCCAATCTTATGTACGAGCTCTAGGGCTTCGGCCTCTATAGTTCTACTAACTCCTAATATGTGTAATCCTATCTCCGAGATCCCACTCCATGCAGCTTGAGATCATGCAATTTCCTATCCAACGAGAATATGTGGTACAACCATCTGTTAACCGTGCCCCACGAATACTCACCAGCACGTGACAAGCCAGCCATAACACTTGGAAAATGACTAAGTTCCACCCTTTGTGCACCCATCTACGGAACCCCTTCTCCGTAGTGTATTTTAAATTCTACTTGTTCGTCCAAATCTATCAAACATTTCATAGATTTTTTAATGATCGCACGACATAACTCTACCACATTTCAAGTTTTAATCTACTCATACGACAACATACTCTACACCAGACATTATAACTCTATACAACTAAATAATTAAAAATCTGTATCCAGTTATTATAACTCTATACAACTAAATAATTAAAAATCTACACAATCTGATCACTAAATCGTCAATTTAAATAAACTATTACTAACCCTAATTAATCTCGTACCTATATAGTTTTTCTAAATAACTACTAAATTCAAAATCACTAAATCGTTTTTCTAAAAAACTACTAAATTTAACTCTAATACAATCTTTTTCTAATTCCTAATACAATTCAATCCTAATACAACCAAAATTCAACCCTAATTCTAAATCACTAAATCGTTTTACTAATTCAACCGCTGCAACCGAAAAAATAGATAGCCTAACTTTGTAAAAAATAGAATGAGAGGCCCAGAGCAACACGGCCCGCGCACGCTAACGGTGACGACTGCCACAATATAATTGTGACTACTGACAACGTACAAAACAGATATTCATGCCCAGACTCGCAACATCCGGAGCACACACGGTCAGCCGGCACATAGGCAAGCAATTTCTTAAATCCAACCATAGCACATGAACAAGATGCTGCCAGTAACAAAAGCAAATCCTTCAAGCACATCATGTCACGCAAATAAAACTGGAACTTTCAGTAGATCATCCACTGAGTCATAATATTGACTTAAGATATTTGGTTCAGAAGTACTGACCACATCAGTTTTTCCCATGAAACCATAAGCAGCTAAACATGTTCAGAAACCCCATATTACTCCAAAATACTTACAAACATCACGACACATAAGAGCAGAGAATTGCAAGGTACAATAAAATCTAAGCATCATCAGGGCCTCAATGCTTCTCTCTACTCAAACGCCCACTGGTTCTCCCTGCGAATCTCCTCTTCCTCCTCAGGGGTAAAGTCATTCTTGATGTTGAAGGTCTTGCGGATCTCCTCAGGAGTCTTGCCCTTGATCATGTCAGCAACAGTCTGGCAAGTAAGGTCCAGCAGTCCCTTGATGTTGAGATAGTTTGCAGCCTGAGTGGTAAAGCAAACCAAAAGAAGGTGTCAGAAACAGCAGTTAAGATAGCTAATGCATGTAAATAGCAAATTGCACAAGAACAGCCATACGAATATTTGTGTCAAAACAAGGAAAGCAAATGAAGTAACATATCATCTATATGAACAACAAATTGCACAATTCACCTTCCCGGATTACATAACACAGGTGACTTGTGTGGATTGGAAGTAAAGATATCACATGGGAGATGCCATCCTACATTAGAGAAAACAATAAAAGCTATACCAAACAATTTTAGCAGCAGGCAGTTGCTAGCAAATACCGTGAAAAATACAGGTAACAACTATTTCCATCAAAAGAGCACTGCATTTTTTACTAGCTATGAATACACATGCAATGTCCACTGTATTCATATGGGAACTACCTCTTCCCCAAAAGTTAGTAAATGGAGCAACATATGAAAGTAATTATTGTGCCGAAGGAATATATGATTGTTCTTTCTGTTGCTTAAAAAAATATTATACATGCATAATTTTGGAAGTAATCACTGAATTTCATCTGGCTGCTAATTAGTTATCACTACATTAGTATATGCCAGATCCAATGCAGAATAATAATGATGTGTAGATACAGAAACAACAAAACTAGCCATAAAAGTAATCTATGAAATATTCAAAAAGGGTTTCATAACCTTAATTTCCACAACTGGCACATAAGTTTAAGCCATGTCTAATATACTGTAGTTGCATGCATAATACAGTGCAATGTAAACAAAAATAACATGCATCAGCAAAAGTGAGGGTGCCGTGGCAGGAAAAACTAGATGCAAACTAGACAGATTCGAACCATAGAGGAAGACATTGTGTACATTTATGGATACAATAAAAAACAGGCAACGGTGCCCTGTACCTCATCTCATCTTGTCGCAAAAATAATTATCACCACACAATGTTGGCAATAGAAACAGAACACCATTTCACAAGCAACTTCATAGATGGAAATAAGCATGACATTCATTACATAATATAGTGGCGTCTAAAAGGTTCACTTTAGAAGATAACAAAATAACCAAAGTTAGCAATAGCCATACAATGATTTAGAAACCATCACGGAATGGATACAGCATTACACGTCTATAATTTATTACCAGACACTGACAAAACCATCGATCATACATCAAAGACAAAGAATCGCCAAATTTCCACAGTTAATATAGATCATTCCTTCCTAATTTGTTCATTATAACCAAAAACTTCCATAACTAGCACGACACAGTCATCTCGAATCTAATCTACTAGACAGTGCAATCAAAACCGAAGTAACCAAAACCTACGCTAGCCATGACAACAAATAAATCTAGATCTGCACACGGATATATTTGAACCATAAATAATCGCAGATCTAAATTCCTCCCAGAAAAAGACAGATTGCGAGGGGAGCAGAGGGGAGGGGGCAATTACCAGGATGAGGTCGAAGAGGGTGGCCTGGTCGACCTTGACGAAGTCGGCGTCCCAGTTCTTCAGGTCCTCGGAGGAGGCGGAGGCTGTGGAGGAGTTGTTCGCTGCGGCGGCGGCGGAGTTGGCGTCGCCGTCGGTGGAGGGGTTGGCAGCCTTGGAAGAGGCGGCGACGGCGTGGACGTGCTTGTTACAGTACTCGATGACCTTGGAGAGGATCTTGGAGTTGACGTTGGGGAGCGGGATGCCGTTATCGGCGCAGTCGTCCTCGATCATGTGGCGGATGGTCTGCGACTCCATCGCCACCGCCTCCTCCACCTCGAACTCCTCGCCGTCCGAGCTCTTGAGCGTGATCATCTTCTTCTCCCCCTCCGCCGCCATGGATCGGCTTGCTTCCCCGATCGGTTGGTCGCGTGGACCAAACCCTAGCTCGCTCGGCGGCGTGTGGGGGGGAAGGGTTGGTAGAGATCGATGGGTACTGCGGAGAGTTGGTGGGTGCGATGCTATATAGATAAATACGAAGACGGGCAAGCTAGGAAGCCGTCTGATTGACGGCCACGTTGTATCGTAGACGGTCAGGATCGCATGGACTATCGCGATAGCTTTCTGTCAGTGCTGTCAACGGATCGAATAAATATTAAATTAAACAGTGGATAATTTGCAAATGACCTATTCTATTTTTAAACGGATACGAATTCGAACATATTTGAATATGAATACATAACGGATTTATAACAAACATAAATTCAAAAATATTTGCTCAATTTGCCTGGGTTCGAATTTACTCGTAACTTTCGAAATGGCAATATATAGTGATACTTTATCCTCATAAGTGGCACTTAATCATTACAATTGTTTATTTTGCCTAAAGAAACATTAATTCACTGAAAAACTCAAGAAAACTCGTGGCCACAATAAATTGTGCTTTCATTACCAAATATGAATATGAGTATTTCAGACAAAATAATATTTCGGATGACAAAAGTCTATACTATATTCATATCCAAATTTTTATGAGAATTCGAATATAAATATAAATAGGGGTGAAATTGTTGATTAAATGGAAAATCTAAACCATATTCATGTTTTATCGAATATAGTATTCAAATAATACATATTTTTTGTTTCCATTTCACACTCTAGCTTTTGTATTCTAGATTGTAGAGATAAGGGCATCAAGAGTTGTAGGAAAACAGACCTTGAGCTTGCCATTGAGGTGGACCTTGCACATTGCGTGGGTTTGCATGAAGAAGAAAACGTAAAAGGACCTACTCATCCTAAACAAATAAAAATAATTAAGTCACCAAGATGCACCACTTGTTGTTGTTGCCACCATTGAGACAATAGAGAAGGCACCTTCGTTGTGCCACCACCACACTAGATGTGGTTATCGGGAAGATGGGGAAGCCATCCTTAATAGCCACCACCACAAGATGCGGAGGTCAGGCTCCACCCAGGGCAGAAGCGGCCAGGCGGCCACCAGGCTTCCAAATTCTGGGGCCCCGTCATTTATTGCTATAGTCAACTTGTGAATTTTTTAAATAATATATTTTTAAAAATAATTACGAAATAATATGCCAAAAAAATACGAAATACTGATGCATGTCGCTATTTGGAATTGACATACGTCTTAGTCATAATTTGAATTTGCGACGGAGACTTAATCGCAATTTCAATGTCGTAAACAAAGACATCGCAATTTCAAATTGCGTAAACTCTATCATGAAGTCATTTGTCATAAATTAAATTGCGACGAGAAGACTAGATGATTTGTTTACTAATTCATTGATTTAGAATTTGCAAAAAAAAAATATGTAATAATCGACAAATATTATAAGATCTTGAACATTAGATGGAATTTTTTAAAATAATATATTTTTGTAAAAAGTTTACAGAAATAATATGGCGGAAAAAATTACAGAAATACCCTATAGTCGAAATTCCAAATTGACGGCAAATTTGGAATATAGTAAAAATTACGGTCCGTAATTACAAATCGATACAACATGTTTGCGTATTTAGAAAAAACCAAGCTAAAATTCAAATCTGATTCCCGATAATGTCAAATTTGTGATCATTGAAGCCTTTTCGGCTATCCTTTAAACTTCTTGTCTAAATGCTATTTAACGAGTGCACGTGGCATGGGTATCTCCGGTGACCCACGAAAAGTATATGGGCGCCGCATAGATGGGCCACCTCGGCCAAAGCCACAAAGAAAGCCGTAATGGCCAGGTCCCCGAAGGCGCCTAGTTCTCGACAAGCCGACCTCGAGCGGCCCGACCTGCGCTCTGGGTGACGCCCCTAAACTCTGACGATGGCGGCTCGAGGTATCCCGACCGGTAGGTCGGACCAGCAGGAACCCCGAGCTGGTTCGAGCCACCTTCACCAAAAAGCGGGCGTCAAATCATCGAGGCGGTTTAGCCTGCCTGGTCACCTACCTGGCGATGCAACGGCTCCATGCCGGCCAAGGCAAAGAGGCAGCGTAGCATCCCAAAGGCGATCTCGAAGGTGGCGCTCCAGCGTCGACACGACAGCGGCGTAGAAAGCGGTCGCCCGTTTCCGGAGGAATGGACCGTGCCATCGCTCTCGCCTCCACCAACCCCTCGAGGTCACGTCCAGCGATCGGCGGCGGGAGGCGGACTCCTAGGCGTGAAGCCCCTTCGTTTTCTTTCACATGCTCCGTGTAACTGCTTCCCGGGCTATATAAGGAAGTTTGGCCCTTCAGGCCGGGGCGATCGAGCAGCGTACCGCACAAGCGAGCACGCACAAAGCGAGCCGCGCGAACAAAACCCGTCGATAAGCCTCCGCCGAGCCCAGGCGCACCTTTGGCTCGAGTCCCTCGCGCTTTAGCCGTTCTAGTCGACCTCGAACACGGGGAGCTCGAGCTTGAGCTCGGCCTTCGCTGTAACCGAGCAAACTTGCTAGCCTCGGTAATAACACCGACCACCTCCACGCGGTATTGGAGTAGGGGCGTTCGAGGCCGAACCGATATATATCTTGGATCCCCTTTCTTTTGGTCCAACCATTCAAGGAGGCAGGGCCCAGCGTGGCCCCTCTAGACCTACAAATTTACTTGCGAGTTCTCGAAGCATGGCGGTTGGCGCGCGG